>NW_017548003.1:4737264-4957419 GCF_001854935.1 Bemisia tabaci
CGGCCCAGTAACACCGTGGTTGTGTTTTTCATGTCCGACAAGCGTGCTCTTCTATAAATGCAGGGTAACCAGTTCGCGACTCCACCTGGTTGACAGATGGGCTTTACCGGTTTTTCATCTCGGCGAAAATGATGTAATCGAGGTGATAAGCTGAGTGTATGGCATGCAAAATGTATAGGGATGTCATTTTTTCACAGGAAAACTGATACTCATTTCGAAAAGTTTCAATGCCGCTTGGATCACAAATCACTTGAATTGAGTCGACGAATTCTTCGATCGGATTTCTGCACATTAGTGCACATTTTCTCGAATAACTATCGCTGATAAAATGCACTTCTTTGGAAGTAATAAAATGGAAAAGTCTCCGTGTTCGTGTAATTTCAAATTCAGGGCGATTCCTGAAATCATGCATTATGGTACAAATTTAAGTTAGGATTTTAAGACGCTTGATACCTGTTTAAGATTTCCTGAAGTGAATTGAAATCCTTTTTTATAAGGTCATTTAAAGTCCAGGAAGTTTCAAAAATGCCTCACCTTTCGAAATTAGACCGTGAAATTTGATTGAGAGAAGGACTTAAAGATATCTTTCCATGAAAAAGATTGTAAAATTATTTGGAACAAATGAACGGCATTTATTCAGCGTACACACCCTCTCTTACGTTTTGACTTTTGCCAAGACAACTATTATATTGAACGGAATTTCCTCAGGTCAATGTGCATAATTGCGAACAATTAATATGAAAAAATCCGTAGACAAAGAAATTTTGTCGAACTTTCTTCGCCGGCATTCAAATCCGCATTTTCCGTTTCTCGTTTAAGACAAGTTTTTTCGCAAGCGGAATGCTGATTTGCGAAAATATCAAGGGCAAGGGCATTTGAACGTGAGTGAACTTTAATATCATCGGCAGTTCCGTTCCGATTCGCTCTATTCGTCGTGGAGTAAGATGTATCGTTCGGTTTTGGCATTTGCCCTTTGTCGCGGAAAAATTTCAACCATCCCATCGTAACTTCGCGCAAACGAATAACTGTCAAGCGGGGCAGTAAAATTCGAACACGGGATTCGAAGGATCGCCCTCTTTCAGAAGCTGAACTCTTTGAGCTCGCTGAGAATGGCCATTAATTCTTTTATCGCTAATTTAATAACATTCCAACCTTATGTTCGGAAGATATTCGTCGGGCGCCAGGTCAGCTTTCATTGCAAGGTAACGAATTCAAGATGCCTCCATATTTCTGCGATTCGTTACCTCGTAGGGGTCATTCACATCTGCGTGTTTGTAAACTGCAGATGAAAACATCGATCTCCTGACGTTACTCAGCCGGTTCACTCTGAAAGCATCTCGCCGTGTGTTTAGGAGCTTTGATCTTCCGTGACATCTGATTTCCAAAACAGTTGATTGTTTTTAATTTTCATCGTGTAATTTTGATGAAAAAATTCTCTCAGTCTCAGTTTACGTTGCCTTCAGTTCTTCTGCATGTTCATGTCCGTCATTGGCGGAGAAATGACACAAGGCGCTCATAACTTATTCCTGGGGATATCAACAAGTTTTTTCATCCAAGAATGAATCTTTGATCTTAGAACACTTGATAAAATTGCCTTCCTGAGAAATTACTCCTCATAGATTGAAGCTCTTTCTCCGAGTAGACAGTCACATTCCGTCTTTTTCAAAGTGAAGAACGTAATTATTATAAGTATATAACGCATATTTCAGCGTTGCAAAGTTTCCTTCAGTAAATTGTATCTCTGCTAGGAACTACTTTTGGGCATATCTGACTGAAAATTTTAGTGTTTCTCCTCTAATTATACGTACAATTGAGCAAAATTCTGATGAAAACTAGGAAACGTTGCTTAGGCTATTACTTAGAGTCCACGCCAAATAAGTTTACGCACGTCTAGACTACGACAGAGGATCATTTGACGTCACTTTTACACGTTAAGTGAATGCAAGAAGCGAGATGTCGGATCTTCTGTCGCAGCTTAAGAGTGCGTAAACTTATTTAGCGTGGACTTTACCTCCATTGTCCATTGCAACCACCCACTCCCTACTTCCTTCGATAGGATCACGCCATTTTCATCCGTCTTTTGCGTCTATCGCTTTGTCTATCAATTTCAACGACCAGTCCGCTGGGAAACTGCGGTTAGTCGGAGAGCAGACTCCCGCGACCTCTGGCCGAGGCACATCTGACGGGTTTCCAGGGCAGGCGATTGTTCTGCTGATATGCCGTTTTCGCGGTGTTAATTGGAGCAGAGACGTGGCCGGCGACAGGCGGCGGGGACGGTGACCCTGAGCGGAGGACTTATTGGGTGTCGGAGCGACAGTGACTCGGGGCCCGGAGCGGGCAACCCTGAAAACTCGGAACTTAACTCGGCCAGCGGCGACCCAGACCAAGACGGCGCTGGAGACGGGCAGTTGGCAGTGGCGTCGCGACGCGGACGGCGGGGCAGCCATTGAACTTGGCGTGGGCAATGATGCAATGACTGTGCAGCTGGAAATTGGCCGACCCGGACCCGAGACCCGAGGAAAACCACGCTCCGTTTGGTTCGGCCACGCAGGCAGGGCCTCGTTGCCAACGTTTCCCGGGGAATTTTCCGCGAGTACATCCGGGAACAAAATAACTGCACTCAACAAACCTGTCTTACTTAATACTTAAATTACCACAAAACTTAGTCCATTAACGATTGGATTTCCAGCAGATTTTAAAGATTAGCAAGGATATTCGGAGGAATCACTAAAGTTTGTGTGGAAATAGTTGATGAAAAAAATAAATCCAAATTGATGGAGGATCTTTAATAAAACTTTTAAGTGGTAAAACTTGTTTCACCTAGACTTTACAAAATGTGTCCAAATAACAGACACATTTTATCGTTAAAATTTTTTTATTTTCCATTGGTAATCCAGGTTCTTTGGATGGTGCGTTTCTTTTAATTACGGTGGGGCCTATTTGTCCAAATTTTCCAAATCTAAATCGAGTAAATATAAAAACAAAAGAAATGTGCTATAAGTTAAAACGATTTTAATTACCGTAGTTAGGAACGCAGTCTCTATTCTCATAATTAAAGTGTTTCATCTCATTCTGGAGTTCCGCACCAAATTGGAAAATGTTTAAGTAGTTCACACGCAAGCGGAGAATTATGTTTAATGACTGAAAATGTTTACTTTTTGTTTAAAAAGTTAACAAAATAACAGGTTATCTGAAAATTTTAAACACTCTGCTTATGAAAAGAAAGTGCGATTTCGAGTCAACTTTTCCTATTTCCACCAATCACTAGCTCTTTGCAAAATTATTTTTGCCTTTCGCGCTAGGACTCTTTTCGACCCTTAAAAAGAATCATGGCAAGTCAAAGCATCCCGCTTAACCATCGGTCCATCCACCGTCACTATTACCCAACTTGGCAACATGGCGACTGTTGTCCATCGGGGCGCAACCCGCGACTCCGCGAGGACGAAGAAGCAGATTAATCGGTGTTGTTCCCTCTGTTTCCCGCAAAACCGCACAACACCCGCGGAGTCCCACTCATGTTACGCGGTTGTTCCCCGGCCGGACATCGCTGTTCGCAGGAAGACCCAAGCGGCACGCAAGGAACTTAAAGGGTTCTGCTACATTTAGCCGGATGATGGGCGGCCCGCGAGGGGTGAACGGACACGTAACTCGAATTCCGCTCCGTAGGGGACAAGGGAGGGAGCGGAACGGTCAGGCAAGGGGGTAGTTGTAGTGGTCGCCGAGTGGTGGATTGCGTAAGGGAAGGGCCCACCCTTGTGTTTGTCCGTCTTGACGACGCGACGCGACGAGGGTTGTATTGTGGAGATTATCGGAATGTGTGGGTCTCGTTGAACTTGTTTGTTCGTGGGGAGTTGAGTAGTTGTCAAGACCTAGCCACCAAGTTCCTACTTGAATGGTTGGAATGGAGTGGTGTAATTTCATCCTAAAGCGTTGGAAGCGTTCCTTCGACGTTTCTTAATTTTTCTCCGTTTAGCAACTTGGGAGGGATTTTTTCTTCCTATTTTGTAGGGGGGGGGGGATTATTGTGTAAATGTGAAGTCTTGGAACACTCAAATCGAACACTCGCAGGATTGAGATGATTCTTGTTACTGAAAGAAAAAAAATCTTCAAAAAAACTGAGGGCTCTTCGAGTAATGCCATTTTTAAGCCTCTTTTAGGATAAAAGGCAATTTTTCATCATTAAAGGCCATTCAGTTGTACACAAATAATTGTATCGCGAAAGGACATTCACGCAGCTAAGTTTAGTGCATGTTTGGTAATGGTATAATTTTAATGGTAATTAACCCCGGGGGTTGGCCCACCGAGTGACCAGAGGTGAATTCTCTCCTTCTCTTTCAAAAAGAGAAACAACACAAAAGTTATGAAATGTCTACAAAAGTAAGGTTTTATAGGATTTTGGAATACTACGGTTTTGGAAGAAAATAATTTGCTTCCTTTTTTTTCTCTCTGGTGATTTTGACGGCATGTATGACAGTATTCAAGCTGCAACTTTCAGAATTTTAAGTAGCTTCATTAGAGCGACAGCAAAAAATACAATCATCCCTAACCGTCCCTCAAGCTTTTGGAAAGTTGTATCATATCGTTCGTATTCATTAGAGTTGATTGAACTGAACTGGTTCGCCGGGTGAGTGGAAACTTTTATTCGTTCAGTGAAAATACTCGGAAAGCATCTTAAGTGCTGTTTTGCAGTTCGTTAAATGAAAACGGAGAAATAAAACTCCGCAGACTTCGCGGAGAAAGGAACGTAAGGAAAAGAAAAGGAGGAGCTTTTAGAAACGGTTGCTCTCGACTACTATTTTACGTTAAGAGAATGCGAGAGGGCACCGAACTCAATTCTCCGGAACTTTTAACAAACCTCGGCCGCATGAAACGGAGTACATCGACTCGTGAAAAAGAAAATCCCCGCTATGGAATCGAGTTTCAGCGCGGGAAGACCTCTAAAATTTCACCCTCCATGTCATGTTTGCGCCCAGTTGATGGGGACCTCGAACAAACAAAGTTGCAACTTTGCGGGTAGATTCGTTCGTTAACTACTTTAGTGCGTCCCATGGACGTAGTTTCACGCTAGAGTGAAACCCTCAAACACACATTTTATCTTTGTCCCAGAAAACTCGTTTTTACGAGTTCGTGAACTTTCGTACAGCCATGCACCGTCTCATTCTGCTGCATTTTATCAAAACTTCAACAATATATGAAATCGTAAATTAATGTAATTTTCTCTTTTGTTACAGGTAAGAATCGCATTATTGTGCCACCCCATCTTCATTCAATCAATCTGTGAGTTTGTGATTTTTTAACATTTCTCAGTTGGTCTCTTGATACTTCTTGCACTATTTTTAATGAAGAAACATTTGCGTAGAAAGTTATCAGTTTGAAGTTATAACTTATCTTTTAACTGTAGTGCTACGGAAGAAAGCAGTATATTCAAAATGATCCTACATGCATAAGATGTGATGTATTACTCAAAAGCTCCTAACGAACGAGCTACTTGTAGAGGAAAATCTGAACTTACAGGAATTACGCCAATGAATGATGATACAGATGTAATCGGCCTGTAAGAAGTCATGCATAAAATTCTCTCGTTTCTCTAAAAAATTTGAACTCTGTGTAACATTTTTGATTCCGACTACCTTCAATATGGGAACTGTATCACAAAATTTCAAATTATGGTAATTTTTTTGTGCATGACATTGTGCTCGACTCTGAAGGCATATTTTGTGACCCAGCTCCCACGCTGAAGATAATCCTAAAAAAAATCCTCCTTCAATTTTCACTGTTAAAACACTTATTTTTTTGGACATTCTGCTTTCTTCCAACGCACCGAACTACAATTTTGTCAAGTTCCTTCCTGCTTTTCACACTGCTAGAAGATTAATAAAGAACATAATTTGACACAGCAACGGCAACACTGTTATCCCTGCAAAGCACATTTCTGGACTTGGGTTCGTTCTGTAACTGCTGGGCGCAATTTTTTTTTTCTCTGGATAGTGACCGCGGTGATTAGCGTACAACCGCATTTCTTGGCACGTTACCCGCAGTTCATCCCACGTCGATCCTTTGTTAAAGCTCACTGGTCATTCTCTTCCGCGAGTCAAGCCACGCACACGATACATCGTAAATCGATTGTTATTTTCGATTTATTCCCTACTCTTTGCGGTGGAACTATCGATACGCATGATATCGATGTGTGTCGTACGATGCGTGGAAGAGTGAAGGTGTGCTATCGGCTTGCGTAGTCCCGTCAGATCCACGGGAGGACTGTCACTCGCAATTTTATGACGCCTCGCCGTTGCACAACCCGTCGAGAAAGGGAGGGAAAAAATTGAAAATGTTAATTTTAGCGCCCACTCCTCGGTCGCCGCGAATAGGTGCGATGCTGCTCTTTCCAAACCTCCGTTGTCAGGTTTGTAGAATAGAAAAATTAATTATTTTGTACCTACGGTAAAAAAATCAGAGTTCTTAACCGAGTTAACATTTTTGAAAATGGCACACTTTACACGCATGTGCGCACACAACATTATTCAAAGTTAATATTCAAAAGCGATTCCTGTCGCTTCATGATAGGGATAGGGCTAAGGATATTTTCACGCCGTTTTTACATCATGGTCATTGTGCTTTACGTAATGGTCAAACGTCGACTTTAGTTTCAAACAATGGCGAGTCGTGAATGATCGATTCTCGATTTATTCCCACGTGATGCCATGGTAAAACATCGATTATTAAGAGGTTTGTTGCGAACATCCTGTTTATCGATCCTTTCCCATAGGTTTAAATAGCAGATTAATCGATATATCGCAAAGCGCGCCACGCCATTGGTGTCGAAATACAGTCACATTACCACTCGGAACCGTGTCCTCTTGTATTTATAACAGGAATCACCAGTTTAAAGGTTGAGATTTGGCTGATTTTTGACGGAATAGTGTCGTAGCGTTCAATTATATTGTGTAAAAATTGATAAATTAAAAATAATTAAAAACGTTCAGAGCTAGAGTTAGTATACCAAAAAATTTGAATTCTACAACCCTTTGCATGAGCGACAAATACTACCTGCATCCGATCAGTGTAGGCATCCAAACGGAAGAGAGCATCAATTCAACGCGTCTTCCAGAAAATCAAGCCGACCCTTCCTTCTGTTCAATTTTCGAGAAAACGCTTCAGATTCGAAATTAGCTGACTCGCACCATCAGCTCAAATCACCGACTGTGCGTAATTCGAACAGCCCTGCAAGACGGTTATTTCCAGTGCAGTGCATCGGACATCGTGGAGAAAGAATAAGCTACCTGCGTTTCCACGTGAGACTTGGTAGGCAAGGCATTCAATGCCGGTTGGAGTTCACGTTGGAATACCCCGCTTTTGCGCAGTGATACCCGGTCAGTCCGTTTGGTTGTGGAGCCAGCTGGTGCGGCATGAGACTTATGCTGCCGTGCTAAGGAAAAACACCGTATGAACCTTCAGGCGTTGCCAAATTTCCTTCGGTAAATCACGAATTTTCTGGAAAATTTGTAAATATTTTTCCTCCAATTTTTCAGATAATTTTGATCGCAATTTCACCTAAAGTTCCTGAAAATTTCAAGGAATAATATTTATAAATTTCCTCAAAAATAAATATTTTATCGAAGGAAATTTGGCAACTCTCGAATGTTCATACGGCATTCTTCCTTAGCACGGCAGTATGGAGAAAATGAGGCGCGCGGCATTCGCGGAAAAATGCAGTAGCTCCGTAACGCGGTGCTTCGTGCATTTACTCCAATGATACGCTTACTGCTGACCTTAGAATGCCTCACCCACTTTTTCAGCCGGGAATTTAGCTCACTGCAGACGTGATTTCCAGCTGATGCGTATACTAGGTTGCAAGGAATCTTCAGATGTAAGGGAAATTTTTCAAGAAAAGTTACCTGTATTGAAAAATAAAAGACAAAAAAAATCCCTGTCCGAAATGGACTCAATTCTCAGCCCAGCAATATCAGCTCAAACTTAAATTCAGCCGCAACACTCAATGTAATTATCAAATTTAGAATATTTGGACGTATTTCTATCAAACGGAACTATGTGCATTATGACGTGGGCCCTGTTACGCTTGTATCCTTATGGGCCTCAGGGCTCATGTCTTAATGCACATAGTTCCGTTTCGCAGAAATACGCCCATTTGTCACTTGAAACCATGGAAATTTCACTAACTCTCTTCTTCTATGGAGTCCTCAAGTTGTTGCAACCTGTAAGCGAGGCGAAAAACAAAACTTAGGTTTATTATGATCTATCAAAATTTTTGATGTGTAAGTCGACGGTAGGCGTCACACATCGGTTTAAGTAACTTAAGTGTAAGATTTCATTCTGAGACTAGTTTCCTTATGTACCAAAAATTGTGAAAATCAAAACAAATACTTCAACCGGCGATATGAATTCAAGTTTACTTGTTCAAACTGAAATTTTTACTATGTTTCCTCCTCCTTCGTCTACTAGTACAAAATTTAAAGATATTTATTAAAATCCTGAAAGCTCTGCGGGGGAAGGGGCGTTTAATTCTACATTTATGGTGTCGATCACGAAGAGCTTTGCGGGCATGGAGGCACCTCGGACCGTGATCTTGATCTTGAGTCGTCGGAATAGCGGTCCATTTCCCGTGAGCGATCGGTCCCGGCCGGCGCGTAATAAAACCATTACCGGTGAGTTTTAACTGTGGCCGCGCGGCTATCATGCTAATCACGGAGGAAGTAAAATGAAGCGTTTAAGAATGAATAGGGATTGATTGGTTTGTTGAATCCGCCCGCTGACGCTTCGAAGGAGCCGAGCTGTTGGCCTGCAATCAGTCCGACGCGGTCAACCGTTTTGCACGGGACCACGCTCTGTTGCCAGAATTTTATCCTGCATTTTTTACGCGGGAATATCTGTAAATTGCATGGCTAAAAAGTATATAAGTGTTAAGGTATGGTCAGAGACAAGAGACCCTCCACTGGCCTCTTGGCGACAGGTGGAAGCTTTTACTCTCCGGGTTTCAACAGTTCCTTATGGACAATTATAAGGGAGCAACAGTCATCACCCTAGTTTCGGCTGTTGATCAACCTACATGGTTGATGGTGAACTTCGGATGACGTCTTAAGCCAAACAAGTTTCCCAGACTTCGGCCATTTTCGGCTTTTTTGCAAAACGAAACTGCTAACACGTTGTTGAACATCAACCATGTAGGTAAGTCAATAGTAGAATGCTGAAGTCCCGAAAGTAAAAGCTTCCACCATGGCCAAGATACTAGTGGAGGGTCTCTTGTCTCTGGGTATGGCTAAAAGAGGTATGATCGAATAAGCGAAAAATTTGGGGTTAAGCTGGTGCAATAATACCCCTGGTTGGCGCAAAAATCAGTCAGGAATATAATTGAAAGTATCACATTTATTTTGGTTTGTGTGTTTGACGGTCACGTGACTTACGATTGAGCTCATTCGTTAACATGCATTCTCACCCATCAGAAAACAAAATTTTGTCACATGACTACATTTTTTCAAAAAATTGGCTTAGGCTCTGTCAAATTGTGTGCTGTCAGTTTTTCATGATATTTCAAGTGTGACGATGATTTACTGAAATTTGAGCAAAAATTTGATGATTTTTCAATCAATAGTTTGCCTAAAAGAAGATTTAATATTTAATGGTTTTTTTGTTAAAAGCGGAAAATTCTATCAAAGAATATAGGATTTTTTAAAAATTTAATGAAAAATTGCCTCGTTGTAATGGTAATCAATGACGAATCTGTCGAATGTGTTTTTCCAAAAGATAGGTCTTCAAAATCCGCGGAGGAATCGTCAAATTGTTATTTTCACTTTGAAAGCGTCTCTTTTTTACCCATTATCCTGAGGCGAAAAGAACTCACAAAATCAGCCAGCCTCGCCAATTCACCGGTGCATCCATCGTTGAATCCATCGAAGAGGCGATGACCGCTAATTGATGCATCTCAGATCAACGGAAGTCTCTGCACTCCGCAGAGAGAAGAATCTTCCGATTTTTCGGACGCGTGACGAAAAAACACCGTCGCGTCGTCGGAGCGGAACCGCACGGCATCGACTCGTCGATGGATCAGACCGTAACCCACCGTAAAATTAAATACTTTTACGCCCCCTTCTCCCCCCTCCCCCTCCCCGGCCGCCATGCCTCATTTTTCCGATGAATTTTCCAGTTCAGCGGTGGAATAAGGGGAAGAGGTGGAGGTTATTCTCGAGTCAAACAACGAAATTCAAGGCGTTCTTTTCAATCTACCGAGAAAGATTTCAGGTCTCAGGAATTTGTACTCCTTCACTGGTAAAAAAAGTAGCTTGGATCCATCTATACTTCAATCCTTCTTCGAGGGAAATTGAACTAATTATTGTCCCAAATAAAAAGAATTTCCCGAAATTGTGGCTTAAAGTTTCCAAAAAATTCAGGCAATTCCATTAAACAAATTGTCTTCCGCACCTTTTGTTGACCGCCCATTATATATAACTCGAGCAAATTTAAACTTCAAATTAGGTAATGAACGTTCTTCCTACGCTCTGTGTTACTCATGGGATGGACAATGCTGACTCACGAAACGCTATTTTTCGAACTTAGCCTGATTTTGACGTCTTCAATGACTTATCGTTCTTGGAAAGGAGTCGTTAATATGATTTAGTCCAAGTTTGAAAGCTCGCATTTTTAAAAAATAATACGTTCGATCGGTCGTTCCTACCTCATTTTCCAAGCGCTGGTTTGCACGTCATTTTTCAATCATCAGCTTGCCATTCAATTCACGAAAATGGACAAAGTTGGCCCGACTTCGCGTTTCGGTTTTCCTGGTATCGACGTGCCTTGATTGGCCGAGAACTGGACTCGAAATTTGCTCCGATTTTGATTGTTTTAGTCGTAGTATTTTTCGCGGATTCTTTCTCATTAGTGCGTGTGTTAATCCGGCGGGAGAAGAAAGAAAGAAAAAAGTAAAACCTGGTAGAAAGTGAGCGCTTCGGAATTTTTTTGTGAATCCTGCTCGGCCGCTGTGGAGATCGAGGTGCAGGTTTTCGGAAGCAACTCCTAATTTGACTTGATTTAGGCGGTATGTTTGTAAGCAATGTCGCCGTTTGAAATGAGAAATTCGATTTTTTTTCCATTCTGTGTCTGCGTAAAAAGTTGTTGTTTTGAGCTATTTTGACAGGCTAGATTTCAAAGCTCCTGCATTGTTTTGAAACTGAGAAAATTTTAATGTAAGGCCATAGGTAGGCCTTTTCAGATGAGATTAAACCTACAGAATCCTCATAGTTTTCCTATCGACAGTTTTCTTTCTATAGTTTTAATGAAGCTCTGTTTCTATGAAACTTGTGATGGAGATAAAATAGAAACTTGTAAAAAAATCTGCAATAGTACCATTAAATTTTTCAAATTTTAGTTAGAATCATCCCAAAATGAGGGTCAAAAAATCGTAGGAGGGGGGGGGCAACAGCCCTTCCTACATTTCTTGATAGGTTTTTTTTAAAAAAAAATTTCGTCCATGCCCTCTGCTTCTCTTTGATAAATGCCACCATCCAGTTGTTGCCTGAAGTAAATATCACGGTTCACCGGTGAACACAGTAGAATACCAGGCTAATAGGGCGTTGGCCTCCATCCATCGTTAGGTATTACAGTTAGTAATCAAACAGTGTTTTGGAAAAGCAACACCAGCGCGCCACTTGCTCGCATTTTTTCGCGGCAGGAGTCGCGGAATCCCTGCCAGATTATCGATCATCACCGTTTTTTCAGTAACAACATTTCGAGCTTGCAGCACGATATCGCAACGCTGTAACAAGATGCGAAGACCCGAAAACAATGCAGATTGCCTGTCCCGAATTGAGCTACGACTCCGCGACCAAATAAGTCGAAACAACCCGGGGCCCCCGGCGGCGGGCACCGGAGAACTCGGGCAGTGGCGTGGCGTGCTATGCGATATATCGATTGATCTGTCATTTAAACCAATGGAAAACGATCGATTATCAGGGTGTTCGCAACGGACGCCTTAATAATCGATTATTTACCACGATTTTAAATAGGAATATATCGATTGTCGATTATTCTCGTTTCGCTACTGAACCCGGGTACCGAGACCGAGGCGCGAGGAGTCGCTCGTCGCCATATTCGCGTTCGAATTCAGCTCAGCAGACCCGACGTGCTAACGAAGAACGCCGTATAAGCCGTGTGATGTCGCCAAATCTCTATTGATAAAATACAAATCTTCTAAAAAAACGTGTGAGAATATGTCTTTGAAGTAATCAGACAATTTTATTCGGGATTAAAGTGTATGTGCATGTGTATATGATTAAGTGTGATCTAGTGTATCGGAAAAATCCGTAATTCTTCTCAATAATAAATACTTTATCGAGGCCATTTTGGCAATTCTGGAATGCACGTACGGTGTTCTTCTGTAGAACGGCGCAGTATACTGGTAGACTGTTGACCCTAGAACCGTACTCTAGCGCAATTGAGCAATAGAACACGAGTACCGAGGGTCAACATAGTGACACTTGGTGCAGATGTTAGCTTGCACACATAATTTTACAACCATGCAGGGCGCCTCTTTCATTCTAACATTAATTTTGGGAATACTCTCTGCGAAAAACAGAGAATCTAGGCAAATAACATGAGTTTAGAAATGTATTCATGAACTGAAAAAGTATTATTTTAAACCTAATGTTCGGTCAATCCTAAGTGATTCTCTATCCTTTCATCCAATTATCCTCTCGAAATCACTTCGAAATGTATTTATGAACTGAGAGAATATTATTTTAAACCTAATACTCGGTCAATCCTGAGTGATTCTACATCCGTTCATTGAATTATCCTCTCGGAATCACGGTGCTAAGTTATTGCTGAAAGCAACCTCCGCAATTCGTGCGGGCGCAATTTGCCGGTCAGTCCCTGACCTTTCAGACAAGACCGCACCTAATTTCTAATTACCGAAGAAAGTCGATCGGAACGGTGCACACTGGAGCGAATCGCCGGGAAGAGTCGGACAAGATGACGAAAGCTCCAAAAGCTTACAGCTTCATTAATTCAAAACGTACACAGAAAAAAATGGATGGTGCTGACGACAGAACCTTTTGTTCATACGGCTCCCACAGTTTCTTTGTTACACTTACAGAACTTTTCTGTTGTGAGAACAGAACTTCTGTCGTGGGAACAGAGTACTCTGTTCCCACGACAGAAAGTTCTGTAAGTGTAACAAAGAAACTGTGGGAGCCGTATGAACAAAAGGTTCTGTCGTCAGCACCATCCATTTTTTTCTGTGTAGAAGCTTACGAACGGCTCCACTTGTTTTCTCGTAGGATTTTCACGATGAGACACCCCATAAAATGTTTAATTTGACTACATTAACATCAAAATGTGTATTATCAGTTTACAAGTCCATGTCCGAAGGCTCGTTCTCATTGTGCGACGATGGGTGCAGCCGTAATTTCCGCGGCGGGCGTTCGACCGTGTGGCAGCGCTACGGCCACGGTGCGCGGCAAGTTCCGTACGCACTCCTCGCTGCGGTGCGGTGCGTAGGATAGCCGAAAAGCGCAAATCACCGGCTCAACAGTCAACAGGCTGATGATTCGGAGAAACACCGATTATGCCGGAGATGGTGCTGGAGGAGCAGAATGGCATAATTAGAGAGAGCAGGGCGCAAGAATGAAAGCTGCGCTGCCCTGTCGCCGAATTTACACGGTTACTTGGTTTTTGCTGTAGTTGGATCTCGAAGTATGCGTGAATTCCGATCAATCAGGAGCGTCTAGTGGTATTTTCAAGTATCATATTACGCACATCTGCACGGTGAAAAAAAGAGAGAGAAAAAGGAGAAGAAACTTTGGTTCCTATGTAACACTGAAATTTTAGGTCCAGTTTCCGGAATGTTCGGCATGGGAACTGAACTTCAAAGCAACTGCCCAAAGTTTTTGTAAGGCATCCTTACAAACCAAAACCTTCATCAAAAACTTCGGCTTTCTGATCGGAAGTTCAGTTCCTGTCAACGCAAATCTCGGTCATCTGAACCGGAATCTTTATCGCTTCATACGATCGGACTACTAGTCAGTGTAGCCGATGTTTATACTCCGTGCAGTTTGCTGGAAGGGGCATTTTTTAGGCTGAAAGATTAAGCTCTGGTCCATCCTGAATGCAACACTTAACAAGAGAACGAATCATAAGTCTCAAATGATCGGGTCACCAGCGCTACTGGCTCATCCAACTTCCCCAAAAATTCTGAGGTGCATAACGCGAGCCTTGACCTATCCACGAACGGCTGCTTGTCTATCAAACAAACGTCAAACTACCATCAAACTGACAGCCCAACGACGGTCCGAGAGCACCATTTCCCGCCCGGCCCACCGGAAAGAGGTTAGGTGAGAAAAAACTGAAGTGGAGAGGAAACGATGAGAGAGCGGATGATGAATGAAATTTCGGGACTGTCGGAAGAGGCCGGGTCGCTGAGAGTACAAGGAGGGAGGGGGGGGGGTCTCGCCGACCGGGGAAGGCCGGAACCGTGCTGCCAACCTTTAACGAATGTGCCCGACGTATTCAAATACACGGACCGGAATGGAAATTCAGGTTTCCGGGGGAAAACGGCAACCTTGGGGCAGCGGGTATAAGTATGAAGATTAATGTCACGTCGTCATTGTCATTTATACTGAGTATGCAGGCTCACAAGCTCATACCCGGTGTTGCTAGTTGAGGCGGACTCGTGTTTGACACAGAAAGATTTTTGTAGGTACATAGAGCAATTTTTCACACTGAGGTCAACCTCCATTAGTTTTTTATCCATTACTGATGTTATGATGGTAATTTTTATCAATGTAGCTCACTACCTCACTCGAAACGCTGAAAGTTAAACCTTTTAAATTAAAATGAACCATATCCATGTTGACATGAGCCCTGAGATCCATAAGTGTACATGCATGCGAGGGCTGATGTCAAAATAGATATAGCTCCTATTGATTTAGTGCGTCCAGTTCTGCTAAGTTTTGTACGTAGGATCGCATCGTGATATTCCGATAATTTTACTTAAAGTTTCGCTAAAATTTGTTAGGGGTGCGTCAAAAGTAGTCAAACATTTTTTGTGTGCATTGCACTGATTCCTTTTTGATTTTTGCAGTGGAAGTAATACCTAGCATGATAAATCAGCCTCATTTTACCATTTCTTACAAATTTTTCTAGCTTCTTTTTCATGTGTGCTCTGATCATCGAGGTACAAAGAAAATGCCGATAACACTGCAAGAGGAAAGTCTACCTTTCTTTCTGGTTTAATTCAACCCATTGAAAATGTTTGCCCTGGAGGTCTCCTCGCTGCAACTAGAATTCTTGCTGCACAAAGCAAAAATTCCTTCCACACAATGAGAGTTCTTGTCTTTACCAGAATTTCAGCTCGAAAGTACCCTTCGGACGCTCCTATACCGATTCTATCATGTTTTGTTCTCTCCCAGTAGACATGAGACTTGAACCAGTTAATGTCATAATGTTTATCCCACCTGTGCTAGAAACATCGGCAACGGTGCCCTCCAGCAGAGCTTCCCAGCTAGGCAGATATGGGGAGGGGGGAGAGGGGGGGGGTCGGTGCGGGTAAAAGTTGGTAGATGACTCGGCATGGCATCGGCGTTTAGGCGATCGAGATCAGTGATGAGCTTCTGACATCCGCGCGGATCGCGGATGAGCAGAGAAGATGAGCCGTTTCAGGAACTACATCCGTCCGTGAGTGAAACTGATTGTGCCGAGCTGATTGTGAGATTCAGACCGAGAGAGAGGCGGACCTTCACTGTTGCGGCTCGCCCCGTTTTTGCACTTTGCTACCGAAATACTCTAGATTTCCTCTCAATGAAAAATAGAAGATTCATATATGGACGTATTTCTGTTAAACGGAACTAAGCGTCAATTTGAGTTCCTTTCGAGGACTTTAGAATCCCGGATAGCGCGTTCTGTCAAACGGAACTAAGCGCCATGGAAAAGCATTGCGAGTTTTGCGAGTTTAGGATCGCGTTCCGCAACACCCGCCAATCCAAGCCCCCCTCCCCCTTCCTCCCTCTATGGCGCTTCTTTCCGTGTGACAGAGATACGTCCATATGTAGAAAGAAATATTGAAGTTCCTCTTCAATAAGAATACGATTAAAGATCAAAGACTGATAATACTATTTTTTTAAACTTCGAACCGAACAACCACGCCGAGACCAGAAACCCTCCACTGATATCTTGGCAATGGTGGGAGCTTTTACTTCCGGAGCTCCAACATTCAACTGTCGATCTACCTACTGGATGAATGGTCAAATACGTGTTGAGAATTTCGTTTTGCAAACCAGGTTTGGGAAACTTGTTTGGCCCATGATTTCACCCCAAGCTTATCATTTACCCAGTAAATAGGTCTACAGCCGAAAAAAGGGTGATGACTGGTACTTCCTTATAATTGTACCCAAGGAAGTGTTGAATCCTCGAGGGAAAAGCTTCCAACGTTAGCCGTGTAGCTACAGGGCTGAAAAATCTTACAAAGGTCCCAGGGTAACTCTCCTCATCTGAAATTTAAGCGAAAAAAGACCGGCAGATGTCCGCAAGCGATCATGGGACGTCCAACTACGGCGCGAACCAAAATTTACCCAGCGATAACGCATACTCGACTGCCCAAATAAAAGTGTTGCTCAGCGACTGAATTTTACGACCGAAACTGTTGTTGGCCGTTTCTCTCAACTAGTGCAAGCTTGGCGGGATGTTATGAAACGTCGCACGGGGAACCTGTTTTTTTGCACTTAGCCCATCGGAGCGTGCCAAAACGGACGTGAGCGAAAAGGGAATGTTTACTCGCTAGGCGACGACGTCACTTGCGCGTGCGCTGTGTTCGCCGCGTTCGCCGCCGAAGTAGTAGAACTCGAGCTGTAAAATTTCGCGCGTGGTAACCAGAGATGGAGGCCGGCCACTGGGCCACAGCGATGGATACTCGATGCGCACGTCGCTACTGGAGATATGGCTGAAATGGACGATGGCATTGTTGCCACTGTTGAGGTTTGTCGTGTACGATGGTATGTGTTCTTGTAGGAAAATGACTGATAAAATTTATCTCAGATCGAAATTTGAAGCTTTTCTCTTAAAAAATTGTCAAAATACGTAGTTAAAATTTCTTGGTTAAAAATTTGATCAATAAATCACAATTGCCTCCAGAATATAGCTCGAAAAAATTCATCTCAAAGTTTCCTTGATAAAGTCCAGTACATTAGTAGAATAAAAAAATAATGCCACAAAATCTTGTATCGTCCATTTCAAGAAAAATTGTTATTTTTATCAATTTTTCTTAGCTGGGTTATAAGACCGAAACAAAAATTGTAAATCTCAGGGAATGACTTTGCCTCTACTTTCTGTT
Source organism: Bemisia tabaci (assembly GCF_001854935.1). Taxonomy (NCBI): domain Eukaryota; kingdom Metazoa; phylum Arthropoda; class Insecta; order Hemiptera; family Aleyrodidae; genus Bemisia; species Bemisia tabaci. Next base: position 4,754,597 of record NW_017548003.1, read on the forward strand.
TCCTAACTGAGATAACCGTAAAATGTGGAATTTGGTTTATTTTTGCCGATCGAACAAAAAGTCAAACATGGCACATAATGTTCTCTCCGCGAAGTATAGGTACTTACGAATGATTTCATTAAATTATCGACTCGTTTAGAGAGTATCACCCGCGTTCGTGAGTACTTGTCGAGCTCCGTATCTTCAATCGAGATTTTCTCCATATTCCATTCTTTATGCCTTTCAAAATCCGCGCGGCGCGTGTCCGTTCCCGAAGTTCTGCAATCCCCTCGCGACTAGAAATACATAAACATCAAAACTTAACGCCGCATCCCACCGAACACCCGGTCGTTGTGATAGAAACCTGGCCGGGATCCGACGCGTAAACACCAACCATTCATCGGATAATTTACGCCGCGAAACCGTTTCGTGGGAAGCGTCTTGGCGTGCGTACGCAAAGATTGCACTCGAAAGAGCGGCTGTTCACATTCGACCTCAAAATTACGAATGTGGGAGAAAAATGTGAGAAGTACCCGCGTCTTTGTCCTTATTGAGCCGCCCATCGCGTTAACAGACAACTCTTCTTGGATTTCAAAATCGGTCCCGTTTTGAAAACTCTGTCCAATTGGACGTATTTCTGCCCGATGGAACCACGTGCATTATGACGTGAGCTTTGTTATGCATATATTCTTACGGGTCTCAGGGCTCATGTCTTGATGCACATAGTTCCGTTTGGCAGAAATACGTCCAATTAACCATCATTGCTCGAGATCGGATGTCAATCCGAAGCTCAACGATCCGAGCTTTGAGTTAATTAGCTGCAGCGGCTCGGTTATTGAATCGCTATCGAATGATCTTAATCGATTCATCCCTATCTTAGCAATGCTTTTTATCGATTGAGGTGATTCGATAAGGATATCGATTCAACAATCGAGCCGCGTTCGAGACGCCAGTCCCGAGTACATCCTCGGCGTCACTAGACAAGTCCTCTTGTTTGTTTTGACACCTCTTGAACTTTCACAACCGTAAAGCTCACCTACTAAACTTATCGTAACTCGTTCAGTGGTGCTATGGCGTCACAATTGGATGTGCGGTGTTTGTTTATGATCCAGACCACAACACCGCCTTTGGCAGAGTGGAGCCAGATGTTTTTCGAGTTGAATGAATGTATTTATGCTAAAAAAAGAAAGAAAAAAGAAAAAGAAATGAACTACGTAGAAATGAGTTATCGTATGTCCAGAGGATTTGCATGCTTCGCAGTTGTTTTTAATTGAATTCGTTTGTACGTAGTTCTTTTTATCGTTAACTCGTCTGAATATCCTGACATGATGTTTACATGTGCTTTGAACTATGGAAGTCTTGGCTTTAGTCGCAATGAAAAGCCAGGGATCCAAGAAATCGTGACAGGAGAGAAAATTACGAAAATTTAGACACTTTAATGTTTAAGAACACTATAGAACACAATAGACACACGGAGACACACATACACACACACGGAGAATATGCATAAAAGTTCCGAACACAGAATAAGATGGCACTTCGCAATGACAAAAAGCAAATTTCTAAAGTTTCAGGTATTTAAATTATTTTAAAAATGAATTCTGTACTTATCTTCGTGTGTAAATACAGAGAAAATTTAAGGATAGCATGAAGCTTTTCGAAAATATTGTACTTATCTATCTGAAAATTTGGGATTTCCCTGTCTGATTTCGGCAGAATCTTCCGTCAATTCTTTAATCGTCCATACAATACTGATGGCATTCGTCTCATTTCGCCCCACACCGAAAGTAACTACGTCCTTGTGTGATAATTTCGCCGTGGTCTTATGTACGCAGCACGGACTCACCCTCTCATCATTTGGTCCATTAGTTTTACTTAGCGTAATTTCATCCAGGTGTAATCAGTTTTTCCATTCCCATAGACCACCACCTCTGAGCGCTACGATTCCAATTCCATTTTTTCTTCCAAGGTAAACGCGTATCTCCGCCCGCACTGTATTGCTGAAAAAACACCGTATCTTAGCTTTAAGATGAGCCTCGTTGTCTGTATAACTTGATGCTTTCCGGGGTTCACGTGAAAATAGAGTTATTGCGTCTGAGGAGCAACGAAACAAGGTGCTTGGAGCACGACTGCTCGGTGATTAAGATCGTGGCGGAGTTGATGAGCTGTGTGATTGGAAAAGACAAAAGAATCAATAAAACCCGATGTGATTCCTCGGAACGCACGAGTCCCGACCTAGGTACCGTATTGTTTACCCTGAGCTCCGAGGAAACTTCTGGCGCCGGAGGTGAGTGCGGGAGGGGGGAGATAGGGATTAAAACAAACAAAGTTACAAGACCCTTGCGCCTGTACCCATCATCCAAGACCGCTGCCAAACTGCATTGATCTCGAGCTGCATGCATCACAGAATCCGCACTGGAAAAAAAAAAAAGTAGCTTGGATCTTGAGTCCAAACTCTTGAAAACAATGACAAGAAAAAATACTCTTGATTCAATCGGATTTTCGCTTGAATCGGAAGGAAATGTGCTCGAATTAAGAGGCTGGGTTCTTGATTTAAGCAAAAATCCGATTGAATCAAGAGTACTTTTTCTTGTCTATGTTTTTAAGGGTCTGGACTCTAGATCCAAGCGGTTTTTTTCCAGTGCGATTGCGTGATGCTGAAAAAGGATGTCCTGGTTTGACAAGCTTTGGACGTGTAGTTCTGCGACACCCTGTACGAACGAGCGAAATTTCGGATAAACTCAGGTGATTTTTGGTAAGATTCGAGTCTCTTTTCAAACAATTTTTGTAAGATTCGGGTAGTTCTTCGAGAAGCTTGGCAGCTGAGACGTTGTACCTTGCTTCACCTCCGACGAAAAGCGGCGAGCTCCGCTCCAGACGGCTTTTATTGGGGTAATCATCGAGCGTCGATATTGAATAGTTTATGGGTCTGCTCTCGGCTCTCGTGATCGGGACGGTTTATCGGTTCCCGTAAAGTGGTGCACGGGAACTCTGTGCTCTACCCTTTGATTTTGATTGTGTTCCACGCCTCACTTTACTGCTTGTACTTCTGTTCCGATCCTTCATTCGGTCAGTTTCTTCGTCACTTCAACCTGTCATTACTTCTCAGGTATGGTCATTTGATGGTCTAGGACCGTGCTCCTAAAATTTACTATCTCAACGTCAAGCCTCGACTGGAGTCTGATTGTCGGAACAAAAATTTCACCGGGACAACGAGAATTTCCTGTGTTTCTAAAAAAAATACGGATGAGAAAATTATTAATGCGAAATTTATTTCCTTGTGTCAAGTAGTATAGCTTCATCATGCCTCCAAATAGGACCTTTTTACAATGTAATGTACGTCACAAGGAACGCAGTCGCAGTTACACTCAGTTTTCATTGGCACAGCTTCTTTTCTCCCAAATCCGAGTAACACCCCACTGACTGCATTGAACGGACTATTGCAAGTTCACGCCTCGCGCAATCGCGCCTTCAATTTTGCAGACGCAACACGGACATCCATCAAGCACGAATAGTTGTATCTCTGCGCCGTCATCAATGCGCGTTCTTTCCCTTGCTCTACTTCCCCATTTTGTCTGTTCCGTTTGTCTTATTCGTAGAGATGCTTCAAGGGCTACGTGAGCTACACATGCGAAGATAGAAGACATGTAATTGGTTCTCGTTTGTTTACTTTTCTCCCAAATCTGAGCGACACCTCATCAGCATACCATAAAACAGAGCATTGCGAGTTCACGCCTCGCGCCATCGCGCCTTCAATTTTGCAGATGCTACGTGGACATCCATCAAGTACGAATAGTTGTGTCTCTGCGCCGTCATCAATGCGCGTTCTTTCCTTTACTCTACTTCCACATTTTGTTGGTTCCGTCGGCCGCTATCAACACTCGTTGAGGTGTTCTTTCTTCATGAAATTTAAAAAAAGTTAAAGTCAAGTTTATCGAACTATGAAAAAATAATTTCTCTCAAAGACAAATTAGTGTAACTTATATTTAATTCCTAAAAATCGCGTCTAATAACGCACAATTCTGCCCCGGTATTTCTTGTTTACAGTGTTGAACTTTCTGCATCGAAGTTTCCCCACCCCTCGTGATTTAGCGTGCTAAAATATTCCTCACTAATATGTAAGCCCAAGTGAGAAACTTCATCTCAGCCGTTGATGTGCGCACACTATGACAGCCGATGCGATACGACTGGGATGTGTTTACATAGCACAAATATTTGGCCGATTCCTCAGTGTCAAAAGTAAATTTGTCAGATCGTGCGTTTAAACTCGATATTTCTTTCGGGGTTTTCTCTGATATTCCATGACTTTATCCTAGATCTGAGAACACCGCCAGGAAGAAATGTAGATAAGGGGCGCGAATGAAAAGTTTTTGATATTCGTGACGCGCCGAGGTGCTCTCGCTCGCTCGTACGGACGTGAAATTTTAAATTAAAATGGCGCCTCGATTTACATTTTTTATCAGCACCGAAAGCTCCGGGAACTGAGTCTATTTTCGGATCGTTATGCACTACACCCTGCACCTAAAAATTCCGTGCGCGGGTTAACCCATTAAAAATTTAAGAATTTTACAAAGGGAAAAATGTGACTTTGGTTTTCGCAGAGTATTTAGCGGAAGCTTCGTATTCCTGAATTAGTTGTTCAGGACACAAGAGTTATTGTGAATCTAAATATATCAAGTAAGGCCTTCGTTTTTTTTTATCTTTCGAACTTTAATGTGCCACGTCCTATCCCTCGCGCTTTTTTTCTCGCATGCGTTCAAGTCTTTGAATTTAACATATTTACTTAGATTTTAAAAATTACTCATTTTCAGATACTTTCTCGAATTACACGAGCGAGTGTCATTTGGAAAGAAAAAAAGGCTTTTTCGTAAGAATTTGATGGAATAGACATTCGACATTCGAACAGTATAATTTTGATCCCATAAATTGTTTTAATTATTTTCCCCCAAACATTTAGGATCACAGAAAAGTGACCTTTTGTAGACCGAGGTATAACCAACTTAACCCGATTTGCTCGAGAGGATTCCTCGTAGCCAAAAGATCAGAAAAGGATTGAAAGCTCCGCTCAAGAGGTGGCCTAAACATCTGGGCGAAACAATTTTAATCCTCATATAAGTACATTTCAATTCCGTCGGTCGGCCGACCCGCTTGAGATGACTCAACAATGATGATTCAAATCTCAGAACAGACGAAGTCACCTGGACCGGGGAGCGTGTCAAATCTCACAAAAGGGGTCATTTTTACCGTAACGAAGAACTCGACATCCTCGTATTTACCTGAAACCTGTCAACACCCCGAGTAATTCGATGCCGGACCGTTTAAACGTGACAGCCCAAAGTGAACAGACGTGGAGTGGCCTCCACCCACATCCTTAAACAGGCCCCTCTGGTTATCAAATGGTCCTCAATATTCATAATTATATTCCATCGTAGCAGCATGAGTTCGAGAGAATTTTAACAGTATGACAACAGTTTCCTAAACGTTGCCTAATTCATGTTAGAGGCACGTTATTTACTTCGATATTTATGGAGGAATCAGAAGAAATAAGGGCGAACTGGCGATGCTGTCGGTAATACTGTTCGCTCCCTTGATCTTCTTGGTCCATCCGTATCACTTCTCTTTTGATAAGAGTTTCCGCCCTGCATCTCAGAAAGTTTCTGAAGTATGTGCGAAGAGATTTTGTATGTATGAAGAGGTTGTCTTGAGATGGGAAATGATAACGCTGAAACACTACGGCGATGAATGTTCGGTTTTTGTTCGTATGAATTTCTCCATCACTCCTTTCCGGTAACGAATTTGGAAAACGATGAGACGTAATGATTTTAGTGAGTTTGTCACCTAAGTGGAACGTTTTCACTGAAGTTGAAATCTGTTACTTATTACAGCAACTTTAAGCACGTTGTCAATGGGACTGTTGCACGATCCAGACAATGCCGGTGAAGTTTGAGTTTTCTCGGTAGATTTCTGCAAAAAACGCTTTTCTAACCGAAAAAAGGGTTAAAACAACATATTCGGCTGGAGCAATGTGACACTATGATCCCACTTTAAAAGGACGTATATTTCCTAAGATGGAAAAGGATTTTTTCGCATATTTCATCACAAATTGATTATAAAAGGGACAGAACTATCGCAACGCAAATTAAGACCTACCGAGGGATTTCAGTTTACGTTACAGGTGCTAGCCGCGTGACGTAAGAAGCTCGAAAAACCCCAATTTTTTTTTTCAGTGTAATACATTTTTCTGAGACACCCTGTTCTCCTGGAACGCACACTATATCCTACCGCGGATGACCTGTTGCCGGATATCCTACCGAGCCTCTGATACCTCCACAATGACACAGAGAATTGAACGTCGGTAGAGAGAACACACTCCACGTGGCGTCTCAGCCGCGGCACTATCTCGGGACTCGTGGAGTGGCGCATAGCTGAGGTCGAGTTATGATTTCATCGACGTGTTAATGGATGGTAAAGTGCGGCCGATATAAACCGATACTGATAGACTGATACCGCGATACGTGCTTCTTGAGTTAGTCGGGAGACCCGCACAGACGCCAGACGCTCCGATTCAGGCAGTTGGGTTTCGGAGTTGCCACGGCCGAAGGAAAAGCGAAGTAATTTTGGCCACCAGACGGGGTTGGAACTTGAGAAGTCGATCGAATTCCATCAAAGCTGATTTAAATGTGTTTGAAAGGATGACCTAAAGCGCGAGAACTTGCGCCCATTCATGAGACCACCTCGACGGTGAAACTACCAAACAACGTATCTCGTTTCGGCGTTTAAAAATCTCCACTACTTTTTTGTTTTTTTACAGGAGGACAAATCATCATCATTCTTTGAAGTTTTTTCAGAATTTGCTTCATACAGAAAAGAAACACCGCGGAAGTTTTTAAAAATAGACGAGTGTTTCTGTATTAAAAAAACTAAGTATGAACAAAAATCTGCAGCGTCGCAAACCGAGATACGTGGTTTGGTAGTTTCCATCGATTTGTATTGTTGGCATATGGCTTGGATTGCTCTTCGTGATTTTATACGCTAAAGAAATCCTAGTGGACTGAGGAAAATTTTTTCGGAGAGTAAGTTTTATCAAGTTGGATAAAAAAATTGAAATTACAGTTTTTAGGGGCAAAAATTTTTCACTTAAAGGATGACTCACTGTCGAAGAAATATCATCGAATACTTAATTTTAGAACCAAGCCTCCTTTCCGGAGTGGATATTCACAATACAATAGGTATTGTAGTATTTTAATTCTTACTCTGTCGAGTGGTTGTACAGGAACCTCTTGCACAAACAACTTGTCAAACCATCACACAATCAGAATACCACAGACCGAATCTAATCGGATCCGACATTAATCCTATCCGAGTCTACCTCAACTTAGATCCACCTGTCGAATCCATCGCGGAATCGGAAGGAACTCGCAAAAACGACGGACTCGCGTAGGGTTTTCATTGCACTTACGTGGTTTTGACTCCACGGTAGAGTGCTCTCGAAACGGGGGAAAAAACACCGGCGCAAAGGAGCGATCGTCCGGTTTTCGATTCCGAAACTCAAGGTGGACCGTCCTCGCGTTGTCGCGGCTTCCTGACATTGATGATTAGTTTCAAGGTGGGATGCTGGTCTGGTCGCTGCAGCCCCAACTGAACGTATTTATGCTAAAAGGAACTATGTCCCATGCAAACCCTATGCACGTAGTTCCTTTTAGCATAAATGCGGGCAACTTAATGACTAGCGAGGCAGATAATGCGCCAAAACGCGAGTCTGCTCAACGCCTGCAAAAATTACTGTGACAGTGATAAGTGACGATCCGAAGGAAACCGCAACCGCAGAATCATCGTTTCGCCTCGTTGTCATATCTAAATGGAATAAAAGTATTAATTACAATGTAATTTTTTGCGAGAGTTTCTGGAATTGTAGGAATTTTTGGCAATTACGGAATCGTGTATGATAATTTATTTTGTGATTTTTAAACCGTGAGAATGGTGGTTTCGAAGTTCGACAGGATGGTATGTTTCTCGGGTCCCTGAAAAGTTATGAATAATTGGATTTTACAGACATGGAGGAATTTCAGAGATAAGAAGTTTGGGAGCTAGAAGTTTTAAATCAAAATTATAGTTCTCTCCTCAACATCTTTATTGCTTCTTTTTCGCATCACTCATTCGCTTTCTATCGAACTTTCATTTTTCTTTTAAAAAAAACCATATAATTAAATAGAGTAACATTTATCCATTTTTTATAATATGTAAATAAGTTACAAACTGCTCTGCATGTTGTTTGTATTTTCTCTTTATTTAAGTTAGAAACAAAGTGTATATTTTCATTATGAAAACTCACTTGTGACAAAAAGAAAGAAGAAAAAAAAAATATCCATTTTTGCACTCTATAATATTCATTTCTCTTTTTATCGATCAAAACAGTGACTTTTCTGAATGTGGGTATGCTTACTTATTTCGCCCACCTAAGGCAAAACAAGGTGTTTTTTTAGACAATAGGGGCAGGATCAACTTATGATTACCCGTATTGCTCTTAAGAATAGCTCAACAGCTGCTCATATCGCGGCGGCCTTTATAGCCATTATATTCAAGAAAAAAAAATGATGGGGGAAAAATTCCATAAAAACGAAATGAAAAGGCGCCCCCGCGGCAGATGCACCGGCGTCCGGAGGTGGTTCCCCTTGAAGTTTAAAAAAACGCTCAAGTGTTTTCCCGTTCTCCGGCGCGAATTAGGCGCATTGGATGGGAGGTGTAATTGCGCATGCAGGAGCGATTTGCACCGCGGCGGTGGGCTTAAGGTTAAAGCTAAAGGCATACGAAAAGGGGGAAGGGGACAGGGTCACGGAGGCTCATTACCCGGAGTAAATGAGGCAGCTGCTAAGGAGGATGTGCAGTTTCTTTTCTTTTTTCACCGAGTGGTTTTTTTTCGAGTTAATCGCATGCTCTCGATTTTTAATGCCCACGCGACAGTATAGCGCTGCCAGATTTTGCGGATTTAGTCGGGTAGCAAGCAATCCGGTAATTTGTAAAAAATATTTCTAAGACTGCACACTGGAAAAAAAAACATATTGGATCTAGTGTCCAGACTCTAGATCCAATGTGTTTTTTTCCAGTGCAGATAAACTTGAACAAATCGCAGAACAACTGTAATATAGGACAGCTACTGGCGGGAGTCAGCGTGCTCTTTCAATTATTCGATAAAAAACTATTTCTAAGACTGATAAACTTGAAAAATCCCAGAACAACTGTAAAATAGGACAGCTGCTGGCGGGAGTCAGCGTGCTCCTTCAATTCTTCGACTATGCAATTTGAGCGACAGGAGAGTTCAAATAGTTGTATCACATTTTTTGATCTCAGTGTACGGAATACTGACGCTGGGAATTCGTTATCATGCAAACTAAAGGCAGAAAAGGGAATCAACTGTATCATTTCCGAATGAAAATTATCTAAACATGTTTAATGGTTTCAAATAATTTGGGTACCACTTTATTTTGAGATTTAGTTCCTCATTTCACCCACAAGATTTTAGATTGACATAAAAACAGTGCACATAGACACAATAAATATGGTTTCTTTCCAATTTCCGGGAGAAATACTTTGATTTAAGTCAATCGTGCCTTTGTTGATTTTTAACACGTAAAGATCGGCAACTTTTACTAAAAATAATCAAAATTATTCGTTATTTTCATTCACCTACAACTTCGGTTTAGTTTCTTCTTGTTTAGTGAGCGTTGCGGGCTACTCAAGCATTTGTATTTTCATTTTCTTTTTCGTGCACTTACATTTTCAATCTTCCTATTTTTTTAAAAAAGAAACTTTAAGTGCTCAAAACTTTGACCCAATTTTCGTTTGCTCATTTCTTTGAGTCACAAGCGGCAACGTTAAAGTACTAAAAAGCCCGGCAACAAGATGCAAAGTGCTGAGACCAGAGTGAGCTGTAAGGCGACGAAATTGACGGTTTCCGTATTACGTGCCCCAGAGGAAGAAGAAGAACAAGGGTTTTATGAGGAAGAAGAAGGCTCTTTCGCGCCACTGCACAAGTCAATGACTCTACGGAGAACTATTTTGAAACTTAGCACTTCGCCGTTCGCCTCGACGCCGGGAAAAAAGGAACTGGAAAACACTTTACACGGTACCCCTGCCTGCGTGTGAGTGGTTTTCCTTGTTCAGTCTGCGCGTGTGTGTGCTGTGTGGTAGCAGATTTTCTTTTTTGCACCCAATTATCACACTTTGCAATTATTCTGCGGTGCTTTCAGTCCTCGGTATAACGTAAACACAATGAATTGTGCTTTTTAACTTTTCGCGGGGTTTTCATTTGCGTTTTTTTCTTCTTTTTTCTTCGACGCTTTATTCGCGCTGATTTTGATTTGTTTCTTCTTTTCTTTTTTTTCTAATGTCAATGTCACTGCCTGCTTAGCATATTTGCTCTGACTAAGCAATATTTTGACAGCTTTCATGTTTATTTTCTTTTCTGATTTTTTTTTTATTTTTTCATTTATGCAGTAAGACGTTCTTCATCAGCTCTTTTTGGAAATTATAATTGATATTAGATAAACGTTATAATGCTTTTTCTTAAATATTTAAATTTATACGTATTTGCTGTACTGTTTCTTGCACAAATAAATATTTTAGACTCCGTTTTCAGGGTATCCCAATTATCCCATGCTTCAGTCCCCTGCTTATAATACTCTCAATCCCAAAAACGTACAGGCAGATAACCTAGGGGTCAAAACGGTTTTGTTTGCCGTTTAATTTCACTCTTAAAATAGGCTGAACTTTTTTTGACTCGACCCTCTCCAAAGCGAAGAGGAGGCACAGTGAGGTCACCGAAGCTTTTTATTTTATCAATTGGCAGTATTCTCCATCGTTTCGGAGAAAAATCGAGCAGGGTAACCTACTCTCTAGTTCTTCACCTTCTAACCGGCCACTTTTAGCTGCCTGGATATTTATTCCCAACTACAACTAAGTATCGATCACATGTCCTACTTGGCGGGAGGCCCATCTCAGATCGATTCCGCAAACGAAATAAATATGTCCCAATACCGAGAGAAAAAAAACACAATTATCGGCACGAAATCCTCCTTCGTGTCCATCATTTCTACACCCGGCTCATCAACCGCGTTTGTCAATATAGGGATCGACAAATTACGTCATGGAAACAGAGACTTGCTCAACGAGGCTTCGGGAAGGCGTTCCGTGGACTCACGCACTTTTATCTCGGGTTTTTGGAGGAGAGTGTGAATTTGCACGGCCCTCTCAGCGTGTTTTTTTGTTTTCGTGTCATTTTCCCATGCGCTTCTGTGTGTTTCTCGTGTTAATTTATACAGGTGGACGGACTCTCACGGTGATTGCTTCACTCACGCACACGTGTGGAGTCCGGGCCTCGTTAGCGGGGCCTGGGGCGGCGTCTTTCCCGTGTTTTCCGCGAATGTCGGTCCGCTGCCTGTCATGATTGTCGGAAAATTGCGAGGAAATTCGTGGCTCCTTCCAAATTGAATATTCCACAAATTAACATGCTGACACAGCATTTTTGATGTTCAAAGTCTGTTAAATCAGCCTAATGAACCTTTCTCTGTTGATTTACTTACCCTTCTCTCGACAAAGGAAAGAAATGAAAAGAAAGAAATACACTTTCATGTAAAACTCGTTTCCTCTTGTCAAAAAAAAAGGATTTCCGTACTTTTTTCAGTTCAGCGACCTTACTGTGGTTTTTTTGTCATATTTATTATAATAACATTGATAGTTGAATAGTAGAAAAGTACAATCAGTCCATGTTTATCTGCAAAATTTTAAATGTCTTTCGCTGAAGTGAAATACTTTCGTGAGTTTTTCGCAATGCGAGTGTGTAACAGTTATTATTAAATTCTTTAAAACGGTTAATAGAGACATTGGTAGATCTGATAGGCTTTTGGCAGTGAAATTTGTTCGCTGTCCGAAACCCCAAATATGATGTTAGTCTGATGTAGGTAGACTCACGTCACACGAACATCGAGCCCACATCTTCTGTCTGTTTTACGATCGCTGTTTTGCAAACCAGAATCGTTTGCTGGAGGCTCTGAGCCGGTTTCGGGACCTCTTGTTTAACGTTCTGAAAGTGCTAATTTTTGACCACTCATTTACTTTGTGTCGGGCCTTCTGGCTGCTTGTAAATTGCCTGTCATCCTCAAATGCCCCTTTGTTTCCTCATACAGACATCGTTTGACGACCTACCGAATGTTCGCAGAACATGTTACTCGCGCCGTTCGAAAATCGTTCTAGTCCTTAAAGCTCGAATTTTGTGATGTTTCAGAAGTCATGAATTTATTTTTTCCGTCAAAATCTGCCACAAATTATATCAAATACATACCGCAGTTTCACGCAAGTGCTTTCCTTTTTTACAGTAAAATGAGGTTGATTTTTTCATTGAGTTACAAAAACTTTTTGAGGGTACTTCTAATGATGTCCATATGGCTCCATCGATCCGACAACAGGGCGAATCGGCAAACGGTCCGCTTTTCGCTCGGTTTACCACCACCTGGTGGATGGGAAAGCGCATTAAACTTTATGCCATGAGCGCATACATGAAATTAACTTTCAAGCGCTAAAATGTCATTCCCCCCGGTCGATAATGTCTTTTTGCTCCTAAAGCTCAACGCCACGGCTGTCTCTTTTTTGCCTTGAGAGCAATGAGCCTATGTCGGCTGATATGCGGAAAAAACAAGTTATTTTCACTGATGACTTTGTAGGCATTCGCTGACCATTTAAAAAGTCAGTGTATCCTCCTATGTCAAAGCTCGCAGTCGACAGGGCTCCAAGGAGCAACTTGAATACCGTGCCCACGATTGAAAACATCACAGGACTCGGTTCAGAAAGCTTCCTCCCTTGTTATGCTATTCGCCCATTTAAGTGCACAAGGTTACTTCAGGAAAAGTTTCGCCCACAATAATTAAAGCAGAGCATTTTCAATTGTTAGAGTAATGTTTAAAATAAACTTTCGCAGAAATTCAAAAACTAATTTCTATTTTCTTCTTTTTGTTGCAGGTAAGGGCAAAGCGCAGTAATTGAATTTTGAAGGTTATTCAAAGCTGTAAGTCGTGCTCAATGCACCCACCTACTCTCTATTTTCCCTCCACTTATTTATCGATCAAACTTACTGCGGGACGGAGCTCTTACTGACCTGTATACAGAGGTCAACCCCCTGCTCCGATGCAATGCTTTTTCTCTCGTTCTGAATTCCCAGCCTTGAAAATCTAATGAGCCAAGCTCGACAATAAAGTCAATGAAGATTGGATAAGGGTTATTGAAGGTAATTTCTGTTTTAGTTGATTTATAGACCCAAGTCTTGATTAGGTTCGTGTTGCAAGGATAGCTCGAGGCACAAGGGCTCCTTAATAAAGCTCTGTGCCGTGTGGTTCATTAAGAGTGCCAAAACTTCGAGCTTGCAAGTTTAATGACTCTCCTTTGAAACAAAGCGGTCTATGTATTAAACACCTCTTACCTACACGATTCAGTTGATCTAAAATCATTCAAACAGAACAGAACGCACTCCCAAATTTAGCAATTTTACCGATTGAAGCAGACGGTTAATCTCTGAGATAAACACTGTTTTTTTGCGTGAAGATGATTGATTAGGAATTTATTGAGCATTTTATTGGCTTAATGATAAAATGAAAATGTTGAATCAAGCAGTTTCCGAACTTTAGCCGAATTAGACCTTTTCTGCGATGCAGATTGCTCAACACTTAGGTCATCGGTTGTTCTAAGGCAAATCTGAGCGTTGCCATCCGAAAATAACTTCAACTCCATAGAGGAAAAAAGCATTGTGGTGTCTTTGCGCAATTTTGTCTCCGTGCCCAACCTACTTACAATTTCATCTATTCGTAAAAATTTCCCCCGAGTCTCTAAAAAAAATTACGATTTTATTTAGTCAGTTAAGTTGTGTGCCCCCTTTCAAAATTCTAACTCATCGAATCTGAAAATTCAACTCAAGATGAGTATAGAAAACGAAACTCGTCCGCAAGTAACGATGATCATCAAAGCGTGTCTATTTAGGCTCCCGAGTCCATTGCTGCCAATTCTAATGTAAATATCAGCATTTTCATCATCTTTACCCCTGAGAAATACGAGGGAAAATTCCCATTAATGCAGCACAGCATCGTCCAAACCGCCATGCACGCACGAGTTAGATCTGACCTCGGCGGCCGAATCTCATCTTGAGGAACCTGAACGCACGGTATGGATTACCATTGCGCAGTCGGTCCGAGGCAAAGACGCCGGACCGTGCAATTTCCTCTTGTTTTTAATATTTACGAATAAAGTCGAAAAGGTGAGTTTCACGAAGACTTGATAGCCTTGTTCGAATCCATAAAGCCAGAATTCGCGCCGGCAGCCGGTTGCATAATTGCCTGCAGCTAGACTTGAAGATGACTGCGACTGCGAGTAGCTTTTTGGACGCTTCCGCGTTTTTCGTCTCGAATAACCACCGTTTCGTGCGTATCCTGATTTTTCTTGGACTTTCACCGGAACATGGTAAACCTAGTTCGTACCTTGACTCACCGTCACGTCATAACTGGACGTATTTCTATCAAACAGAACAATGTGCATTATGACGTGAGCCCTGTTATGCACATATCCTTATGGATCTCAGGGCTCATGTCTTAATGCACATAGGTCTATTTGATAGAAATACGTCCAATTGATGGCCGGTGATTAAGATTGAGGTTATGGGGCATCTACCGTGGTTGAACTCCAAATTTGGAATCACTTTCCCATTAGGAAAATTAGTGACTTAATGTATGTTTGAATTAACTGACAACAATGAAAAATCTTAAACCAAGAAAGAAAGTAGCTTATATCAGGAAGATAGTTGCCTATATCAAGCAGAATCTGCTCGATTCGGGTGGTTTTGTTCAAAAAGGAAGTCCTCTTTGCAAAGAATTTTTCCAGTTGCGAAAATAACTATACTGCCGTAAATTAGAGCGTCGTAAAAGCATTCAGACGTTGCCGTATCTCCTTCAGTCAAAACAAATTAATCTGAAAAATCGTGGCTATTTTTCTTCAAATTTCTTAGATGATTTTGATCGGAATTCTATCTTAAATATCTGAAAATTTCAAGAAAAAATATGCATAACATACCTCCGAATTACATTTTTTACCTGATAACTTTCGAATGTTCATACGGTGTCTTAGTTTTTGCTCGTTCTTCCCACGTGTTAAAATTCCGGGCATATCGACACTCCAAGCGGCCGTAAGCTGTTCAATCAAGAGCATACGGTCGTTGAGCAATCAAAACAAGCGTCTTGCCGTCGTCACATCTTTACGGTCCATTTTACGGTTTTGATACCGTCGCGACGCTCCCCCTCCCCCCATCCTTCATCCCCCACCTTTTCCGCGGTCCGCCGCGACGATGGGGGAGTCCGTCAAATCCCCTTTATAATTCCATAAATTCCGCGCCAAATCGAGCCGTTATCCCGGCGGCACGCTTTGCGTCGCTCCTCCGACGTTAGGGCGTACCTTCATTTCTACGTGAGCCCTGAAAAGCGTAGAGTTTTATACAGAATAGGGGTCACTTGGAAATTGAGATACGCCTTTACGTCAGAGAGACTACGTTTTATGGATCAGAACACGTGTGCTGCATACCCAATTTCGCGGGATGTTTTCGCTCGAGTTTTAAGCTTGATGGGGATTGATATAAGGAATCTTTGTTTTACGTTCTTTCTCATACTCAAACTCCAATTTTCTATATTCATTTTGAAGGCAAGATTTTGTTCTCTGGAAGATAGTTCGAAAGTCTTTAAAGATACTTAGATACCGTGACTCCTTCCCTGACTTTGAAGTTTATCTGGGCTCATGGCGATGTACATAAATATTTGAAAACCAAATTGAAAATATTGAAAGAATATAAACTTTATTTGTAAAAACAGAGCGTTCTATACCTGGGAATTTTGTAAGATGAGAGAAGTACCTGTGGAGACAGAAATATGGGACTTTTAAAAAAATTATGTTGAAATTTGGGGAGTTCTTTTCATCTCTCGGAGCCATAATCCAAGAGACAACTATGTATCGAGCGTTTATACTTACAAAATTGTGCCCCCTAATTTCTATTTTTAACGAGCAGAACCAGTTCTGAAGGGTTTGGGGAATTTTCTTTTAAGAGTCAATTTTTAGTCTGTGTTTTTGACGAGGATACTCAAAAAATTCATACCTTTTTAAAATCCAAATGAAAAAATAAAACCCTCCTGAGTGTGTTTCCCGCCAGAGACATCTTATTTTCAGCTTCTACAATTCAATTTCCAGTTTTCTTCGGACCCCACCAGTCAAAGTTTTCATTTGATTTACGGTTTTTCGGCCCTCACTCCAAATCCAAACCGTCTCTCAGCGAGAAATACCTCTCTATTAACGCTGGGAACATTTAAACCCTCGAACTAGAAGCTACTCTAAATTCATGACTATTCCAACCGTGAGCCCTGCTGGACGGAGGCTGTTGACCCACCTCCCAGGATGTCTTGATTGTTTCCAACGCTTCCCCGCTTAATTTATTCTGCCGCGCTGAGGAAAAACGCCGTATGAACATTCGATAGTCGCCAAATTTCTCCGGATAAAACAAGCATTTTCGAGGACATTCACGCACGTTTTCCCTTGAAATTTTCAGATAGTCTACTTTAAATTGCGTACAAAATTGTCTAAAAATTTCGGGAAAAAATATTTAAAATTTTCTCAGTAAATTCGGGTTTTATCGAAGGAATTTTGGCAACGTCTGAAGGCTCATACGGCGTTCTTCCTTAGCACGGCGGTGTTCCTCTCAATCATCACCACACCGCGAATTAGGCAGTCAGGCCCCGGTCATCCACCCCCTCCTCCAGGATTTTTTCTCCCGGTGAAAAAAGAGGGAATATCCTCCCCTTTTTCCGGTGAGAAAATTGCGGCACTCTCGCGAGCGTCGGACGAAATTCGACGCAAAACCACCCGAACCTTTCACAATAATTGGTCTCATCTTGAGCTTCGACGGCCCCGTTTCCGGCCACTTTCCACTTCCGGCCATTAGGCCGCGCTTCCTGCCTTTTCTGCTCCATCGCTCCCGGGCCTGATCGGGCTTATCCGAATCCGCGGCGCTGCTCTTCGACTTAATCTCAGCCGGGTTCACCGAAAAACGCGTGTGCATAATACACTTTTCATTGCAGTTGCGTGGTTTTGGTTTAGTACATTAAATCTCGCCTTAAAGTCATTCAATAAGGCAGATGGAGTAGAAACGATTGGACGGTCGAGGCAGGCAATCACAGAAGATGGTTCCAAGTAACTGGGTTTTCTATTCTGCCGTGCTGAGGAAAAACTACGTATTAGCCCCCAGGCGTTGCCAAATTTCCTCTGGAAAATCAATAATTTTCAGGAAAATTTGTGCAATTTTTCTGCCACTTTATCAGATAATTTTCTTTGTAATTTTATCGAAAGTGTCTAAAATTTTCAAGGAAAAATATTCATGATCTTCCTCAAAAATAAACATTTCATCTGAGGAAATTTGGCAACTCTCGAATGGTCATACGGCGTTATTCCTACGGCTGTCTTTGTCTGCTGTTATCGGTCGGAACGGTTTATTACCGTGTGTCTTCTTTAAAATTATTGAAGTTGCAATAATGAAACATTTCTTAAATTTTAGTCAATCGAACTTTTACAACCCTAATCCAAGTAAAGTGGGTGGCCTCAAGCTAGGAAACCCAGGACACTCGGAGACTTTCAACATATTCTGCAAACTTTCATTGGATATTAGCTCCCTTTTAGTTCATTAATTTTTATCAAATCATTTTCTCGTGAATGAATTTTGGTTTTAAATTGGTCGAAGTTCCTTCCATAGATATATGCCACAACAGGAATTCTCGTAAAATTAAACAGAAATATCATAAGAGCGTCAGGACGTCTTTTTAAAGTAACGAGAATACTGTTGGAAGCAAGTCAATTTTTTGTTGATCCAACAGGAAATGCCAAGATTTATTGATACTTCTTTTTAAGTCTCCAGATTGAAAATTTCAGATTTTTTGTTTATAGAAAAAAAAGAAGAAAGAAATCACAGTTTCCAACAGTATCACATCTTAAATCGCACTTAAATTCTGGATGTTTGAGGGTGTTTCCGTCGGAATGTCGACAGTGTCCGATCCACTCGCAAAAAAAGAAAGGGAGGCGCAAAAACCGAGGAGAAAAGAAATCGAAAACGAAAGTCGTTAAGCACCTCGGAGAGGCACTTGGAGGAGTTTTACGATCGAGTGACAAATATTGATACAATCAGTTCTGTCACAGTCGTAACCACACGCGAGGCACACAGTGAATTGCGCAGCAATAAAACCTGATTAGGAGTCGTGGCGCGAGAGCCGACGATGTCAAAGTGGTTTTCGAGATGACAAAACCGCGAAGGAATCGCGCCACGAATCAGACGGAAATACTCTCATTCGGTCAAAATGTTGATGTTGTTTGGATGTGGTGGCAAGTATCTTGCCAATTTCTCTCGATTAAACGTTACGTATTCGAAAAGTTGAAGAGTCGATTTAAAATGGGTTTCCGTTATATAGTCTATTACTCACCTCCTCAGTCTCTACCTATAAGATTGTTCCATTTTTCTTTGTCTTCATTGTCCATCGCCCCGTCTAAAGATTTGCACTATCAGCCAGAGCCAATTTGAGCGGGAAAAACAAATTTTTGAAATTTTTCGAATTTCGTCAATCGGAGGTACTGAAAAGGTACTGAATTTTCCTGTTGAGGGATACTGAATCTCTTGGGAATGTACTGAAAAATTACTGGAAAAGTACCGATTTCCGGCCAGCCTGTTTTAGTAGACACCCTGGCGAAAAAACACGACGCACTTTGGAGCGCGACGCAATGGAAGCTCTCCGGGAATCCAGATCAAAAATTGAAGTAGCCGGGAGGCAGAGGGGCCGCGCAGGAGGCGGGGGGATTTTTGTGATCAGTGACAGTAACCTTGCCGTTTAATGAGAGCTCTTTTTATCGAAAACCCGCGGTCGCAATCACAACCAGGCCGTGGTTCCGATTGGAACGGACGCGACCTTGGCCGACCGCGCGCCGCTCCAAGCCAATTAATGGACTCCGGAGTGATCGGATCTCTTCGTCAAGATTTAACGTCTTTCCGAAGAGCCGTAAAGCAGATTAGCACCCGGTGCGTGGTCCGCAACTTTCGGTGCCCGGACTCGCCGAGCCCGCGAAACTTTCACTCGTCCGCGCGGAAAGTTTCGATGATCCGATTCTGCAACGTGATTGGGATCGCGGAAAAACTCGGACGGAATCCCCCTCGGGACTCTCCCACGCAAACAATGCGCGTCTGACGTCAGAGCCGGGTATCGATCTGATTGGTTGGGTCAATGGACCACTGGGAGCTGGACATAGTAGGACTTTACATTTAGGGCACAGCGGTGTAATCATAAAAATTCAATTTTAAGGTTAGGATATAGCATATAGCAGTGTAGCAAGAAACGGTATATTTTTGAAGACGTAAAGCCGTTGTCTTATTCTTGTAGGGTAAAAGTTATTTTTCGAAGTAAAAAAAAAATGGTCAAAAATAAGAAACAAATGTAAAAAAATCGCGAAATATCTACAATTGACGGAAGTGTTGAGCATTATGTTCTGCAAGCAAGGGCTAGTTTCATAAACGTGTTGTGCTTTTCCAGGACTCATCATAAACAAAAATAAAGACAGTGTTGATTTCTAGACTTTAATTTTGCCTGAACCAGTTCATTTGTTCGGATTGAAAGGGGCTGGCTAATATAGGCGACACCCAAAATCAGCGAAACAGCAATACCTTAATGTCTCCTCATTAAAAGAAAAATCAGACGATATGCTAATTTGACATTGCTCAGTAAATTATTTCAGAATCTAGGGAAAATGTACAGAGAGTTTCAAATCATTGTGCTGCTCACAATCAGTTAACGAGAAAGCTAATAAAACTTACGAGAAACCTAGGTATCGTTAAACACATTCAGGCCGATTATAGTAACCGCCGTCCATACATACACTAATCTGTCTACGACTAGAGCACTGCAGAGTTTGACTTGGAGCAACTCTATTTATATAAATCTATAAAAAGAAAAAGTCCTAGTGGAATCATAATTACAGATCTGGTCTCCATCTCTCAGTAACCGGAGCCACAAACCTAATCGTTTTTTGAATAATGTTCCTCGCCAATCCTCAGTTAGCCACTAAATAAGCCTCCTAAAGCTCTCTTTCTAGCCGACCACAATGAGCTTTCTATTCACCGTCTCCACCCCGCGTGCTTTCGAACTGCCAAGTCAAAACGACAACAAACTTATCGGGAGGCTCCAGGCGGAGTGATTAGCGCCGAACCGCCAATGGACGACGCAAATCAACCGGCTCTTCCCACCGACATTGCCGGATCGTGCGGAAAATCTGAATTTTAGCATGGTTTAAAATAATCAGAGATTATTCGGTGAGTCTGACAACCGTGTGGTTTATATTCGAATGTCTAATAGCCGTTGAGAGCGCGAGGTGTGAAACGCTCTCGAACGAAAGCGAGACTGATCTGATTTATGTCTAGCCGCGAGATGCGTTTGTCGAGGGCTCCCGTGTTACGGTGAAGCAGGGCCCGATTATTAAACCACGATAAATGGAGGAATAAATGGAGGATACTATAAAATGATCGATGCTGGAGACGTTATGACTGTAACATCATGGACCGATTTCAGGGGGAAAATCAGCCTACTATATGACTAAGTGTCGTAAAAATCCAATTCCACAATCTATTACCATTTTATTTTGATGCACTGGAAAAAAACACATTGGTTTTAGAGTCCAGACTATTAAAAACATCAACAAGAAAAAATACTCTTGATTCAATCAGATTTACGCTTAAATCAAGAACCAAGCCTCTTAATTTGAGCGGATTTCCTTTTGATTTATGCTTAAATCTGATTGAATCAAGAGTCCTTTTTCTTGTCAATGTTTTTAAGAATCTGGACTCTAGATCCAATGTGTTTTTTTTTCCCAGTGTGATTAATAGATCAAACCACCAGGCAGACATTATACATCTACTATCACAATTCCTCTCATGGACCACTGGAATTCTTGGTTTTAGTCAATAAGGTTTTTTTGTAATAAAAACCGCATAATCTTCGGTAGAATATATCGATCCTCAGCAAGGCAAACCAATAAATTTGGTGACTTGAATCAAGGAATTCAGTAAAACTTTGGCCACCTGAACTAAAAACTATACATCAGCCATGTGAACATGTTGATTTCAGGAATGGCTTTTCTGTTGCTATTTCCTCCCACAGGGTTGGTCCGTCTCTGCTTTCTTCGGTCCAAACAGAACCCGTTTTCTTCTAACTCTGAGGAGGTCGGGCATCGGCACCGACGCTCTGGCCGCCGACCAAGAAAGTTCCAGAGCGCGACGATCGTCACGCCCTATCGGACGATAACCGCGCGACGTCGATAAGCGGTCGGGTCCGGCAGCGCCTAAGCGGCCGATTAACGGGGGCGCTGAAAGAAGCTGAAAGAGGCTGAAAGTGGCTGAAAGCAAGAGCGTCCGATCGCGATAGTGAGAGTCATGTCCTTCGGCGTCGGCGCCGCGACGGACGGACGGTGGTCATGCTCCCGCTCTCGCCTCTTCGTTGTCTGAACGAACCAAAACAGTGTGGAATTCCATACCTGAATCATAGGAAATTGGAGGATTTTGTGTTGAATTTGGCAACTGTGAACAGACGTAGCCGCTGCGCTCTTGAATGAAAGGTTCAAGTGTCGGGCGCAAGTGCACTATGCATGTTTCGTTCAGATGATGATTTGTTTTGTTTAGAATCTATCGGGATCGAGATGGATTTGCTCTATCTTGATGGTGGTTGGTAGTAGGATCGAGGAGATTTACTTCGCGCTCTGGTAAAATTATCGGAATAGAGCCTGATGTAGCGATTTATGGGGAGACACTAGAGAAACTAGTTCGGCGTATAAATTTAATCAAAAATGCAATTTTAATCGGAGATAAATTATCTAACCATTAACTGGACTTCTGTTGGTTCTCTCCTCAGATTTAACTTTACACTTCAGGATTTATTTTCATTTTTTTAGGAGAAGGGTATAAGGATTTAAAAATGCGTAGATGAAAGTCATCGCCAAGGTTGTTAAAAGTGAATCGATAATCAACGTTGACATCATAACTTTGTTAAGATGAAAGTTTCATAAATGCGCAGAGGTTACACACAAGATGCGTCAGAGATGGCGCACCCTCATAAACTTGAGAAAAAAGCATCCAAAAAAACTCGTGAAGATGTATTAGGAGAAATTAATGCAACTGATAAATTCAAACGGTTCCATCGGTTTTGACTAATTGTCACCATAGGTTTCTTGGTAGCGCCCGAGTTCCGATATACAATCTCACCACCCAGGTCAAACTTATCTCTGACGCGATCAAATTAAAAATTTAAAACACCTTTTTTTTTCAAATTCACCGTGTTCACTACCGAATCAAGGACAAGGACCCGAAGACCCAGTTCGAACAGCGCGGTCGTGGCACCTCGGCTACCCGGAGGTTACCGGCGGGAAACCCATTCGTCTTCGACGGATCCGACAAGAAAGCTCCAAGCTCCTGCGACGCTTTTTTCGCAACAGGCGCCTTTGTAGAATTCTTGGCTCCCCGGATCGCCTGTCGATCGAGTGGCTGCAAGGTTGCCGTTTAGTTACATCTAAGGGAAATTTCGATTTCATTAACCGAGCATTTCTTCCATCGATAGGTTATTCTGTTAGTTAAATCAGAGTTCGGTGCAACAAATCGAATGGTTCGGGCGATTTTAAATACTTCTTGGTACATTTGACCAAAGCATTCTCTCGGTCATGAAACGGCAAAATTTGTTAAGTCATTTGGTAAAAATCTAATGAATTTCCTTCTAGAATTATTAGTTTTAATCATGAAGCCTCGTTTTGGCATAAACTAACTTTTCATGGTGTTAAATTACCTCTTTTTAACTGAAAATCGAGTCAAATTCATCATTTATCTTTTGGATTCAAGTATTATCTCGCGTTGACTCAATAAAACCAGAGAAACGTCATATTCAACTGAGTAAACTCAGCAAAAGAAGTGGTGAATTTAAATGTCTAAACGACAAATTTTAGAATTTTTATCTCATAATAATAAAAATGAAACAATCAATCATACAGTTAAACTCTGTTACAAAATTTGTCCTTTCCACCTCTCTTCTCGGTTACTGTCACAAAAAATTGCTGGGAAAGTCGCTTCTACCTTTTCCCCACAATCAACTATGAATTACGATCCCAATTGCATACTTTCCCTGTGAAAGTGGCATCAATGTTGAGCACTAAATACTCGAAAAGTAGCGAACGGGCCTCAGCCAGCTGTGCCAATCAGAATCGCTGCTGTGACTGACGCCACATAGTGCGAGGAACACAGCGAATTCAACCGCGAACGCGCGAGTGAACGGCGAATATTCGCGAGTGTGACTTTCAGCCGCCTACCGCATGCGGCGAAGAAGTGAAAACCGCACACGGCGCATGGCCAACCGCTAGGAGCCAACCTGAATCACGACCCATCTAGTGACTTCAGTATTTCTCCTTTTAATAAAGTCTTTACGGATTTGATATAGGTTTAAAAGATCAAAAATAATAAAAATGAATTGAGGTTGTTCAAATACATAAATTTCAGGAAAAGAAAAGTAGTGCCGTCAACACAGCAATTTCTCAGTTATTCGGTCAGGATGCCAAGTGAAACAAACTGGGCCCTATTGACAAATAGACCTCTTAAATTTCTTGTCTTTTTTATCCCGTAAAAATTTATCGGGTATTTTAGCTAGATCAGGCAACCTTGATCTCAAATTTAGAATTAAGTAAATTTGGTCTGTCGTTCTCAGCGTTTATTTATCATTTTTATTGTTTCTTTTATCTTGATCGAGGAGATGGATGTAGGTCCTCAGTGAAAGATTGAAATTTTAAGCGCATCATTTTTATTACTGTCGTTTATGTGATAGGTTGACGAATGGGTTAGGTGTTTTTTTATAGGTACTTTGGAATTATGAATTGGATCTAGTTCGGGAGGCGGTTTTTGATGGAAATAACTATGAATTTTATTTTGAACCTCCTGCAAAAATCAGGGCAACGTATACTTTCTTCGAAAAATAATAGAGCTGTTTTTTACGTCAACTTCAGTCATCGCCGAAAAAATCGATTTCTCACTGAATGATTTTATTGGTAAATAAACCGTTCCAAGTGTGTGAAATCGACATTTTTTAATCTTTTCTGAATAAAATCAGTGTATCTTAGAGAGTGAAATCGTCTTTTATCACCGGAATGGATTTTTCATATAACACAAATCATCGACCCAAATTGTTTAAATTTGTTTTCGCCTTCTTCTTTTCCTTTTTGTAAAAGACTGAACCAATTCTGCTACGGATACGAATATTTTAATGCTTCCCGCAAAAATTGAGACATATTGTCGGGTGGATAAAATCAGAACTTTTCCTGTAAGCCAAAGATTCTCGTGAAACTTGAGGCCGCGCTCAATTAGGCGCGTATAAAGTTGAAAGGGAAAGCTGTAAAGCTCTTCAAATGACTTTATGGCTGAAGAAGGAATCCCTCGAGAGAGGGGTTGAAATGTCACCCACCCTTCTTTCCTCCTAAACGAATAAGTCTTTTTGACTCGCTTTTCCGTGGAAATTCAAGCCCATTTTCTTGTAAGTAGAACATGCCTATTGAGCTTGCTAGATTGGTGTAGAACAGTGTGTTCTGTATGGACCATTCACTGGCTTTAGTCAAAGTAACACTGTATCGTAAAATCGAGCAATTCAAATTTTGCATTTTCAATCTCGCAGCGAACGGATAAGTCTACACACTCAGCCATGAAGGAAAAAGTATATCTGTTTGCTGCGCCGTTTACTACACGAGATCGCTACTATATTGTAAGGCGTAGGGTAGATAACTATTTTAACTCCAAAGATAGTTTGTTGCATAACCGGCGAATTGAAGGAAAAAATGCGCGAAATTTAGAGGAGCTCAATAAACAGCTTCGATAATTGTTTTAAAAGACTTTCATCAGCTGTCGGTGCCTTTGTAGCAGTGACTGTTGCGAGGCATTTGTGAAAATCCTTAAAACGAATCCTGAAATGTACCTAAATGAAAGTACTTATCATATTGTTTAAATTAGAATTTACATCTGGTAAAATTTACTCCTACAGGTTTTAAAAAAATTACCGTAGAATTTGGCTAAAATGTGTTAACACTTTTTGGAGTGTCTTAAAATGTACTGCAGTAGAGCTTTTGAGACTTTTAAATACTTTCATTTTAATTCCATCGCTCGTAAATTTTACTCGAAAAAATACCGAAGTATGGTTTGAATTTGAAAACCGTTTTGAAAGTCATTTTAAAATCGTCAAGTTTTTTAAAAGTATTTTCTATTGTTTTTCGAGGCTATATAATTCAAAGCCGTCCAGTTGCAAAGGGTGTCCGCCTGGGAAAGGCTGCCAACTTAACGAACCGGCGGCAGCTTCATTGTGTCGGATCGCCTCCACGCCCATCGCCAACTTGACAGCGTAATTATTATTGTTGTTCCAAGCACAGTCCACAGTAGGCAAGGGCATTGTGTGGACGAAATCTAATTGATTCGAGATGCTTTCCACCGATGCCGTCCGAGCCTAAAATCCCAGTTTTTTTTATCCCCGAGAACACTGGCTGAAATCGAATCAAAGTGACAACACGGCTGTGTCATGTTCGTCCGAGCCGGTGATCGATATTCCAGCCGATCAATGAATGTCGATCGATTTCAACCTTTTCCTCGGTTTGATGGACGTTTTGGCCGACAGTGTTGGGTTTGCGCCAGTAGGGGATCCTGCCTAATGAAAGTATGTAGAAAGAAAGAGTCGAGATTTTCGGATAACGATACGTATTCAGAGGTGGTGTGTTGTAGTAGGTGGGCTACTTGTTGTACGGTCAAGCTTTGAGGTAATATCTTACTTGAGAAGGAATTAGTCAGAGGAATATCAATTTTTGAATATGCGTAAAATAAGAGAATGTTATCCCTGGTCAATTATCACTTAATATTCCGAGAGTTCAAATTAATATCTGTTATGAGATCATGCATAGATCTAGAAACCTCGAACGGTGGGGGGGCGCAAGGGGGGGGGGGGTTCTCTCAGAGAAAATTGTCGACATTTCAAGGCATCTAATGTGCATTTTGTGTCAATTTCGTCATGAAGAATCATAAAATATAAGCGTTCTCCCTTCTTCTCTCTTTTGTGCCTTCCTTTTTCTTCCTACCCTTTTCCTTCCACCTTTTTTCCTCGGAAAAGGGGAGGCGTATGCCCCCTACGCCTTACCTTGGATCCACCTATGTGTAATCTATTGGTGTTTTTGTGGGAGCCAGTTCCTAATTTAAAATGTAATCAAATACAAAATCCAAGAAAATTGACCAAAAGTCGCATGATAGAACTTGAGAAATGGGGTTGATTGCACTGACAATGAATCCTCGATGACCCACCGCCCTTCAGGAGTCTTCCCTCATAGTCACCGTGCGATATCACGGATAAGTCACCGGGTCAAGGTCCCGGGAGGACCATTAGTCGCCAAAAAAAGACAAGTAAAGGGGATGGCGATCGCCGTGATTGCGAAGCCGCAAAAGCAGTGTTTTATTTACTTCCTGCGGGTTCTGTCCCCCAGCCCATCCGTCAACTGTCCCGGGCTAAGGGCCTTGTCAGCCTTGCTCCGAGCCAGGTCTTCCGTCATCTTATCTTCTTCGTCTATCGTCCCGGGTGCGTGACTTCATGTGATTCCAGTTGTATCGATTTTTCCGGGGAGAAAGTGTGGAGCCTCCGGTTCTATCTGAGTTTTCGAATTTGACGGATATTTCGGACTCATCCTGGTCGGATTGATCATAGGGACTGCATTTTGCAATAAGGAATTAAAATTTCTGGCTCTTAAATACACCTCTTATCTGCATAGGGAAACTAGCACATTATGTTGTTTCTGAAATGAGTCAGAAATTGTAGTTCGAATTGCAAAATGTAGTCGGTACTACATCCCAAACAAACGGTTGAATTCGCTATTCGATTGATGGAGGGAGGATTCGAGGGTCTGGCAGCCATTTTTCTGAAAAAGTCATTTTCTACAATTCTGGAGAATTGTTTACGGTGTGACACTTTTTCGTGAAAAAACTTTGATCATAGATCCGAGTAAGGGGGTCTTGTTCAGTAATTTTTTCGAAAATCAGTTATTTTTTCAGAAATCAGTAACTTTCTGCAATGTTTGGAATCTTTCTACTGCGTGGTCTTTTTATGAAAAATGTTGGCCTAGACCCCTGCGGAATAGTTTTGGCAACGACACTGCTTCATCCTAAGTTCGAAAAAAAGGGTAAAAATCACGCAAAACAAGAACAAGCTTATATTTAAATGTAACAAGAACTAAGATTTAAAAAAAAAAAAAAAAAAAAAAAAAAAAAAAAAAAAAAAACTGCGTATCATTTATTTCTAAGGCAGCGTTATTTAGCAGATCCCCATGCCAAATAGCTTATCTCCGCTCGCTCTGAAGGTCTGCTCGGCTGAAAAATTCATCCCGGTTAGAATTTTGCAGGCTCCAGACCAGAGACTGCGACGACTGTTTGCCGATAAATATTCGTGAACACAGCTGCAATGCTGTTTTCAGCCACTCCCCTTCACTCGGGGACAACTCTGCCCTGTTCAGGAAAAAACACATTATGAACCTACATGCATTGCCAAATTCCTTTTAGTAAAAGTCGAATTTTCAGGGAAATTCGTGAATATATTTCCTCCATTTTGTCAGAGAATTTTATTCGCATTCAGATCTAATATACCTGAAAATTTCAAAAGAAAATATGTATAAATATGTATAAAATATGCGGAGAAGCCTACGTAAGTTCGTGGGCACTTGGGAGGCCGTCAACCAGCGCATTATCAAAAGGAACCTTAACCTGTACGGACATAAGATCACGCTGCTCGGAGTATACGGTGTAAATGATGATGCCACTGTCGCATGTAAGGACCAATTCTTCGAAGATCTGAATGATGAAATACTGAACGTTGGTGCTGGCAGGGAAGCCATTCTTATGGGTGATTTGAACAGCAGAACGGGACNACATGGCAGAACAGGAGCCGACACATTCTTGCAGAGCGAAAATATGCACTTGTCGCGGAGAGACCACGAGTTGTGCTCTACTACTAACATCAAGCTAAAAACACGTATATACCCGGAGTTTCGAGGGAAGTCACGTGGTTCTTGCTTGTCAGGGTGGGATTAATATTTAATTCCGGCGTTACCCGTGCCGGCGGCTGAAATGCAGTCATTTCCCAGACGGGCCGACTGACTACAAGAGCCAGGAATTATTTATTATTGGCATGGTAACAGTCTCAAACAGCAGTATCAGACGCTGCGGCCCCAGGCGAGGCAACTAGGCTGCGGCAGTCGGCACCCTCTAGACAAATCGATACCTATAAAGCAAGACGGGGCCCTCGGACACCTAGATCGGGCGCGGAAAGCTGGAGCGATTAATCAGGAGGTAAAAATAGCCCCGAACGCGCTTTCCGGCTTGATTACTCTTTTCGGGAATTTCGGAGTCCTTCGGGGACAGGGCGGCAAACAAATCACTTCTCAAAGCTCGAACATCCGAGTCGGGTTCAATTTCGATCGTGTTTAGGATCGATTTTGTAATTCAAGAGTTTCGTTGGGGGAGAAATCAACTAGATATCTCGAATTTCGAGAATTAACGAACAGTCGTTGAGGATTTATATCTTGGAGTCTTTTGGAAAGCCTACTCTTAATATTTATTCACTACTGATTAACTCCACGCGGACCAGTTTGCGCAAGAAATTTGTAAAACCGATACCGAGTTTTCCTTTAAAAAATTCCGCAATTAACAAAGACTACTAGTAGAGATGATCGATCTATAATTAGTGCCGATTTTTGCAAGTAACTTTTACAAACACTGGCAATAAAAGGAACATGAATATTAAGAATAGTTTCTCTCGAATCAAGAATAAAATCGTACTTGATAAATATCCGTGTTGCATCCGCTTACTTGAAGGCACGATGACGTGAGGCATGAAGTCGCATTGATTTGCTCTACACTGCCAATGAGGTGACGCTCAGATCCGGGAAAATAGTAGCGCAGGAGAACGGCGCAGAGATACAATTATTCGTACTCGATGGATGTCTATGTTGCGTCTTTAAAATTGAAGGCGCGCGGCGTGGACTCGCAATGCACCGCGTTGTGCTACCAAAGAGGTTTTGCTAGGAAAGTTTGACTTGAATCCCAAGAAGATTTTCTCTTGAATCAAGAGTGAAATCGCCTATATTAGGCAGGTTTCTGCTGTATTTAAGTGAATTTCTCCCTTGATGTACGCATTCTCTCCTCTCCATTCTAGATAAATTTCCTCTTGGCGGCAAATTCAAAAATTACTGCTTACATCAAGTCACTCTCCCACCCTCCTTTCCTAATTTAAGCTGATGATACATGGTCTCTAAAATGTTTCATTTAATATTAGTGGCGAGGCGTTAATGATCGATTATCGACATTTTCCCAATTTGAAGCTGTGCTAAAGAATCGATTATGAAAGCGTTCGTTGCGAACCGTGTTTGTCGATCCTTTTCCGTAGGTTTAAATGGCAGCTCCATCGAAACATCGCAAAGCATGCCATGCCACTGTTCTATATCCGACTCATACCATGTTCTGGGCTCGTCAAAATTACGTCCCTCTAGTTTGACACGCGTGCCGGGTAAATGGAACCAGGTCTCCCGATTGATTCCGGCCGGTTCAACGGTGTCATCTGTTCGGCACGCTGGCGGTGGCGGTCTGTGGAAGTCGGAAGTGGCCCGATTACCCAGTTGTGGGTGTTTTCGGAGTGAATGGGGAATTGGGTCCCCGCCTCGCGCCTCCGGGAGGAGCGAGGGACGCTTTGTCGTCGTCCCCGCCCTGGTCGCCCTGTTCCTGCCTCGTGGACGTGGATCGTGGGGTCCGCGGAGCCTTGGTCACGCTACCGGGTTTCGCAATACGCCTACAGAGTTGTCATACGCGAGTCGATAACGGCTCCATCACATATGTATGACACTAACGTATTTAAATGTAATCGTCCTCCGGGAAACGAGCCCCTTCTTGTCTGGAAACAACCGTTCACATGGGCAATTTTCGTCAGACTGGGTCAGAAAACGAAATTAGAGCTACGAACTGAAAATACTCTATTATTTGAAGAAATGACAAGTGTGCACCTTAATTGCGTTAATCGAAAGCAAAAAGTCCGATTGGGCCGTTTGTTTGCGAGGAGCTCAAAGGGCCCAAAATTCATAAGCCCTGGAAGCCGTACTGATATATAAAGGAAGCCTTTATCCTATCAAGACTCCCAAATTTCTAGAGGTTTTGACGCTTGGGCCTTGATGTAATATATGGCTCAATTTTAATCTGTCTATGTCGAGCCTTGAAAAAGACAAATAAAAAATTACGATAGTTTTTTTGACCTAAAAATATTTTGACGGTTTTCAGATATTCTTGAATCCCTTCTGTAAGCAACGCTGTACCATAATCTCAATTGTAAGCCCCTCGGCAGCTGCAGAAAATTTCCACTTCCCATGAACCGTCTCACTTCCATTTCAAAGTAAACCAATGAGAAATATTCACATAAATAAACCTACGTGCCTTCAAATATTTTAATTCTTGAAAAAAAGGAAACATGCAGGAGAACCCTAAACATTTTAGAGAGTATTCTGAAATCTAGTTTAAGCTGAAATTATATGTACACCGACGATAGGTGGAAACAAAGAACTTATTTAAAATACTTGGTAAGAGAACAATCGCCTAGTGGACAGTGGTAAGATCATACCATAAGGGAACCAATGGAGCACCACAAACCTCACAACAGCGAAGCCCGGCGGGGCTGTGGCCTTCACTCTCAACTTGCAAAGCATGAAGAAAGCGGACAATCCACAGTTGGCCGGCCACTCGTCTATTGCGGGCGCGACGTGATCCTCGTCGGAGCCATGGACCACGGCCAATCGCCGCTGTCAAATTTCCGCCAAATCCCCCTGGTAGCCAATCAAAACAAGCCAAGTTTGGCGGCGAGGGCGCCGATCCCTACGCTACGCTCTACATCCACTTCTGCGACGATTACGGGGCAAACGAAACTGCGAGTGTTACGAGATTTACTCGCGCCGGAGCTTGAGTTTGTTTTACTCGAGAGCTTGCTCAACTCCTGGACCGGATAGCCTTAAGGTGAATCTTTCGAAAATTCTTGGTGCCGAATTTGGTCGAGCCCTGTCTATGGAATGATAAAATTCTCCCTTCTTTTTATTTGCTAATAATGGGAACCGTGAAGGATAAAAGGGATAGCGTGGAGATATGAAAATCTCTTGCTAGGAAACTTATTCTCTGAAGTCAAACTTACAGAAACGCTAGAACTGAAATGCGACAAGACCCGGATTCCTGATCGCTCGAACCCCCGAAAGGTTCAGCGTTTTTCTAGCTTAGTTCATGAAGTTTTCTAGGCAGGAGTACTTTTAGACGAGCCTCTTACTTATCTTCTTTACGGTCTTGATCAATGTCTGTGAAGGAAGCTGAATCCAGATATTCATCAGGATTCATTCAGATTTGGGAAAATAGTAGCGCAGGAGAACGGCGCTGAGATACAACTATTCGTACTTGATGGATGTCCGTGTTGCATCTTCAAAATTGAAGGCGCGAGGCGTGGACTCGCAATGCAGCGCTATGTGCTACCAATGAGGTTTTGCTCTGGAGGAAAATTTGACTCGATCCTAAGAAGATTTTCTCTTGAATCAAGAGTGAAATCGCCTTTATTAGGCAGGTTTCTGCTGTATTTAAGTGTATTTCTGCTGTATTTCTCTCAATATCATCAAAACCCACCACGTGCACTGCGTGCAGGCACATATACTTGCTCTGAGGAATGGGAGGGGAAGGTTCGGTTTTTGATCTACGGTTAATGTCTCCTATACCCCTTAATTGTCCGGATTTCGCGATCTCGCGACACTTTTAAGGCCACTTAGGGCTTTGCCCTCCTCCCCCCTCCATAGTACTCTGACATGTCCGTCGGATTTCAGCTTCAATTTCGCAAACTCAGACCACTCGATGACCGGAGTCCTGATCACGAGCGTGTGAGCAAGACTGCAAATTCTCAGAAAATTTAATTTTTCCTGTGTAGAAACCGATTCGAAATCGTCATTTTTGGCGCCAAAATCGGCAGCACCGCATGAGATCACGACCCGCGTCCACCCAGATCCGCCCTCTACCGCCCTCTCGTCGTGGTAGTCAGCTTATTGTTAATTATTTAGCTCCTTAGTCACCTCAATTCCATGTATCCTGTTTACAAAGCCAATGCTCGCTGCCAATTTCGACCCGTGAGCTAATCGATCTTTGTTTTCCGTTTGTTCCAGGTGAGAATCGATTTCAGCCGCCCGTTGTTTGGACTTCCAATTCGTGAGTCTCATGCACGTCGCGTTACGTACGCTAAGTGCTTGCGTTCCGTTCTCGGGTAAGTTGCGCGTGCCGCAGAATCGTGTTCAGATGGTTGGAGCTTGTAGATCAGCAAAAAGTAGTAAGATCTTTTCAGACGCCCTGGAGAGATGTTGGCGTTTAAAAAACACGGTTGATGGCGTCATTCACCACGTGAGTCTATCTGCACACCATGGTTGTTCAACTTCGGTTTTATGAGTTACGCACGTAGAACAACCAGTCCAAATCGGTGAGAAAGGATGGTGTATACCACTGCGATGGTTGACGTGATCCACCGAGGTTTTCAAAGGATTGTGTCTTCCGCTAATAAAAAAGCGTCTAAAAAGTCGAGGATTTAACGCAAAAACCATGTATTTCAACATTTCTGCCTCTACTTTATTTGATTTTTTCGAAGAGAAACGAACCAACTTATTTTTTAAAGTTTTTACGAAATATTCTACAAATAAAGTAGAAAATCACGAAAATTTTCAGGAAAATTCGCTCACTAGTTTCAAAATTCAAAGAATTAAGCATGAATTGAAGTCAGTAATGTCGCAAACTGGAATACGTGGTTTCTAAGAGCGGCCATTGATGTTGTCTATTTTTTTGACGATCTGCTTGGTCCAGCCATCAAAACATCAAGACGTGACACGTGTAACTGACCCATTAAGGTGTTTTATTGGATCCAGGACGTACACATACAAGTCCACGGCCTCATAAAGCAAGCCAGACGATAATGACGTCACTTTAAATACTAACACCCCCCCCCATCCCTGGCTAGTCTTCCGGCCCCAAAACCAATCTTCCAAATCGAACCCGCGCCCAACTTTTCCACTGAACTACTTTTCGTGGGATGATCGATTGCCAGGCACAATTCCGCGCAGAATTGCCAGATTGCATGATAAAACCCAGCTAACCAACGGAAAATAGCCGAATTTTACCTCCAATCTGGCACCACGGATTCCGTGTCGTTGCCCCGATGCCCGCGTGTGAGCCAGGTTCTCCGTTTTGGCGGGAGATTTAATTACGTGTCAGTCATAATGCATTGAGGTTAATTACTACGGAGGAAGAGAGAGAGGATGAGAGTACATCAAAAGGGAGGGAGGGGGGAGTCAGGGGCGAGGAGAGGAATGTTTGGCGGATTTTTGAGAGCGAGCCATCTTGGCGACGCACATGTAAGGAGGTCCCGAAGTTTGCCGACCCTAATTTATTGTGCTTCGTAGGTCACGGTTCCAGCTCATTTTAAGCAATTTTCTCTGGAATTAAGATCAAACGTTTACTGTTCTAGTTTTTGAGAAGCACATCCGAACTTTTAAATTGGGAATTCTTTATGTTGGATGGTTTGATTTATTGACTGCATCACAATTTTTTAAAAAAAAAAAAAAAAAAATAAGGAAAAATCGTTTTTCTTTCAAAGATTTGTAGTTTGTGACCAAGACAACTACCGTAAAATTAGTTTAAAAATCAATGTTTTCTTAAAATATGCTAAAAACTTCATCTCGTAAAAGAATATTCTCTAAAATGTATCGAAAGTATACCCGACCAATACCAAGAAATTACGGATGAAACTTTCATGAGTCAAAATTAACCACTTCGTAATTGAATCTTGTATTATAAAACCCGTCATCTCATTTAACGATTTTACAATTTTTATTTTCGTCGGATTTTTTCACCAATCCTGTTTTTTCGCTT
Organism: Bemisia tabaci; assembly: GCF_001854935.1. Classification (NCBI taxonomy): domain Eukaryota; kingdom Metazoa; phylum Arthropoda; class Insecta; order Hemiptera; family Aleyrodidae; genus Bemisia; species Bemisia tabaci. The sequence continues at coordinate 4,788,690 of NW_017548003.1, forward strand.
CGTCTTTATTTTAAAAGCTCTTATAACAACCAGAAAAACTCATCTAGAACTTAGAAACACTTATTCTTTGGAAGTAGGGGTTTAAATTTGTCATAATCGATAGTCATAGATATAATTTGGTTGAGTTTTATTTTATCATTTCACGGTGGAAGTTCAAGTGCATTGCAAATCGTAAAGTATATTACTCGGTATACTTTTGGTTTTTAAACCCAACCCCCTTAACCGATCTTTCGAATCCGAATTAAACCGAAGAAAGGGGTCCGACTCTCAAACACAAGCCAAAAGTTCGGTTTTCAAACTTCCGCGACTCCTGCAACCAGACACTGAAAAAAAACACATTGGATCTAGAGTCCAGACTCTTGAAAACATATACAAGAAAAAGGACTCTTGATTCACTCAGATTCAAGCTTAAATCAAGAACCAAGCCTCTTAATTTGAGCGGATTTCCTTTTGATTTAAGCTTAAATCTGATTGAATCAAGAGCATTTTTTCACATCAATGTTTTCAAGAGTTTGGACTCTGGATCCAATGTGTTTTTTTTCCAGTGTGCAACCAAACTTCCCGTAAGTGTGATCGTCACAGCACTAACTTTGACCCTTGTGCGACGAGTACAAGCTCAGAAAATTTCCCAAGCGATTCGGGGAGTCAACAGTCAAAGTTGACGTCTGTCAGCTGCTCCCCGGTCAAATCGGCGGTATTAATTAGTTCAGGTATTTAGTCTTGGCGCGGCTCTCCGTGGTCACGGCTTTGATCCGTCCATTTGTTGCTGCAACAGTCGCCCGCGCCACTCAACGCACCGTTTTAGGCAACACGCTTGTCTCATGTGAGCTCACCGAGAATGTCAGAATACCAAAACAAATAAAATACGTAAGGTATGTGTACGCATCCACGCTGCGAGACCCTGGCTGCTTCTTCGCCCGACCCCTTGCAGCAGATGCACGTTGCATCGTTTTTTGCTTAATGTATGCGTTAGATGCATCAATCACATAATGATGAATTCGCACGAAAACTTTGAATCGTTTAATCTCAAAGTGCTGAAAGAGCTGATTTCGCAGGGGTTTTTTCCCTCTGATATGGGAAATAGTATAAAAATAGTTTTAAATGGGAAAAAATGAATAGCTAAGTGACGTCATCTGGCGGCATTTCTCATTTACACACATGTATTTTAGCAGATTAGGTCATTTTCTTGATCATTTTCTCTAGTAATTGTGTACTTTAAGAACTAAATATATCCTCGTGTTCAGCTCACTCATTACTTTCCACTTAAACACGAAATTCGTCAAATTTTAGACACCTGCAAATTCCCAATGCTGTACTTTAATAGTAGATTTCTACAATTCAGCAGCAATTATTCAGATCAGTTCAAACGCCAAGTTTCCAGCGAAGCATTAAAGGATTTAAAGGTAACAAGGGAATTTTTTGAAGAAACGGAGCTGAGACAAGAGCGCACTAATTAGTGCTTTTCATCGAAGAGTTTGACAACATAGGCCCCAAATAATCCCGAGTTTTGTTCATCTCAAAGAGCACGGACTCCGTTTGTCGGGACCGCTTTAGGGTTTTTAGCCATTTTTGAAAAGTCGTTCACCTCAGTGGTATGGCAGTATGTTCGGCTGTGGCTTGAGAAATTACGTTAATGCAACATGGATTTCGTCGGTAATAATCCATTTACTCACGTCTTTCCCCCGTTAGATTCATTACGGATCTACTACGGCTCTTGCTGCCCTCTTTTAATCCACGGGGCAAAAATTATGAGGAAGGCTGAGTCTGAGCGTATCCTAACTTGAATCGAGGCTGAAAACGGCCTTAGTTTGATTAAACAAGCAGAGGAGAAAAGAAAAATGCGAATACATAAGATACATTTTTTGTTGTATTTTCCAGTGGCGTGGCGTGAGGGATCGATTATCGATATCTCGCCATTTGAAGCTATGGTAAAGAATCGATTACTAAGGTGTTCGCTGCGAACGCCCTGATAATCGATCCTTTTCCATGGGTTTGAATGGCGTAACAATCGATGTATCGCAAAGCACGCCACGCCACTGGTATTTTCTGAACAAAAAGGGTTGGCGCAGCCAGCCTTAATTTTTAGAAAGGTTTATAGGTGGAGAAGAGAAGGAAGAGTCAGGGGTAGGAAAAATGAAATAAGTTTCAATATGCTCCCGAGAAATAGAATTCGATCGCAGGGACTAAACACCGAACTTTTTCGTCGTATATATACCGAATCTCGGTCTCTGTGACCGACATTTTCGGTCACGTGAACCGAAAAAGTTTGGTGTTCTACAATTCTACATGAACCGAACTTTCCTTTCCTATTGTGAAGTGGCACAAATCTATGTTATTGAGTCGAAGAATTTAAGAACCCTCTCTCGATTTGTTCCCTTTTTCTTTAAATTGCACAATTTACTGGAATCCCCTTAATTTTCCCAGCAATAAGTCATCTCAATTTCAGGTATTTACGTCAACAAAGTTTTCTTGTTTAATTTGTCGATACTCGAAATTCGACTTGACCTAGAAGAAAACTTGTAAACGAAACTATGACAACATAACCAATCCAATAAATCACGGAGACAAATCGAAAAGGCCGTGCAGTTNGGTTACTCATCACTCGGGTAGACTTTTCCGAGACGAGGAAAAACTCGGATCAACGGAAAAAGCCCCTCAGTTTTTTTTTATTAGTCGTAGCCGTCTCGTTCCGCCCGGATTTCCGCCTTAATCGTCCGCCTGAGCCCCTCAACTTTTTTCCGCGTCAAGATCATACTGCCAGATAGTGCAGAAAAATCAGAAATTTCTCCAATTTAGACGCATGTAAAATATCTAGATTAAAACGCACGATTTGGCAACTTTGGTCAAGATTTTCCTCACCCGTGCAAGGAAGCCTGGAACGGAGGAACCGAGGGAAGCGGACAATCCTTCCCAAAGGACGTAAATACATTTTCACGTGAGCCCTGAAAAGCGTGGTGATCTGTGGAATATAAGGCTCATATCAAAGTGTAGTTACGTTTTTATATCAGCGAAACTACGAATTTCCTACCTCGTGCGGACACTCGTTCTCATTCGGACGTATTTCTACCAAACGGAACTATGTGCATTGAGACATGAGCCCTAAAGCCCATAAGAATGTATGCATAACAGGGCTCACGTCTTGATGCACATAGTTCCGTTTGTCAGAAATACGTCCATTTCATCGAAACTAGTTTCGAACTCGGCTCCCACGACGCGAATGCGGATTCCTGGGGGGTTGTGGGGGGGACGGGGGATAACTTACGAGCGGCGGGCGGGGCGGAGGGGGGGTCTACACGGTCATGGAAAAGTGCACAATTTCATTAGAAAGATAATGAAACGCCATCAGAACACCATTTTACACTTTTCCGAGGGTCCGCGTAATATCGCGGTGATTCCACATATTGTCTCGGGCAGACATTACACCGGAATAATTTACGGTCAGGGAACTTTTTATCTTCGTCCCGCGCCGGCTAAAGGCGGAGGAAGTGGGGGGGGCTGTTACACGGAGTTGTTCTGCAGATTAAACCCGTGCACGGCCGGTCATGTGAGGAGAAAACTTGACCCGCCGCAGTTTTCCAGACCCCCGAGAAAGACGGGATGGACGCCGTCGTCGTTGGCAAAGCGTCGGACATTTCAGTCGCCAACGCCTCTCAAAGAATCAAAGCTTCGTGGGAAATTCGTCATTTTTTCAGGCTATTGAGGTCTATCTTAATGCATTTTTGGGGATTTCATTTAGATTCTCAACTTTTTGCAATTTTTCCTCCCCCGTCCTCCCCGCAACAAAGACTCTACCCATCCCCTCTCCGTTCTAACCTTCAAGGCCCCTGCAAAATTCTGCCAGTAGTTGTCTTTCCGGCAGGTAAATATCAGTCATAATGATTGGACTATATTTCACAATTCGGAATCACAATTTCTGACTCATCTGTAAAAACAAGCATGTTCAAAGGGAAACGAATGGTACAAACGTTGTTCCTAACTTGAGCCAGAAATCCTAGTTCCTAATGGCAAAATGCAGTCCAATTGTTGTGCCGTCTTATGGGAAAACTACGTATACACATTCAGAATATGCCGCGTTTTTCTGAAGAAGTGCCGACTTTGTTTGTAAAACGGGTTTATTTTTCATTTGAAGCTTTCAGAGATCAGAAAAAAATAGTCCTAAATTTTTATTGATTTATTTTTTTTTTAAATGAACTTTCTTCGTGGAGATTTTGCAACATTTCAATGCGTATACGGCGTTAATTCCATAACAGCAGAATGTACTCATTGGTTCTCATTTCAAATAACTGTTTAACAACCATTGCAACCAACCCAAATAAGTCTGACAGTATTAATCTCAAAATTCCGCAAACAATGTAGATGACCTCTTTCTTTCACCGTTGCAAAACTCCGAACTCTTTAGCTCAAGTATCTGCACAAGTGCATACTCGTATTTATGTCTTTGGATCATTATTTCAAGTGTTACTGCGATTAGCCAAGCAAGATGAGGCTCATTAAAAGATTGCGCGCAATAATGAATCTTGCGCGAAATTAAGAATACAGCGTGCAGTAATCGTGCAGTTGTTAGCGTTTAAGCCAGGACACTCGAGCCATGTCAATATCGCATGAAGTGCATAAACTTCAAACCCTTCACTTTTATGAATTGACGGTGCTCAACAGTAATCATGAGACTGCAATTCCAAGATGTATCGTTATAAGTGGTGAATTCCATTTTTGTCTACCATAGAGAAAGAAAAGTCATCAAACTTTAGGGCCCCTGTTTGTCAAACAGTCGAAACGACTGAAGTTTCCTCCACATTCCTTCCCATTGTATTTTCCACAACGAGTTTCCTCTCTGACAATGGCGAAACGAGCATCACTCGACCGATTCGAAGTGTTTCCCGCGAAAAATTCCCACGCTTATTTTGGGCTCTTGACGTGAGCCGGTCTTGTGCCCGAGTACTCGACTCAAGTTGGCTTCGAGCGACTTCGTCGAAAGTGCCTCGAGATGAGAGCAATCACAAGAACCTCTTCGTTATGCGGTTGTCAAATCGGTTAGGCATCTTACTTTTCCTTTCGTATTTTGCGTCCTCCGAAGGAGGACATTTGGCAAGATATCGAAGAAGTTTTTCGAGATTTTGAGGATTGTAAGAATCACGAATGAGTAAAATTACCTTTCAACTTAGTTATTATGATCCGAAAGAGGTCTTGATTAGTCATAATTATGTGAAATATGTCTCATTGAATGTTGTATCTCTCTGAGGGAAGATCTTCGTACTCAAATGAGCTGCTGAATCTTGAGGATAGAAGGTGTATTCATGTAATGAGCTTTGATAGAATAACCCCCTCTCGTTTCAAAAGAGATGTTATCGTATTTGCCCCCTGAAAATTAAGAAAATTACCCAAAATTTTACCCAATTATTTTTCTCTCCAAAAAGTATCTTGCGAAAGATCCGTTCAATTTCGATTCGCCAATGTTATAGGGAAATCACGATAAATATGGTTGTCTCCAACAGGTAAAAATGCTGTTTACTTTCAATACGCACCGTTGCATTAGTTGGCAATCATGTTACAGCTTCCTACGAAGACTAATAGTCGGTTGGTTTAATATTTACGAAGCCTTTAAAAATAGATTAAAGCTGAGTTCGGTTTTTCGGCTCCTCCAAAATTTCCTTCGACGAACCGTTGAGCTATTCGAGCGGGCGCCAAATTATGCGCTGAAGATGGTTATTTCACATTCGTAAGAAGTATGGTGGTTTTGCGCACACCGTTTGACAACAATGTATTCAAATATTGTTCAAGTCAAATCACCGAGGCGGGGCCGTGGAGTACGCTGGGGGCGGGAAACATGAGCCCGCTCAAATTATACCCAAAGCGTAGTTCGTTGTAGGAGGAAATACTCGAACCCTGTTTCTCATTGCAGATCCGTTGGTTTAAGATTGTTCTGTCCAACAATTAGGCTTATTATGAAGTTTGGACGGGTGGAGAAATGAGTGCTGAATTTGTTTTGTGATTTATCCAGACGGCTCTCTCTCCCCTCTGAAGACAGTTAACATTAATTCTTCCACAGGGTGGTCCAAAAGTTCTGTTTTACCTCTATAACGTCTGGCAATAAGTTATAAAACTAGTTACTCCAATCGTACAGATTGGGTCATGATCAGTGGTAAATCCAGCAATTTGGCAACACTGTTAATTCTTTATTTAAATCCAACGAATCCATTGATTTTAGGTGAAGCTACAATCGATTGTTTAATATACATTTAAATGGATAAAAACTGGTTTGCCAACTTGTAAAAATCGCTATTGATTGTAATGAAATGGCTCCCAAAAAGGACCTCCTTCCGGGCCCCAAAACTAAGATAGGTTTTTGATTGTCACTCTACGAAGCACTGGAAGAAAAAACACATTGGATCTAGAGTCCAGACTCTTGAAAACATTGACAAGAAAAAATACTCTTGATTCAATCGGATTTTTGCTTGAATCAAAACGAAATCCGCTTAAATTAAGAGGCTTGGTTCTTGATTTAAGCTAGATTCTGATTGAATCAAGAGTATACTTTTTCTTGTCGATGTTTTTAATAGTCGGGATTCTAGATCCAATGTGTTTTTTTTCCAGTGTACATTTAAATCGATAACAACTGCTTTGCCAACTTGTATAAGAATCGCCATTGATTGTAATGAAATGGCTCCCAAAAAGGACCGCCCTCCGGGCCCCAAAACTAAGATAGCTTTTTGACAGTCACTCTACTAAGATTTATTAAATCTTGCCACACATTTAATAATTTCTCGGGGCGACGTTGGCTCGTCGAGAATTTTGAAATCCTGAAGCAAAGCGTAAAAGAAGAGCAGTCGGGATTTCGAAACCCAGCTCCAGATCGGATGCATCTGTCGCGAGAACCGATGCACGGAGAAAGATGCAATAAAGTCGAAACGCTCGGGCATAAAATCTGCCCACACGGCACTAAATGAAACCGTTTTCAGCGAGAGTTTACGTCCCCGAACTGCCTCTCCGCCCGCTTTCCGCGAGCAGAGATGAGTCATATTTTTCTTTTTGGACGGAGCTCAGTTTTTGGGTCATGCGGCGTTTCGGAGCCCGCGTGGCGGGAAATCGAAGCGTGCCTACCGAGACGATTGCTTCCGGTCGTAAAATAAAAATTTTGACAAAAATTGACGATGCAAACTGTTTATTTTTTCAATCTTCGAGCAATGTTCGTATTTACAACCTGAGTCCGACGCGGATACTTCGAAAACCGCGCGATTTACTTATTTTTGCTTAAAACTCAGGAAAAATTAAGTTGTATAACTGCCGGCCTATTATTAAAATATGTAGACAAAGTTATAGACGAAGTAGACAGAAGGGATAAGGAGGGATCCTATTGGTGGAAGCGAGTGGTTGCAATAGACAAAGGCGGTAGGTAATAGACTAACTACCAACAACCCACACGAGAGACCCGATAGTTAGTCTATCATTTTCCATCCTTACTCTATAGAATACGTTTCAACCAACAGGATCGCTCCATACTCTCTATGTATTCCTTGTCTATCGCTTTGTCTATCAATTTCAACAATCAGCCCGCTGGTCTGAGAATGAGACTCCAGGCTAGCTTTAATTTTGTTTGCTTATATTCATGTAAATGGCGGTAAAATTGTCGCCAGCATGGAAAGTTCCAAGTTTCTGCTTCTGTTTGGGTTCTTCGGGCTTGAATTTAAAGATTTGTTTCGAACTTGTTCTAAAATAAGAAAAACAGCAATTCTAATGAGAAAATTAGGTGCAGATGAAAGTAATGAAATGAATCCGCGTGATGGTCAGCCTTTGTGCCTTCATTTTGCGATGGAAGTACAAAAATTCTGAGTAAAGGTAGCTATCGATTGGAAATAGCGCTAAAGGGGAGGAGTTCGATACATCGTACTTAAGAACCATTACATCCACAAGAGGTTGTCAAACACACTGCACATCGGAACTCGATCGCAATGCCGGCTCGGTGGCTAACCGGACCCGGTTTCAGGAATGCGTGTGACATGTGCTGTTTTGGTCATGCAAATAAAAGTCAACTCTTGAATACCGATCTGAGGGTGCAGCCCGCATACCGTCGAAGAGTTGGCCGATCATATAAGCGCGTGCGTAATTGCACCGGTGTCCCGCACGGACTCTTTGACGCCTTTTTTAGCCATCTGGGTCACTTGAGGCCACCGTTGAGGACTGAGGAGTCGCCACGAAAATTTTCATTTCATGACCTCCACTGGACGCCGCTGACACTTGCCTAATCTCGTGGAGGTATGTTCGTCACGTTGGGCCAGGCCGAAAGGACCCTCATTTTTTGGCATTATGCACCACGATTTTGGGCACTGTCTGGCTAATACATATATTAAAAGCATTGCAGTGTTTTAGAGTTTCATCTTTTTTAAAATTTGCCTCCCTCTCTTTATACGAGTAACACCGGCTCCTACAGAGTGCACTGAGAAGCACTTCCTTTAGGATCAATAGTAGGGTGTCTACAAGTCTGGAATCTCCGGAATGTCCGGAAAAAGTACTATTTTTTAAGGGCAGTCCGGAAGCACCGAAAAAGCGCGGAATTTCCTCAAGAAGGTCCGGAATTTTTCATTTTTGCCGCAAATTTGAGCGAGAAATTAAAAATTTTGAAAATTTCGGAATTTTGTCAAATGGAAGTACTGAAAAAGTACTGAATTTTTCTGTTGAGAAGGTACTGAATTTCTTGGAAATTTACTAAAAAAGTACTGCTTAAGTTCTGGTTTCCGGCCAGCTTGTTCTAGTAGACGCCCTGTATAGGAATTCTTTTTAAAAATATCGAGACAGGTTTTTCCCGTCGAAATAAAAAGGAGTCTCCTTGTTACTCCTCAACTCACAACTAATCTAATCGAACCTTTAAAAGTGTCCTAGGTGTGCATGTTATCACCAACTCTTAAGATCCTCATAAAATCATAAAACTAGCGAAATCAATTAGCGAAAGGCACTTCAACCCAAGACCTTCATCCTATCGACGCACAGAAATGTGGATCTGCCTGTCACTCCGTTCCTTTGCAAAGTCCGCTCGTTAAATTACTCCTGTCTCCTGTTGCGTCAGTGTTTTACGGCCAACTTTTCTGAGACCGAGCGGCTGTCCCGCTTCAAAATAGGCAACCGGTCCAATTTTTCCCTCTCACGTTTGAATATCGGCCTGAAACGATCGCGAATTCCACGATGCCGCGCTGCGTTAATTGCTACTTCATTCCGCAGCGTGTAACCGAGCTTACGCACAGTCACGGTGACGCAGGAAAGGTCGGACAAAATTTGGAAACTTTAAACGCTCATAACTCCGTCTTTACAAAACTTTGAGTTTCTGATCGTTGTTTAATTGGTTTCCTCGTAAAATTTCCTTCCAGAAACACCCCTTAAAATTTAAAATTGTGATGAAATAAACATCAAAATTTGAAGTTTTAGTTAAACTGTTCATGTCCAACATATCTCATCGACTCGATCCACTGTGCGGCGCTTACGTCGGACCGCAAGAACGACGTAACGCGAACGGGGAGGCAATTTAAATACGCCGTTTTTGGTCGGCGAAGTACTGTTACAAGCGGTTTTGCGCCTGTTCGCCGACGTGCTGGCATGCATACAACCGATCCCGTTTGCGCATAAGTTGATAAAAAGGAAAGAAAAATATGTCCGACCATCATCGGCGGAGTGGTTCAATTTTAAACGATATTATCTCATACCGGTTTACGATCTGATCACCAGCGGCTAGTCTGAAATGATCAGTCTGAAGTTGTAAGGCCTGTAGTCGCGAGGAATCGATGTGAGATTCGCGCGTTTGTTGACTATCAGAGCCTAACTCAATGACCAATTTTGAGATTCCTCCTTTTTCCACATCAAATGTTTTTCAAGTCATTTCCTGCGTTTCCAAGGATAAAGGGACTTCAATTTTACCTTTTACTGGAAAGTTGTTTAGCTGAACCGCACTATTTCTATCGTGAGCATGATCGCGAGCAAGCTCAAATTGTTAGTCTGCTATCTTTTCAAGTGTCCTACGGTGCTCAAAAGTATGCGCATTAAAAAGTGTGAACATTTTTGAAAAACCCCAGCCATGAAAAACGTGAAAAGCGTAGGAAAAACGTTTAAGAAAATAAGATAAATATGGTAAGATAACCTTGGAATCGGAAAAAAATATGAGGAAAGCAAAGTAATAAAATTGTCTATTAAATACGGAAGTGACGATTTTTCATGCGCCCCATCGCGTGTCAGTACTGCCTAGAAATAAACATGGAAATATGACGAAAATACCCCAAAGTTACGAATGAATATCTGCGTATGGAGGGAGGAGGTTTTCTATAATACGGAGCTGACGAGTTTTCACACGTCTTTGTGCATAATTTCGGTCTACTCGGGGGCGGAACCGGGCAAAATTGCGCAGCTCTTACCCCTCCAACTTTTTCAAGTTTTAACTTCCGCATCAGGCGAGTTTTTAGTACCCTTTTTCCCTCTCCCTGAACCCTTCAATTTCGCGCCCAACTGTTGAGAAGTCGAGCCCGTTGCACAACCGACAATCGCAGTTCAAACTCGGTACCGCACCGAAGTTAAATCCGTTTACCAGCGTTGCCAAGTTCCGCCATAAACTACCGTATTCATCATAACATACTCTTTTACGGATAACATCCCCTTTTCTGAAAGCTTCGACATCCGCGCCGGTTACGCAACGCGTGATGTCTCGCCGCATTTCGGAGGGGACCAGTTGATACGGATACGGTTGGCCCGCCATCGTTTCCGGCAGTGGCGAAGCATGAATAATCGATTTTTATCGATATTTCCCCCTTGAATTAATGGTAAAGAATCGATTATAAAGCTGTTCGTTGCGAGCACTCTGTTTATCGATACTTCTCCATAGGTTCAAATGGCAGATCAATCGATAAATCGCATTGGCTTCCGGTCACCGTCGTCGCGGCGACTACCCCTTCGCAGCGACGGAAATGCAGGTGCTTTTCTTCGAGATTAGCCCACCGAGGGGAGGGGACGATGATGACTTCCCCCTCCCCCCACCCGCCCCGCGGTTTGGTTTTGATAAATAAAAGCATTTCGCGTTCTGGTCTCGTGGTTCCGTGAGAGCGAGCCACGGTTGACCACCGTTCCTCCCGTCGAACCGGCGCGGCGCACGAGGGAACGGTGGAACGGATTGGTGGATCCGGTCTGAGGACGAGGAAAGTGTGTTTTCGGATGATGTCTAAATTTTTATCGGGTTGAGCCGTCTAATTGTCGCAAGCTTCACGGATAATGATGGAGGAGATGAGTTTCCTTGAATCCTTGTCACAAATTAGGGGACGGGTAGCATTTCGATAAAATCTGAGGCTTTTTTTAATCGTGATAGACGACGGAACGCTCTTTCAACTCAAAGCAATGCAAAGAACAATAGAAGAATATACAAAGTTGGGTTCGGACCCAACATACAACTATTTTAACTCCAAGGTGGGCCGGGATGCATACGCTAGATTTTGCAGGCGAATTATGAGATTTGCCCACAGCTTTCGTTCGCTTGCGATGTGCGGCTCTCGTGATAGTGTGATAAAATCTAGAGCACCTCTATGGGGAGAGTAAGGTGACAAATCGGTAATTTTGGAAGTTAAGTCATGAAGCTTTTAGGGTCCAAAAGGGCAGCCCATCTATACATTTAAATCATCCAGAGTGATTCAGTATTAAAATTGATGCGACCTGTCGTTTGTAAAGCGCGTATTTTCTTAGTGTTTGTATAAATGTACACATATTTGCGAAAGGACACCCATTTACATTCTTTGCCATTTTTCTTTGATATTGGGATCTGAAGATTTACAGTGCCATTTTTCTAGCGTCTTTCGTGTAAAAAGGTTTTCGGGCCCTAAGAGCTCCTCATTTCGACGCGTCTATACTATCTCAAGTAGGCACTGCAGTTTAATCAGCCCTCAGCGAATTGACTCTATAGATAATGTGATTATTTATCGCCCGTTTTGACAGCATTGGACTCAGGTGTCAGGCTTCTCGGATGGAAAAGTCGGTCCGTGAGACTCGAGCTGGGGGTAGCGGAGCGTGTCCACGAGGGATTTCTCACCTTTTTCAGGGACCGCTCCCGGTTCCCGATTCCCGACTCGCGTCGCTCGGTGCAACGTAAGCTTCGGTGAGGTGTTGCGACAGGTGAATGGTGAATGGCGGAGCTCGGAGCACGATAAAGGTGCTCGTCAAAATGTTTCGTTGCACTCTCAAGAGAGCCCCCGATAATAACTGTTGATGCGAGGTGGCTTTTGTTCGAGCGACAGCGAACTACCGCTCCACGTGAGAAGCCGATCGATATCCCCACCTTTGCGAGCGACTTTTGTCGGATCTTGAAGCGTTTTCGCATTTCTAATCTCACGTTGGAATCGGAGTGCATCGGGCTTCAACGAAATGTGTGCCCTCTTTTATGCAAAAATGTTGTCGTCTTATTTTGAACAGGTGTATGTAGTTTTATTCACAGTGTTATTCGCTAAAAAGCCAGAACAACGCAGAACACCAGCGAGAAACCAAACGCCCCTTCATTTCAGCAAGCATGCAATTTGAGCTACTAGAATGTGAGTTTTGTTGTATCGCACAAATTTGCCTGTCAGCAGTAGAAAATTCACGCATTTCACTAATAATTTTAATTTACTCTGTGGTAGGAGAGTACTTGAACCCTTGTTCGTGTATGATTGGACCCTGATTTATCCCTATAAAAGGATCCAATCCTGGTCAAACCAGGGTCCTAAACATTTATTTGGACGTATTTATGACAAAAAGAACTATGTTATTCGCAAACCCTGTGCACATAGTTCCTTTTAGCATAAATACGTCCATTTTTATGAGAACATTATCGCGATAAGTCTTGAGAAGAACTGCAAGTTTTCCTCTCGTGCGATTCATCTCGTCCACTCTCCATCCAGTCAGTCAAAACTTAAATTAATCAACATTTATTGCCTCGGCGCAGGCAGTATCCAGGATTGTTTTTTTTTTGGAGGGGGGGGCGTCCCCTTTTCTTGGCTACGCGCCTGCCCTGAATTTCGACTTTTTTAGGGATTTTCTACATTTCCACCCAGGAGGAACTGTGGAAAGTCCATGATTCCCGTTCTTTCGAGTCCGTTGACACCCTGATGGCAAACGCAACGGTATCCAAAACAGTGCTGCCAACCGGGAACCGGCGCCGACCGTAAATCTACGCAACGTACGCATCGATCAGCCCGGACTTACTTAATCAGCTGCGTTAAGAGTCCTCCCCGACGCGGGCGACAGGACGTGTCTCCCCCGGTTCCCATTCTTCTGCAAATCACAATCGGCCAATCAAATCGGAGACACGACGCTCAACGGTTCTTCGCCGGTCGGACAGATCTCCTGGGAACGCGGGACACGACAATAGCCGCAGCGGGCGCCCGAGATGCGACCCGCGCGCTGCCGTGCTAAGGAAAAACGCCTTATGAACCCTTGAGAGTTGCCAAATTTCCCCTGATAAAATATGTATTTTTGAGAACATTCATGCGTATTTTTCCTTGAAATTTTCAGATATTATAGATTGAATTGCGTACGAAATTCTGTGAAAATTTTGAGAGATAATTTTCGCAATTTTCCGAGTAAATTCAGTTTTTATCGGAGGAAACTTGGCAACGTCTGATGGCTCATACGGCGTTTTTCCTTAGCACGGCAGTGCGGGGGCCTGCGTAAGCCCTCCGTGCGCCCCGTCTCCTCGAGCTTCTTCTTTTCTATTTTTCATCGAGTAAGCAATTACTCGCCCGCATTCATACGTTTTAAACTGTAGCCAGTGACGCCGTGTCATCTTGGAGCCGCGGCGCAATTTTGTCCAGGTTGTCAGTCTGGAGCTAATTTTGAATTTTTTAAGGCAACTCTGAAGTAAAGGGGAACAAAATTAGAATAAGTCACCGAAATCACTGAATTTCCAATTGGTGAACTACCGGAAATTCCTGGCGATTTTACGGCTTTTTCTGATAGCTGTAATCGAAATCTCTGTTTACGCAAAGAGTCATTCAAATCGTTCGGATCAAGATGCAACACTAGGAACTCCTAAAGCCACTCGAAAAGTTAGAAATTATAACAATTTTCTAAGAAAAGCTCGTTTGGAGCGTCCACTTTTTGCAACTTAAATGTGGGCCGCACGTAGAATTACTGAATTCTAACAATAAGCAGAACTTTTCCCTGCCCTTTTCATTGGTTTTTCGACAGAATGGACAGGTGCAATTATGATCGTTTTTCACCCAATATAACGCATTTAGAGCTGAATCTTCATTCAATGCTTATACTTTGGCCGTCATTGTTTCTTCGTGTGAAGATCTCGCGATGCTCTGAAAGAATCCCAGAAATTATTTGTCTCCATCATCTGACATCTCTCCTTGTCAACATCCAATTCTTCAGATCTAGCAGCGCTCTCCTCCATGTCAACTTTTAATTAAAGGAGAAAATCCATAATATCCACCAATCATCGTGACGTATGATTCGTCCGTGCTTGCATGTCTCCTCTTCTGTCGGCATTTTCGCCGGATGTCCGGACGCCGGGTTGATTAGCCTGCTTGTCACTCGCGCTCCTCGTTGTGTGTCACGGTCGTCAAACCACTGATTGAGATAGCACCAAGGCAAGGGTTGCTCCGTTTTCTAAATCGGTAATTGGGATGCACCGCCGCTTCAATCCCTGGCCTTTGATTTGGTCTCCTTTAACTGGAAGAACGGGGAGGAAGATAAAACTAAGTGATTTTGACAACACTGATCGATTTAAGCAGGTTTTCTTTTTTCGTCCTCCTGCTAAATACACATTTGGAACCAGAGCAAGTCCATTCACGAGCATCGTAAAAATTCTGTGTAACAAGGCGATGGCTGAAGTTAAAAATGCGTATCTTTCTTGCAAGGTCTTAAAATCTCTGATTATTTTTTACTTTTTCAGAAGAAAGCTAACCCAATTATCTCCTCAAGATTTTCTTCTTCTACCTTTTGACTAGGGCCGTGACCCTGTTTGTCTAGCTTCTAAATTAACAAATAAATATGACAAATATGATAATAAATAAATAAATAAATATGAATAATTAAAAATAAATATGACAAATAACATATGATGGCGATGAGAGAGGGTTAATTCTCCGGGGATGGAAGGCAGCTCTGTGACCATCTCTTGGGCGGTCGTCCGGGTTGCCTTTGGCTATGAGGTCGTCCTACCATAATATTTTTTTTGAGATTTTCAATGAATATTTTTAAAAACTTGAGGAAAATCCACACAATTTGCAGAAAAAGCGTCGGTTTGTTTTTATTTTTCTCCAAAAAATCAAACATGAGTAGACCCTTGTAACGTCACGACCAATCAGCGCATTTTCGGCCTGAATCAGTTAATTTTGTTCCCTAGAAATTACAAATTTCCATGCAACATTCTGACATGTTTCAACCGTCCAAATCCTATCAATGTATAAATCATCTGGACGTCGGGCATATTTAAATGAAAAGTAACCATCTCCATTGTGACATGGGCCCTTTCGTGCATGTACCCTAGCGTGTCGCAGGGCCCAATCACAATCGAGATAGCTAATTTTAATTTAAACACGCCCAAATGTCCAGTCAATAATCAAATTCAATATATCATTCTCGATGTGGCAATGGAGCCGGTGTGCCATGTGCTGCGTGCGCTAGGCTCAACGGTGGTCGTGCCAGTCACTTGTATTGTGATGGCACTTTCCCGCGTCGCCATATCAAAGGACATACGCCCGAATTTCGTATTAATTCAGCCGAGAGCTCGCTTTTATCGCGGGCAGAGAGGCGCCAGTGGAGTCCATCCAGAGCAGCTGTGGCAAATCAAAATTGTCGCGGCCCATTCTTCAGGCGCTTCGGTGGGGCTATTCTTGGAGGACGGACCTGAGGCCCTCTCCCCTGCTTGCGCTGAGAATAACGAGAAGAGCAAGTCCTTAGAATGTGCGCGGTAGCATTTAAATTCAGGATCGATGAGGTATTGGTAACGTTGTTCAGTATGTTGCTTATGGTGCTGAATTGTTTCCTGCACCTTCATCTCATCAGTTCTCAATCCACTAACAATAATTATTATACAAAAAATGTAATTTGAGGACTCTCTTCTGCATCGAGCAGCAGGAATTGCCCCTCAAACCTATTTTATGCCGTTGCAAGGTACCTTTTTGGGCTAATAGACGCCCAATTTGTTCTGCTTATATCGTAGACAGCAGGAATAAGGTGAAAGAGACCAGGATATTGACATTCTAGCGTTCCATACGCTGCGTATGGACCATATGAACAAAATTATTAGTTCTTAAAAAGTATGAAAATAAAAATAAAATATGGAAAAAACCCCTGTAAAGTCGGGAAAGTTAGCTGCAAAATTTTGGCATGTTTTCTTGCAACCAAAAAATTGTGTTTTTCTCAAAATGTTATGTCTCCTCGCTGGAATATTTAGTGAGAATAATTCCATGAGAAACCATGCCGATAAAAACATTGAATAGTTCGTAAATTTCGTGTCTAAATGCCCGAAAATTCTGTAATTTCAAAATCCGTGGAAACTTGTCACCTTGATGTAAGAATTTTACCTATCAAAAACTTTCAAATCACCTGTATACCCGAACGAGGATGAGTCTTAAAACCCAAGCTTCTTCAACTCGACTCGTCTCCCCGTGTTTCTTTTTTCGACTGAGCATGCAGGCCTAGCAGCGTGAGGCTGAGAGGTAACTGTATCAAAATTCAAATGGATTCTAAACTGTCGGGCGCCGAGGGGCGGAGAGGGGAGGGGGTCGTTAGGAAGGGGAGAGCGAACCCTTTATCGGTGCACCGGCTCGAAGGCGGACCAAAGAGTGCAACAACTGCAGCGTGCACCGCGCTCCACTCACACACAGATGCCTTGACTGACACATGCAGCGGCCGACGCGGCTTAAGACGCGAGTAACGAGGTGCCTCCGTGATCCCTTCCACTGCGTCGCCGGATCGTCCAGTTTCGAGGTTTTTTTTTATCATCAAATGCGTTTTTTCAGTGACGACCGTTTGTAAAAGGTTCTCGTTATTGTCGCAATTGAGAGTCTTGCAAAACCCGGATGTGTCAAGTAAATGAAAGATCGTTACTGCGCTTACTCAATATCATTATTCTTGTAAATAATATCACGTTTGCATGCTTACTGTTTGAACTTTACCTTTGAATGAAACGGAAAGCTTCTATAATAGCACTCATGAATGTCGGAGTGGTCTTTGTGCTTCGCCTGTTTTCAAAGATGTCAATATACTTCCCTCCGAGTTTACTAAACGGGCATTCCAAATAGATGACAGTTTTTTTATGTCTGGACCAACAAGCACTCTAATTTTCTTAAACGTTTAAGCACTCTCCACAATTATCGCCAATTTTTGGATCGTATGATCGGATTTGATGCAAAAAGTAAAACTATTTCCGAGAAGAAAATTGGGAGGCAGCTAGTACTGTTAGCAGAATATAGCCCTCGGAGAGTATGCAAGTTGGCAAGATTAGTGGGAATTAGTTCGACCAAGCATGAACCCATGGTGAAATAAAATCGGGGAAAAAGTCAAGGAAAATTTTATACATGTCACTCGAAAGATGTCGGGTTTGGGTGTGAGGACGAATGCGATTTGAGGCTGCCTCCATTGGAAAGACATTGAGCGATAACTTTTCAACAACAATAACCTTTCATAGGACTGTATATATAATTGGACCTATTTATGCTAAAAGGAACTATGTGCATAGGGATTGCGTGAGACATAGTTCCTTTTGGCATAAATACGTTCAATTGTCAGTTTGAAGACGGAGTTTATGCCTATATCAGAGAAAATTCTGAGGACGATTTCATTGTTTTTTTACCCATTAAAATGCGCCTCGAAGCTATTATGTGAAGTTAACATTAAGACCAAGACCTGCTGAGATAAGCAGAGGGATGGTGGTTATTTATCGATAAACGAAGAAAGTGGCAACGCAGTGTGAGTTCATCTCATTATTTCGATCTGTTGTCTAGACTCGCCTCTGATCTCACCACTAATCCCGACTTAACCAGTTAAACACCGGTGAATCACCGCAGCATCTGAGCAGCGTGCGCTGGGGCCTCGACCGTCTAACGAGGGAACGACCCCCATCCCCAACCCTCACAACAATACCCCAGCGCTGAGAATCCTACAAAAATACCGACTAGGATTTTGGGATCGCACCAACAATCAACCACGATCTAGGTTGTCTAGAACGCCGCAGGCAGAGACGACCCTCTTCCCCTTCGTGTAAAAGTTATTTTTTCGTACTCTACACTCAGACTGGCTTGCAATGATGGTGTCGACGGTGATAAAAAATGGCGAGAAATCTTTTTGGTAAACAAGACTTACCACACGCTGAGTATCTGCTCATCCAAATATCAAGGTCACGCTGCTTCTTCGTCGACTTTTCCTATAAAGAAGCTGCATGACTCAGTTATTGATCGCGCGACCAGGGTTTTACAAACTTGTTCTCGATCTGACATTATTGTCTGTAGAATTTACTGCGACGGAAGAGATTAGGAAAACTCAAGGGCTTTGATTCGATAAGTGAAAATCATATTGAATACTAGGATTTTTGAAAAATCTTCTGAAAAAAAAGGAACATGGGCACTTTACAAAGATAATGATTTACAATTTTAAATTTTAGCGCCTGATTATTTTTATTACTACGCTCTGCCTTTTCCTCTCTTCTTCAACAGTAGGAAAAACCAAGAAAAAAACAAAAGGAAAATACAGGGAATCAGGAACTTTGGAAATACTTTAAATCCTGTATCAGTCATCAAAAAGACAACTTCCCCATCCCAGAAATTTTCGACCGGAACGTTCTTTTCCAGGAAACTGATAGAATTACGCACGCATTTGCAGTGTACACTATGCACTCATACCTAAATTTAAATTCACTTAAAATTCACATTTTTAAGGACAAGTGGGAGCGTTCCCAGGAATTCCCTCTCCCACCACTCAACTTTCCCGGGAACCCTCCATCCTTAGCCTTGAAGGAAAATCTTAACCTCATCCCGAAGTCCTCAACATAAGCATCATGCTCAGTAACCACGTTTGTGTTTTCCGGATGTTGTAACTCGTAACCGTCAGGATTTGCGAGAAGAGCCTCCTTCCCGCTTAACCGCGATGCTGTGATACGTCGTTTTTCGCCGATCGCCGATGGAATCGCAGCTTCGTGCCCCGCATGCCGAGGAGGGCTCCAAGGTGGACGTGCGAGGATGCGATCTTGGACCGCCAAAAGCACCGCCCGCCGCGGCGGAAGGCGCAACGGTTCTGTCCGCCGAAATCCACGAGCGGTCATTCCCTCCTCCATCGGACCGTCCGTTGGCGCCTCAGTCCGATTCAGTAGCTGATCGTTTGTCCGTGCGCCTTGAATTGCAACCGATTGATGGTCACGACGAGGACTGTTGTCGGATTTAAGGCGATCGGAAATTGGATCTGTCGATGATGATTTTCCGGCTGTGGAGAGTCCGTCCGTGGTTTATTTCTTCTGATTTTCAAGTCATGGCAGGGCCTTACCTTGTGGGAGAACTTTGGTTCTGATTCCCAAGAATTTTGATTAAATTTTAGTTCCTCCAGTTCTATAATTCTTTATGCCTTCCCCCCTTTCCCTCCGGTCTTGAATAATCTCTCCGATTCTGATATTCTATACCGAATGTCACTTCATCACTCCCGCTCGACGCGCCTTCAGTTTTGAATGATACGACACGCGTCACCGCAAAGTTAGTTTAGTTGCCTATCGGAAGTTTACATTTTCCTCTGTGCCTCTGAGGCGAGTTTTCACGTCGATCAAGCGGAACTCTTTGAAGAACTTGATAAAGGCATTGAAAACTCCTTAAAAATGGTAGATTTTTGTTTTGTTTCGACTGCAGGAACCTTTTAAGATGCTCAGACACTCGGAAAGCTCTAGGCTTTAGCAAAAGATGAGCACACAAAAAACTGCTAAAACCCTGAGAAACTGAACGGATACGTGTCTGGCCGAAAGCTCGGTCATTGCCAATGGAGCTTTCAAAATGAGAGCGAACAAGGGAATCTCGGTGTCCAGACTTTCAAGGTCGGTAGAGCTCCTCTCGTTGCGCGGCGCGGGTTAGCAGACCATTAAACCGCCATTAACACCAAATTAAAGCGCGTTAATGATGCCTTTTCCTCCGGAGCACGAGCAAACGAACTGCTTAACTGCACGGCGAGTGCACCTTGTTAGGAGTTCGCGTGTTTGGGCCCCCGCCGCCCCGCCGCGATGCGTGTTCGATCTGCACGGAGCGCAATTAGGCCGATTGATTGAAATTTAATTATCGTGATTGGAAAGTGTTGATACCTCGTTCGAGCCTGGAGTTGCCTTGGTGTCGGGTTGCCGGAAAAGTCCCGAAAATTTCCGAGCGCTGGAAAAGTATTTTTGGCTCTCGGTGGCCTCGCGGCAGAAGATTTGGCAAATGCATCGGCAAAGGCCCTTTTTTGTTTTCTACGTGAAAAAATAAAGGAGTGAGACATCATTAATGAGATGAATAAAATGAAATGGAGTTCGGTTTTTCGTGCTGTTCGGCAGGATTTTGTGGGATTTCGGATGATGAGTATGGTAACCCACAGCAGCTGAGTCTGATACTCGAGGTGGGAAGGTGGAAAAATTCACGAAAAGTAATTTTTCTTTACAAATGTTTATTTTTCTCAAATTGTGATGAAAAAAAGCTAGAAAAACCTGGACCTTATACGAAAAAAATGGAGAGAGAAATAACGGGGGAACAACTTTTTTGTGCGAAGGTTATGACACTCCCCTTTAAAAAAAAACTACAGTGCACATTTTTGAGATCCAATACGCTCGGTGCGTATATTTCATGAGGTCGAATATTCAAATATTCGGTGGATCGCAAAAAGTGGTTCATCCTAAAACAGTCTGGCAATTCTGTCGCGTTATGAAACGATTTTCAAGTGGAGTGAATTTTTGGCGTGGCTCAAATAAGATTGATTTTGGAGAGCCCGGTTCAGACAAACACTCAGAATCAGCCACTCACTTTATTTGTACGATTATGGCGTGTTGAAATTTTGTTTTCAATGCCTTCTCTCCTGAGTTGATCCGAATGCTCAAGAAATCAGTTTAATACGACGAAGATTGCAAACTCATAAGTTCAAATATGCCAGCACTCGGCTTTTTGTCCCGTACTTATTTAGTTAAGGCCATTTGTATTTGTATAGAGTCAACCGTAGCGATTTCTACAAATCACGCGAATCGAGACCATGTTCGCATATCTTAACCTTAGCAGATCGCTAGAAGAAGGAAGTGCAACTCGTGAAGATAATATATTTTTAAATTCAGTATCAGACCAAGCTTTTGAACTTTTTCACTTTTATTTGTAAAGGGAAACTTGGGACAAAAACTGAGCATACAATCGGCAACTGTGCCTTCAGATGCACAAAATACAAGAAAGTATCGCACGGAAGCTCCAATCGTTGCTTATTCAATCCTTCCAGAGTAACTTGACAATTTTCAACTTGAGCCTGGAAAAGTCAAGAAATATTAGTCAATCGTGAAAAATCAGAGAAAAGTCATGGATTTTTCATTGGACGGATCTTCATTTTCTCCAACTGAAGCAGCTTTATATTTTTCAAGCGTAGTGCTTACAGTCACTGAAATTGAAACGCACAAATCAGACGAAACCATACTACCGAACATTTTTTGAAGGTCAAGAAAGTTGCATGTTCAACAACGTCGAACAACCAAAAGAAAGTCCATCTTTAGATCCAGGAAACCCTTCTGTTGACCAAAGAAAAAAAAATCCAGGAAAACTTGTCACCGTGCAATTTCCTCCGATCTGCGTAAGAAATAACAACAATTCCACGCATTTAAAAGTCTTCAACTTTCAACTGTAAGCTTCAGATTCCAGCTCCCAGCCTCAACCTTGAAACAACGTCACGTGATCAGCCGAAACACTCGCCGGCAAACACCGTGCCGTAAGCACTGCATCACGTGTAAAGAGCAAATGCACGGCTCCGCTCTGAATGCAGCGACGCCCCCCCCCCCCCCCCCCCCCCCCCNGTAGCCCCGACCCGTGACGAAAGTTTGCGCGGAGTTCACAATTACCCGGTGATCATGAGAAGTTCCAAACAAGAACAAGAACAAGAACAAGAACAATAGTCACCGAGCAACGGTGCGGCGCGAGTTTTGAGGCGACCATAGGAGACCAGATCGCTGCACAATGGGACACAGTATTGAGAGTGGTTAGACGTGTCATTTTTTACTTAAAGCTGCCAATTTGGATGTTTTTATCCTCCTACTACACATTTTAAGGAATGTTTCTTTAAATAAGTTTACGAGAAAAACAACGGAACCACTTTAAAACCTTTATGTGTTTTACTAACGTAAGTAAGTGTAAACTTTCATTGTTTCAAAATCTACCGTCCACAGCAAGAAGGCCGTAACTCCATCCCAAATGTCGCATTTTCTTTCACACACACTGCCTCATTATAAGAAAACCAATTGCCACAAGACCTCAGTTTTCCTTTTTGAGTTTTTAACTTTTTAATAGTATGTCAAAGTTGACTCGAAAAAATGGAGGAGGTAGCGTTTGTTAGTTTTCTTGTGAAACAGCATTTTGTCTGATTTTTTTTCCCTTCAAAATTGAAGAATGTAGTCACGGCGGTTTTACTTAAGACAGCAGAAACCATGTCCGATTTCTCCCATCAATTCGCTTCTTCCGCGCCGCCGGACCGCGCTAAGCATGAACCACGTATCATCGGTTAGGATTACGCGGATATTCCTCAGCAGGGCAGCAATTCCTAAGCATAAACCACGTATCTTCATCGGTAATAGATTGTGGTTATGTTTTTTTATTTAATAGGGCAGACGGAGCGCTGTCGTGTCATCGTGTGAAGTGTTAACTGCGTATTCACAAAGGGAAGCCGTTCGAGTTAAGCAGTTTTTTATTCAGCAGGGTAGAGTGCTCAAAGGAGCAAAGGATCGAGGCGGGGGTGCTGCGCGGGTGCGTGCGGGGATTGCGCAAGGCGTGCACGCCGACGCCGCCGCGGCGTCGCGACGCCGGTCGTGTAAGGTAAACTCACTCCCCGGTTGCGACACCGGGATAATGATACTCACATCCAGCCGCGGTGACCAACTTTCAGACGGGGTCGCGCCGAGTGCGAAATGTCACTCGGAATTTGAGACCCGACTTGAGGGCTGTCCGTGAACTCTGCCCGTTCTTTGCCCCCTCCTTTTGCCTCCCTTTCGTCGTTTTCCTCACGAAAGAACGTAATTCCATTGAGACGTTTCCAAATTCTCCCTCTCAAATTGCGTATGAACCAGGGAAATCTTGGGCGTTTCTTTCGGAAAATGTCACTGATTTTTCCTCAGGCATTGGAAAAAAACACATCGGATTTAGAGTCCAGACTCTCAAAAGCATCGACAAGAAAAAATACTCTTGATTTAAGCTTAAATCTGCTTGAATCAAGAGTATTTTTCCTTGCCAATGTTTTTAAGAGTCTGGACTCTAGATCCAATGTGTTTTTTTTCCAGTGGATTTTATGCCAAAAGTAGAAAAATTTTGGATACAAATTGCACAGGTACATTCTTGTAAAATAAATAAATCCCCTCCTCTCCCCTCTATTTGTGGTTTCTCTCACGAAAGAACGTAACTTCATTTCAATGCTTCATAATTTCCACAGAAAAATTGCATACTAACCAGGAGAATCTTGGGCATTTCTAACTGCAATTGTGTAAAATCTTGTAAAATAAATAAATTGTTTGAGTCGATTTGACAACCTTGGAATTGAGTTACGTTCCTTCGTCCGCCGTTTAAGGTACATATCTTCAGGTCCCTCCCAAAATTGAGCGATACCGAGCGTATCCTTTATTTTCTACATTCCGCTTTAGCATATTTTTGTATTTATTTACTTTTTATTATCGTCATTTCGAATTTTCATGTTTGAGTTTGTTGTGACAACAGTTCCGCGTTTGTAATTTTTACGTAATTGTGTGTTTCAGAGCTCGCGGGAGGAATCTCGGAGTTCGAAGGATCGGGAAGGGAGTCAAGCCCTCCTGGAGGACACTCTCCGGGGACCAACCCCATACCCGATGGTGGTGCTACCTGTCGGCGGTGGATACTGGCTCGACTGCCAGGAAAAACCAGACTCCACCTGCCCCTCCTCACCCACGTGGCGGCCCAAAATCGAAACCGATGACACCGCCAAGTGCTACCGAAAATACTTCCTCGGAAGGGTAAGTCCACACACTATTTTTATTCGAATCTCATCTTCTCAGTATATCGATGGCGGAAGGCCGCAATCACATAATATCTCGTTAGCGGTGTCGGAAAATCTTCGCCCGTATGTTATTTTTTTAAAGGACAACAAATTGGCATCATTTCCTTGAAGTTTGAAACCGTGGTTCCGCAATCTTGAGAAGACTTCAAAAGATTTTAAATATTAAAATATATGCAGTTAATGGATGATCGTTCTGTCAATTCACAACTGGGACTCTCTCTTGCATCCATACATACCAAGGAAAGGTTTTTATTTTTAACGCCGCCGCCTCTCCTTTGAACGTTTTCAGCTGGTCGTTAATTTTAACGAGTTTCATGGTTATTCACTCAGGTTGTCTCGGCCGCGTTTCAATTTATGAAACCGTTCGTGTCGGCCCGGACGTACAAAAATTTCAGCGGGGCCGCGAAGTCCAGAGCTCTGAATTTTGGAACGAATACAGGAACGCGTGTCGGAAGAGTAACGAGAGAAGGAAGCTCAGGAAAATCGGTCTGCAGGCTCCGCCGCTTTGCGTGTAATTATCGTAAAGTTGGCAGAACGAGCTGGGGGAGCNGATTTAGTTTTGATAGTTCCTTCCCCTTTCCGTTCCTCTAACATTTTTTTGGTTTTTAATCCCTCTTCACATGCCTCCTGGCAACACACCCATTTTCCGGACGAAAGAACGTAACTGCATTCCAAGGCTGCAAAATTGACTGAAACAATGCAACTTTTGGTGAGATTCTGTGAGAATAAGTGTTAGACGCAACGCGTGAAGTATTTACGCAGTCTTTTAGGCGCTATGCGTTTCACGCTGACCGCACTGTGTTTGGCGCAATGCGTGAAGTAGTCATGCATTCCTGTAGGCGCTATCCATTTCACGCTGACCGCAATGACCGCACTGTGTTTGATGCAATGCGGGAAGTATTCGTGCAGTCTTGTAGGCGCTAATATGTGTTACATGCCGATCGCCGCGCTGAGGGCTTCCTTTTCATCTCAAGTCCTCGTTATCATTTCTCTCTGAGTCGCGCCGTTCCAGGCCAAATTGCGTGTTTGGTCTCTCTCTTAACTCGACTTACTGAAGGCGCTGTCTCTTGTATCACTAAGAGACGACAAAATTAGAAATTACTATACTCTCAGGAAATGAGAGATTTTGTCACATTTTCTCGTTTGTAATTTTTTTTTTTATAAATCCGATTTTTTTATACCTACACTTTAAAAAATTGCAAATTTTTGCCGCCCCTTAGATTTGCCACCATGGGCCGCGGCCGCGGCCCATGTGGCCACCCCCTTAATCCGGCCCTGGTTCCTTCGTAGGGGAAACGACGTATGTGTAGAAGCTTCTCGAAACTCCGAAATTTCTCCCCGGCAACGTCGGAGTTTGATAATCTCTGGAGAAAATATTTTCAGCGGTTGGCACGCTTGCCAACTGAAAGCGGACTAATATCCGCGATTTTCTCCAGCAATGTCGACGCACGGACGTTCGGGTACTTCGCTCTCAAATAAATTATCCGCCCTCCACCGCCCCGTCGCGCACAAGTCGCGAGTCTGCTAATTTTAAACGCTCCAGCCCCCCAGCCCCCCGCCGATCCACGGCTTTGCATTCCGATCGAATTTTGAAAATCAGGAAATGAAGCGGAGAGGATTCGGTAAAAATAGCGCTTTGCAGTTCGCTTGTTTTGCGGTGTCGGTTTACAGCCATCCTCGCGGACCCAATTTTGGTTCTCACTAGAGTCCCTTTATACTGAGAGTCAAGACAATGTGAATCCATTTCTGATTGGTTCCCGTATTTTAGGCCTTCACAGTGTCACAAACGGGAATGAAGATTACATTTTCACCGATTGCAAAGATTATAATCTGGAATGGACCAGGGAATTACGGGTTCGGCAAGGAACAAACGAAATAAGAGAAGGAAGGGAGAAAGGAATTTGAGAATGGGCCGATCAAAGATTACGAAAAACGTTCAATTTGTGTAATCTTTATTCCCGTTTGTGACTCCATGAAGGGGTGTTGTCTTGACTCTCAGTATAAAGGGACTCTAGTCTTCACGTGTGATGACCAAATTCCACGTTTCGATTCCATGAGTTTCCTATACAGTTGTCTAAACATAGTTGTCGCAAAATGATAATTTTGAGAAGGTGAACTTGCCGAGAACTACAATGTCGCTGGAATTAAATTATCGAGTCAACTTATAAAGCGCTTCCCTTTTGCAAGCGTACTTTTAAGATTGTAAACTTACCGAGAACTATATCTTACAGGAATTGAATTCCACTCATTTCTCCCATAACACAAACATTTCATTGTTGGGCATGGGCGTATAATTTTTTGCCTGAACCTCCGTAAATATCTTAAAAAAATTAACAGAAAAACCGAAAGAAAGTTTGAAATACCCACCCCTCTATCCAGGCTTAACGAGTCTCTAATTTCCTGGGTGCCGGAGCCCCTAACCACGTTTCCAGCGCAACAAGAAGCTCAGACTGCTCAGAGTAAACGTGCCCCCTCCTCCTCCTCTTCCTCACCACTCCCCCTCCCCTTCCCCCCGCGTCAGCTGTAAAGTTCAAAACCACGGCTCGTCTGTTTATCGTCCACGTCTCGTTCCTCCTCCCTTCCAGCATGCGTTGAGAAGAAGATGCTGAGATTTGTATTCATTCGTCTCGTCACCGCAACAGATTAATCAGCGGCTAAACAAACAAACGGCCGCTGGCTCGTGATTTACCGTCCGGCCATCCGTCAAGGCGCGCGGTTGTTTCGTCGTCCAGATGACCTAACTCCATTCAGAGATGAGCCCTGTCGTCCATTTCATGCCTCGCTTTCTAGGGTTCACATGGGAACCGAGATAAGTTCTTACGTCTGAGGAGAGACTAGATGACCGTTCACTCCCATGTCTCATAACCACGTAGTATGTCTTACTGTGTGCTGAGCAATGCTGTCCTGGTGATCTTATCGTTTGTATGGGAGGAAGGTGTTGTGTGAAAAAGTAATTCACTTATAAGGGAGTGTTATTGTTTCGCCCGCTGTATTCAAAGGACGACGAGCGTACTGCTTTTGAACACTTGGCTTAAGTTATATAAAATATATCTACTGAAAATCACCTTTTTTACTAAACTTCAGAACGTAAAGGAGCCTCTTGGACCTACCTTTCTTTCGGGAACGCTTCCGAAAGCTGGTAATAAAAAAATAAAACTGTGGAGGCAAGGGGAAAAATTATTTTATGAAATGCCGAGGGCAAAGAAAATGCTGTCAAAAAAATCATGGAAAAGAATATATTGGACTACCCTTTGCACTACGGACCAATATTTTTCGCTCATTTGAAAAATAATAAATGCGTCTTCCAGTTAGGTTTCCTCTGCAGAAAGGTGCTTTAATGGGTGTATGGGTGAATCGTTAATATTGGCTCTTTATTGTATAATCTGCTCCAATCGTCTTTCTCATTTAAATTTGCTTCGTCTTGCAAGTTGCGTTACGTCAGAACAAAGATTTCGTTAAAGCAGCTTTCTGTTAAGGGGAAATGAGATGAGTCGGAGGTATTCCCGAGAGGGAAGGGTTCAAGGAGTCCTGGCCCTAACATCTCACTATTTGCTTCCAAAAATAAGTTAGTTTCTTTGGTTTTTAGGAGTGTTTTACCTCAGGCCGACTGTTCAAAGTAGATGCATCAGTCAGAACCTTACGAAATCAATCGAAACTACTTGATTTCAAGGTAGAAGTTCTTTATTAACTTACCCTTCGCTACCAACTCCAGCTCGGTTGCATTCAAAGGAAACTCTTTGGTGTAGCTTTCAAAGAGCCTCGAGGGAGACTTCGTTTGCTCATGTGGCGTTGCGTACTTTGCGATCTATCGATTGATCTGCTATTTAAACCTATAGAAAAGGATCGTTAAACAGGGTGTTCGCAACAAACACCTTACTAATCGATACTTTACCTTACTTTCGAATGGGGAGATATCGATTATCAATCATCCACGCCTCTCCACTGCTTTGCCTGTAACAAACTTTTTCCGCACTTCACTGCCAGAGTCTTACCGTCACACTTTGACGTAACTTTGACGTAATCAGTCATATCACAGCATTGCCCGACCGTTCCAGGATATTTCAAATTTTCCAACGAGAACGGGCTAAATGTGCACCTCGATTTTTGAGCCCCTTTTCTTGCAAGAGACTATCGTTGGATACAAATTCGATCTCGAAGCAGCGCAACGCAAGAGGGTTATCTCACCGTCTGCATCTAGTGTCATCTGAAGGCCTAAGCGACGTCGCACACAATATATTCAACCTGTGTCTGAAACTCATAAACCCAACATAATTAATTCATGATTTTGAAGTGCGATTTGTCAACGGCGCCCACGTGGTGACACGTTTGGACAGTGCTGATCGTATCTTGGCCAGCTCCCAGGGTTGCCGTATTCGGAGCGCTGAAAAATGGTTTTCTTCCAAATAGGAGGAAGTCTGGAAACCCGAGTCCAAAACTCGATGCAAAATCCGCGGTCGCGCGCTGGCGTGATGCATTTGGTGACCTTAGAAAGGAAAAAATCGGCCTTGCGGGTTGTGTGGATGCTGGCAGTGGGACAAACTCGGGCGAGTGGATTTTCCGCCTGGATTGAGCCATCAAGTCGAGGTTCTTCTGTGTTCTCACTTATTGATCGAAAGTTTTAATTTGAATATTCAGGCTTTCGCGGTTACCGAACGGCGCAAATTATCGATTAAGAGGAGTTTCTTATTTTAGCAAGCTGGTCTGGTAGGGATGGAAAACTCCTTGTTATCGTTTATGAAAGGCCAGTTGTGATATTTTTTAAACTTGTGTATCGGTGAAAGAAACCCTCAGGCAAAAAAAAAAAAAAAAAAAAAAAAAAAAAAAAAAAAAAAAAAAAAATCGATAATGTCGCTCTAAATTCCATTTTTCCAATTCCTATATGAAAAGAGGTATACCCATTTGAGGAACACTGTTGAAGTCATTTTCCACCCTGGTTAGAGAATTCGCATGTGTCTGCGAGTATGAATAATTTTTAAATATTTTATTCAGTGTACAAAGCCATAAAAGCTTGATTTCCAATTTCTTTTAAGTGTAGTTCAATTTCCGTATACACTGGAAAAAAAAACACATTGGATCTAGAGTCCTGAGACTCTTGAAAACATTGACAAGAAAACATACTCTTGATTCAATCGGATTTTTGCTTGAATCAAAACGGAATTAGCTTAAATTAAGAGGCTTGGTTCTTAATTTAAGCTAGGTTCCGATTGAATCAAGAGTACTTTTTCTTGTCAATGTTTTTAAGAGTCTGGACTCTAGATCCAATGTGTTTTTTTTTTTTTTTTTTTTTTTTTTTTTTTTTTTCTTTTTTCCAGTGTACATTTCTACATGAGTTTTAAAGGATCGAATGATCTGTTACTTTCGTTGATGTAAGATATAGAAATAGACTTTTTACACTGACTCACCGAGTCTATTTTTCTACTTTTCCCGCAAATAAGTAAGTAAGTGAAAGAGCCCCCGATGCTTATTCGCACTCAGGTGTTAGGTTTCTCGCGGAGACAGGAGCGAGGCGCATCTCTTAAAATTCGCACTCCTCCGGCAAAACCGACCTGACGCCAATTGCCGGCGCTATCTCCTGAAAGCGGCCGATCCCCCCTGCTCGCGCACCCCGGCGCCACGACGCCCTCGTGCGAATCCACCGGGCGCCCGGTGTAGTATTTCGACGGACGCGCGTGCACTCGCCGCTTCTATTCGCAGCCCGCGGGACACCTGCGATGTTCTCGCGCCGATTAGCGAGCGTCGCCTCGCCTCGCGTGCGTAAGCGCGCGAATGGGAGCACAGGGAATGTCGAAAGTGAAGAAATTGAGCGCAAAATAATGAAAAATGATTTCTTCTCGCTTTTCGCCAAGATAAATATCCTGTTAAACAAATAGGAATGGAGAATTTGTATGCGTCCAAAATTTCGTAAATTTTATGTTTCAAATGAAACTACTAAGAGAACTGAACACGAGGACATCCTCGGTTTCCAAATCGGACAAGTATCGGAGGAGATTTGCCAAAATAATCTGATCCGCTGAAAACGCCGCCAGTTTACGTCACATGGCGGCACATTTTTTCACCTTTAAATCTTTTTATATACCATTTCCCATTTTAGAAAACAGTTATGAAAAATACCTATTGCGAACTCAGCTCAATGAGCACTCTCAGATGAAGCGATACAATTTCTGTGTGCAATTCTCCGTTCTTGTTTTATAACTGCAACAAGAATTTCTCGATGAAACATCAGTCGCAACAACGTGTCCAGTCCGATTGTATATCAACAGTGAAACTACCAGACCACGTATATCTCGGTTTGCGACGTTGCAGGCTTCCTGTCATACTTTATTTTTTAAATGGGAAACTACTCAACGTCAATCCTTGAAAACTTCCGAAATTCTTCTTCCCTGTGCAAAGAAAATCCTGTGAAAACTGTAAGGTATGATATTGATTCGTCCTCCTTTTAAAATCGGAGATTTTTAAACACATCAAACGAGTTGCGTATGGTCTGGTAGTTTCACCGTCAATATTCAAGTTTCAGAAAATGGTAAGAATGAAACCTGATTTCAGCAATTTCTCTAGCAGCATCCAACGAAAGGACAGTTCCACCTCCTATTTCTATATTCCTATCCGCAACATTATTCAAAAGTGGGAAAAATTTTATCGCGAAAAACTCGGACGAGCGCAATTAATAACAGCCCGGATCCGCCATTCATTAACCCGACCAGACACGTCGCGCAAAAACCCACTTCACAGGGGGCGAGCCAGCGTGCGAACCGCCGTGATTCAATTACGGGGCTCGAACCCGGGACCCCGATAAGCGCGCCCGAACAATACCCTCCGAGCGTTGGCTTCGGCGGGTAATTAAAAGCGGCCGCGAGGGGGCGGGGCGGGGGGAGGCGCTAAAAAAACGTATTTTTCCAGAAAATATGAGCTTAATAGAGGCATTAATTGCGAGCGGAGATTCCAGGGCTCTCGTGGGATTCGTCTCACGCTCGGGGCTTCCCACAGGACAAAGACTTTCGGCTCGACGGCACAATAGTGGCGAAACTATCACTTCGGGTAATCGAGAGCGGTGTAACAGAGCTTGGTCTTGGGAGAGGGGAAGAGTTGAGGGGGTTGCGCTTTTTCGCACGCATTTCACGCAATGCAAACACGGACTGTGGCTGAGAGTTGGTGATGACTCCTCTGCGGTTGAAAATTATCACCGGCCGGCGACGCAGGGGTAGGGGAAAAAATTAGCGCTGAAACTAATCACGCGGCCAGAATTTCAAATTTTGGCCGTTCATTTCTGTGATGCACCGAAAATTCTCACGTTTTGCGAATTTTCCCTGAAAAGTTCTCAGTTTTCCTCATGGCCTACCCCACTCAATTTCTCTCGCGTTCTCCGATATTTTCCATTTTCCCACTTTTTGGTAACTTTGCAAAGAGCCCGGTGCACAAGGCAGTGGGGATGTTTGAAAGTTGGCTACACCGTTTTCCCTCCATTTGAATGCATGTAAAACAATCGAATCTCGGTGAGGCTGTTTGCCTGGCTTACAATATTTGGACTACATTTTGCAATTGGGAACCCAAACTGGCTCAGTTTAGAAACAACATATGCACCATTAATTTCCCCATGTTCATAAGTGTTTGTACAATTCAGCCAGAAATTGTACCCCCCACTTATGAAATAAAGACTACTTTTATGATTGCTTTCTTCATAAAAAGCTATTATTTTAAGGCCCCAACTCTTGACCTATTTTCCTTCATTTCAAAATATTCTAAAGCGGTTGAAGTTAAATTTCCCCCAGGAGCATACAATTTTGCATCTGAATGACGTCACGCTTCCATCGGCTGATGTGCACGAGACATTTCGAGGAGCGTGAAGCCTTGGGGAATGGGACAAGTGCATCTTGCGAACGTGTCCCGATGGCGTGGACTTATTTTTACACGCGCGGGGCAGCACTATCCGATCGCTTGGGGCCGCGGTTATTTTCAACGCGACTTAAATCGCGCGAGGGAAATTGCACCCGAAGTAGGTCAGTGTGCGGGATTTCAAAGAAGATCGCCAACCGAGAAACGAGCCGTTTTGTCCCCGCGTCGAGTGGGTCACCCGCGAGCGTATGAATAGGACGCAACCGGTGGCGATTCTCACACCAGGTTTCGTCTGTTTAAATGTATGTAAAATAATCGATTTATCGAGGACTCTCGCAAGTCGGTGAACTTGGGTTTCGTCCATCTAAATGTATGTAAAATAATCGATTTATCGAGGACTCTCGAAAGTCGGTGAACTTAGCAGGGTGTCTACAAGTCCGGAAATATTACTGATTTTTTAAGGGCGGTCCGCAAGCACTGAAAAAGTGCGGAAATTCCGCAGAATGGTCCGGAATTTTTTAAACTTTTTGCAGTTTTTGTCGCAATTTCCAATTTTTTAAATTTTTGTAATTTCGTCAAAAGGGGGTACTGAAAAAGTACGGAATTTTTCTGTTGGAGGAGGTACTGAATTCCTCGAGAATGTACTGGAAAAGTACTGTAAAAGATCTTATTTTTGACCTGCCTGTTCTAGTAGACACCCTGACTTAGGTTTTGTCCATCCAAATGTTTGGGAAAAAATCGATGGTTAGCTTCTTCACCCAGACTCGATTATTTGTGAATGATCTAAAATGAGGGAGGATGAAAATTAAACCATGATAACATATTTTCTCCCTCTTTGGATCATTGAAGTTGGATGTATTTGTTTCTCCCTCTCTTTCTAAATTGTAATTTGTTGTTTTATTTTTTGTTTTAGGTAAGTTTCAATTTTTGCCCTCATACTCGAACATCATTTTTGGTGATCCCTGTAAGTTGATTTTTCATGATTTCCTCACTTCTCTCATCTCCCCACTTTCATCGCACGAATTCCCTCAAAATTTTCTTGTCCGATGTTACGTCCCTCGTAAGAGTTGAGGCCAATTTACAAATTCATTGTAAATGAGAGTCATTGAGAGTCAAAAAAATGTTGTTAGTTCTTGTAAACATCTACATGTTTAATTTGAATGAGGGTCATTAGGAAATCGAATAGGAAAAAAATGAAATTCCAGATCTATACTTTTCAAGCGGATCCCGAAACAGTTTTACAAGTTTTTGGGTAGCTAGGAAAAAATTCTCAAACTTTAAAATCCAAGTAAACTTGACGTCAAGGAAAAATCAAGTTCGAAGCAAAGAAAGAAAATCGATGATAAAGAAGAAAGGAAGGAAGAAGCGGGGGTGAGAATGGGAACGAAATGAAAAAGGGGCAGAAAATCAACCCCTCTTTCAAAAAAATTTGTCCCACATCTTCAAGTATGGTCGCTCTTTACCATGATCTGAACAGCAATATCTAGAAAAAGAGGGGGGGGGGGGGGGGGGGGGGTTACGGAGCATTGCAGTCCATTAAAGTCGCACGGCACATGTCATGAAGAGTGTCCGATGGACAAGCTCGAACAGCGTTTCCAAGAATCGCACGCCGACGCAACAGCCAACAACGCAACCGCGATCCATCGATCTTCGAGTCGATTATTTTAACACGTTTAAACACGCACGTCGGAACGATTCATCCTCCGATTCCGATTAATCGCACCACTAACCACCGACGCAACGGCAAGTGGCAGTCCCCGGATCAGAAATTCCCATCGATCATCACCTCATCGCGGCGCAGCGGCCAGCTGCATCGACCCAGCCGCCAAATCGATCACGAATATCGAGAATTTCATGCAAAAATCCTGCGATTTACCGTTCATTCTGGCAATCGTGCAACGGTAGCCGCGATGCTCGTAGCTCATCATCACGCAGCATCACGATCTGACGCGCCTTCTCTCACGTTCGGCCCCGGGGGAGGGGGGAGGGAGGGGGAGTTTTGCTCCAGTTCCCGTCATTGTTTCCAGATCTGGTTCCGAATGGATGTTACGGCTGCATTGGGAGAGATTTCTCCTCGGTATCGAGGAACGGTCCCTAATATGTCATATTCGAGGCGGAAAAGTAATGAGGTGGATATCGAGTCCGATTAAACGGAGGGGAACGTGAAAAATGCCTCGGTTGGAAGGATGTTTCCAGGTCTTCGGCGCAGTTTCATCGATCGAAACCGTTTTGCTACTTGTCAGAGGAAAATTGGACCCAATATAGATACTGAGTTTGGGCGTCATTTAGGGAGAGCATGAGGGGCCATCTTCATAGGCGGAACCAAGAAGGGGGTGAAAAAAGAAGGAAGAAAGGAAGAAGAGAGCGGACGGAGGAAAAAAGAAGGAAAGACGCTTATATTCGGAAATTATTCATGACGAAATTTATTCAAATTGCATGTTAGATGCTCTAACATTTCGAAAATTTCCTCGGTGAAGGCCCTGGATCCTCCCTCCGTCCCGTGCGTTCGGAATGTCAGGATCCACTTATGGCCATCTTTTAGAAATAATCTTTCTATACGGCAATTTTGATCACTCTTCATCGAATTTAAGGCATTTTCAGAGATTTTCTAAAACTTTGCCTCCCTTTTCGAGCATATTTTGCTTCCTCTTAACTGATGCACCTTCAGTCAGTATTTCAAAAAATTTCCCTAATATTTTAACCTCAAGAAAATCTAAATACCGCAGCAAAGTTTTTACTAATCAGATTAGCGTCACAAATTACGAGATGGGAAACCTGTCCCTCCTCCAGTGGCACTAACATTCAAAGCTCAGGTTGACACTCGCGAGGTGCTATTTGTAAGACTGAGCTACTTATAAGACACTGGGCTTTTCCTTTTATTATAATAATCAAGTGAACATATATTCTCGACACAATGGATTCGGTCATTCCGAGTTCTGTCGATTTGCCGTTGGAACTTCGTGCGAAGAATATCCTCCCCCTCCCGCGGGTCAATTACAACGTATTTCGCGTGATTCCTCAAACGACTCGACCGAGAGCTATTAAACGCGTTCAAATTACAATTACTCGCCGACGGATATTATAGCGCATCCATCGCTCCGTCGTCGAGTCGAGATAAAAGAAAACCCAGGAGCCGTGTGTAACGGTCCTCACATCTGATTCGGGACGCAGTGGCAGAATCAGCCGCTCATCTATCGAAGAAAATTATCGCGACAGGTTGCCGGTCTCGCCATAGCACGTATCTCAATCTTCGAATCTTGTTTCATTGATATTTGGATTACCATCCACTGAACACAATGTGTTATCACAGGCCAAGTGTGTAATGAGATGACAAGTAAAAAGCAAAGGCAGCACTCGCAACATGCGCCTTCAATCAGGAATGATACGAATAATGCACCAGAGTTTAAAGTTTTGTATCACTCGAAGAATGCCCGAATATCTTTTCATTTGGGACGTTATGGTGGATTCAGCCGCTCATTTATCGAATGACACGTATCGCGACACACTCTTCTCATCACGTATGTTAATATTGGAATCTTGTTACATTGCAATTTGGAGAATCATCCACTGAACGTAATATTTTATCACAGGCCAGGTGTGTAATGAGATGACAAGTATAAAGCAAAGTCAGCATTCGCAACAGGCGCCTTCAATCAGGAGTGATACGGAAAATACACCAGAGTTTAAACTATTGTATCACTTGAAATATGTTCGCGTATCTTTTGATTTGGGAGGCAGTGGTG
Organism: Bemisia tabaci; assembly: GCF_001854935.1. Lineage (NCBI taxonomy): Eukaryota > Metazoa > Arthropoda > Insecta > Hemiptera > Aleyrodidae > Bemisia > Bemisia tabaci. The sequence continues at coordinate 4,824,470 of NW_017548003.1, forward strand.
GAATTAGCCGCTCATTTATCGAATGAAATATATCGTTACATACTCTTCTCGCCACGTATCTAAATGTTGTAATTTTGTTTCATTGCAATTCGGAGAGACATCCAGCGAACGTAATGTTTCAGCGTAGGCCAGGTATGAAATGAGATGATATTTATGAGTATCAAAGGCAGCACTCTCAATTTGCGCCTTCAATTAGGAATGATACAAAAAATGCACCCGAGTTTAAACTGTTGTATCACAGTGGAATGTCATTTCCAATGTGAAGTGTGGGCGTAAAGAGTGGTTCCCCCAAATTCTACCATTTAAGTTTTATGTCACTATTTATAATTCGTGGAACTTTTTTCACCTCGTCGATATAGTTTTTCCATTCTACAAAATATCCAAGGTTTTTCTTTGGTGTGATGGAAGTATGTTGCTTGCTTTAATATTAAATTGATTTATTTTTCTTAAAAATTAATAAAAGTAAATTGATTTTAAAAAAATAAGAGAGTAAATTTCGAAACTTTGGCATTGGGATACAAGTCTGTCAAGTCTACTCATGCAAAGATTTGTATTTGGCATCACGGAGTTAAATTCAACTTTGGTGCCTATTAATTCTGTTTCTTTATTCTGTAAAAGTAAGGAAAACTAAGATAATTTAGGGGCTTTTAAAAGTCAGGCAATGCTTTGAAAAACTGTATAAAGTCCCTAAAAACACCTTTAAGGCCGGAATATTAATGCACCAGGGGGAAAAACTGAGGGAATTTCATGCATCAAATCTCGCGGCAACCCTGAACCCTGTATCATATTTTTAACGAGCATCCTACGGAGCGCGGAGTAACCAACGCTGACGCGAAAAACGGGACTGGGAAACACAACCCTGTAAAGGAAAAACCACGTAACTCCATCAAGTTTCCCCCGGAGTTTTGCGGTTCTTTCCCTCCAAGGCAGAACAGGGAACGGGCTGGACCGGAACGGAAAAGCAATGACTTCAGCGAGACTCGTAAGTTAATTACCCCCGCCCTCCCGCGTGTGCGTATACCGTGCGTGTGTGTGAGTGCGAGCGCCAAGAACGAAATGTAAGCAACGTATCGATTCGACAACCAACCTAAGCGAGCGGGGCCCAAGAAAATTGGCCCCAGAGGAGGGGCGAGGGTGCGGGGAAATTAGCAGACGGGATTTCGATTTCGGCGGAGGCAATTAACTTACGACGCGAAACTATCGGGACTTTTCGCCGGTGCGTTGCCAGGTGTTACATGTTACAAGGTGCGATTTTTCTACCGCTAAAGTACGAAAGTCCATAACAAACGTGACGTAGCCTTAGCTCGAATTTCATTTATGCCCCGTTTATTTCAGCATGCAACTATTCAAACTCTACCGTCGTCGGGTTGCCTATAATATGTTTTGAAGGCGATTTTTGGACAGCACCGGGACGTGTCACCGATTTACCGTAAGCATCGTTAATACTCGGTCATTTGAGCATACAGCTATTCAAACGTAGCTGTCGTCGGGTTGCTTATACACCGCTTTGAAGGACATTTTTGATCTCGTTCTAGAAACAGCTTGTATTCTATCCTGACTCGACTAACTTTTTCTTGACCATCGCAAAGGGACCAATCTTCAATTGTTTAAAATGCTCAAATGCTTTATTTACTTTTCTTTTTTTCCCCTCGGAACTTAAACTTTTCATTCCATCATACGACACTTCCTAAACGTCTGGAAAATACGAAACGTCCAAGTCACTTTGTCTAATGCAACGCATCACATGGTGAAAAACAATGGCTTTGAAAAATTATTGTAGATTAAATATATTCAAAATCGAAAGCTCGATGAACACAGGGGGCAGCGACCCCAGCACCGGTACCCTGAGTTGGCTTTTACCTCCGTGTCTCTATGTTCCTTATCTCGGGTTTCGTCAGCGTGTTTGCTCCAACACGAGGTTTAATCATAAAAGCCGAGTTTAAAACACAATTGCCTCTTCACGCTGGAAATCCAAAGATTTCTCTCCTCTGTAAAAGTTATTCATCGACCACCCACCAACGTCGCCTGACGACAACGAGACAAATTATTTACCCACTGAAGACAGTCAGGTCTTCACCGAGCGTATTAGCTTAGCTCCGTAGATCTATTGACACACAGCGTGGGCGCATCAGGCCCAATAAACTCGAAAAGTGATTTATTTCTCGCGTCTCTTTGTTTCATCCCCTTCTTAGGCCCCGCCGCACCCCCCGCCACGGCGGGAGATGCATGCACTTGTACCTTTTGTACTGTCTTCTTCCTTTTCTTCCATTATCGACGCTCTTTCGTCGGGCTGAAACTCAAATACACCGACGAGTTCAGGCGAGTGAATGTAGTTTGACTTTCTGCTGCGTTGCAATATGTAGTAAACTCAAAATTCCTTTTTTAATTTTATTTTGTATATTTTCCAGTCACGAATCATACGCTATCGTCAATTTTATGATATTTTGCGTGTACTTTCAAAAATTTTATGAAATCGTCTATATTTTGAAAGCTATAACTTCGAAATCACCTTTTAGGGAATCATTCTTGTTATTTTTCTTTCTTCTCTCTGCCCCCAAAAAATTTTCAAACCTAAAATAAAAACTCCTCTCTCTTTTTGCATTTCTACAAAGTAACAAATGCCTCTATCAGATATTGTGGATGCTTTTTTTCGTGGATGCTTTTAATCTTGACATGATGTATCATGTCAAGATTTTTCTCCTGATAAACGCCAGGTGCGATATCAATAAACACTCGGAAAATTTTCATTCCTTAAAACAATGAGAAAATCTCAATTTCAGGAAGCATGCCTTTTGTTTTTAGTCATGCTGTCGTTGATCAATGCTGATAGTAATGATCCTTCTTCCTATGATGATTATAACGGTCTTCTAGATAATAATTTCACATTTTTTTTTTTTTTTGTTTTTTTGTGAAATTTGGTGGGTGCCACTTTTTACCACCGACTGGCGTCGAAAATTCCAGGAGAACCCGGTTTCCGAGCTAAAAATAAGACACAATGTTACCACAGCAGTGACACGCAAAGAAAACATCACGCTGAGGCGCTAACTGGAAAAATAAAGAGCCCGAACCATCCCCCTCCCCGCCCCCCGTGAAGCGAGGAACCAGAAAATCTCTTGTTTGCAAAGGAACACGTCTCGGTTTGCTCATCCTCTGCTCGCCTACGCGTTTACTAAAAATGACTTCGAAGTGCCCAAACACTGTTCACCACATGTTTTCACCAAAATCTGTTTTCCTTTCTTCTTTCCTCTCCCTCTCCCCGATGTTCTGTTTGTTCATTCTTGGTGCTCTTAAAAGTTATTGATGATGATGCCATCTACACTGCACTGTCCGGTGTGTTCTACATTGTTTCCTGAAAGTACTTAATACGGTATTTATTAGCACTAAGGAGAAACCACGTATCTCCGTTTGTAACGTCGCAGACTTTTTGTCATACTTTATTTTTTCTTCGGACAAATTGTCAGCGTACTTTTTTTAAAAACCGCCCAAATTTTTCTTCTCTGTTAGTAGAATATTCTGTATTTTCAATCTATTAAGTCTCCTTGTTTATCTTCGAAATCATGAAGTGTGGATGGAAATTTTGAAACTTCGCTATGGATATACGTGGTTTTGCGCTTTGGCCATCGATATAATTTTCAAAACTACATTTTTTGAAGATAATTTTCAAACTGGTAGATGGTGCAAGTTTGGTGGAAAAAGATAATCGCAATGTTGCATGTAAGTATTAAATCTGTCAGGAAGTCTGCAACGCAAACGGGATTACGTGGCCTTAACACTTGGGCCATCGATGCTCAAAATTGCATCAAAGCAATTGCATCGATGCATCGAAGCTCGACCCAGTTTTCTCGAGCTCCTGAAACCTCACTTGAGCAAATTTTCCAGGAAGGGTGGGTTCCTGCCCACCACCAGAACAACTTTGACCCCATCGACCAACAATCGCAAGAAGAGGCACGAAGCGTCCTCCTCGCGTGGCCGAACGGAATGTAGTTCCGTCCCGCGGTCCCAGAATGCGCTATCATCGCCCTCAGGATGCCGAGCCCCGGGCCGGATCGCGATAAAACAACAAAGCGTAATTACCGAGGAATTTTCCCGGGTCCATTATTCCCGTAGCCCCGTGCCCGTGCCGCGAATGTGGACCTTGGGAACCGGAAATCCTCGAGCGGCGCGTGATCCCGCAACGGAAGTGGAGATGTTCGGCGCCCCCCTACCCCTCCATCCACCCCTCCGATGCATTCACCCTCCCTTCAAAGCTTCCAGAAAAATGAATAGGTCCGAGTTGAAACCGAACAATTCGATTCTTTGATGAGCCGCGAGGCTCATAAGAATCCATTTGTTTCAGGGCTCATTACACAATGAGTTTGTTAGCTTTCAGCATCGACTGATTCTAATATGTGCTCCTGCTAAGATCGGGATTGAATTACGTCGCACTAGCCACCTTTCGTTCGAGAGAGCCTTTCCGGTGGTAAGAAAGGAACCCCGGGGTCAGGTGCCCTCGAAACCCTTTAGGCACCGAGAGACGCCCCGTGCATCCCCTTCCTTAATTGAGTAGCCTAACTCGAGAACCGGTATAGCACGTGTCGCTTGAAAGGTTGCAGGCTTGCTAAATGAGGCATTTAGTTTAGATAATTAAAAAATTTGCCGTTGAAAGCTAAGTTTCAATTGCGTGCCTGTCAATTGCTTTATAGATTAAAGGGGTGGAAAACTATCGAAACTAAAAAACTGTTTGTGTAATTGTATTCTTTAAAAATAACAGTTTTTAAACGTTTACCTGTATTTCTGCCCAGTCGTTACTTTAAATAACTAGAGCAACTTGTAAAAATGAAAAGCATTGAAATCCTGTGCAGAGAGCACAAGTCTTCTCAGCTCAGATTTTAAATCTTAATTTTTCCTCCTCTAAATTATTTTATTGTCAACGGCCTTTTTTGAGCCTTTAAATTCAACATTCTAATATGAATATCGTGTTTCAACTGCAGATTGGTTTTTTAAGCTCGAGCTCTTTAACTTCACAAAAGGTGTGAAACGGTTTCTCCGAAAACCTCTAAGGGTGTTAGTAGCTTCATTTAAGAGGGAGGGGAGAAAGGGAACAAATAAAATCGACTTTACCGAGCTAATTGAAATTTGATATCGTAATTGTTATACTCAATCGAGAGTTCAGCCGGGAGTCGTTCAATTTAAATTTCAGTTTTTTCTATAACTCTAATTTCATGAATTCTGAGTCAATAAAGGAGCTAACTCGTTTGATTCGAAACGAGAAATTTTCATGAAATTCTAGATCCCGCGGGCTCATACTTTCTTGTAACCATGGCAACCTCATTACGGCGCGTTCGTATCCCTGAGCACATGCGCATTGAGTATCGTGTATCTTTCTCCAACCAGGTGAGAAATCGCAGAGTGGGAGGGGGGTGGAACCGGCGACCGCAGGTTGAACCGAGTGTGTCGGAGAAACCGTACGAAAGAGTGATTGGAGCTTTCTATTGTAGCGCGAGGATATGATAACAGGAAGCAAAAATGACCGAAAAGACAGGATTATCCCGTCGGCAGTAGCGGTAAACTGAGGTTAACGCCGTTGCGTAATGCGTGCTTGCGGTCTCCGCGCCAAATAACGGACGGGGTGGGCTTCGGTTTTCGAAATTGAGCCCGTATGAGCTCCGCGAGAACTTCCAATGTAGCATTTAGACGTAACGTTACGGTAAGAGAAGATAATACGAGGTCTAATATTGGTTGTAGCACTCCTGGGCGTGGAGATTCAATTATCAAACCGTAAGCACAACTTTCTACGTTCAGCGCTTCAAAGGTGGTCCTGTTATTGGTTACTCTACAAACGCAAAACCGGCCAACGCTATACTAAAATTAATTTGGGTTTTTTTTTTGAAAAGTTCGAAAAGATATGTTCCCAGAATTTCAAGCTATAACAATAATATTTTGAGGTTCCATCGAGGAAATAAATATGAAAGAAAACTGAAGTGTGAAATGTAAAATTTAAGCCTGCATTGTCAAGTAATAAGGCTCTTGAAAATAACCTCAGGTCCTGTTACTTACCGATTAAGTTAGACTTGACAGAATGTTGAATTTTCAAGAAAAGCTCTCAGGTAAATAAAATGATTGTCTGGGTTTTAAACTTTTTTCATCTCTGAAAATTGAAAAAAATTATTAAAAAATAGAATATTAAACTGCAATTTCCCAATGCCAGTAATCAATACTTACTTTAATGTAATATTTAATATTTAATATTTAATATTTTTTTCCTCGTAGAAAAAGAGAAACGTCTCTGTAGAGAGGACTAGAAAATACCCCGAAAACACACCAAAGTTCCTAATTTACATCGTTCGATAAAAGAAGTGAAGGAGAAGGCTAGAAATTCACCATTTGATCATTGGACGCTCAGTTTTGAAATCAAGGTCGTGTGGCGATAAAACTCACATTTCCTCCCTACAATCCCCCTCAAAGCTGGAATTAACGTGTGTCATTCGGTCCAGAATCAGTAACAGCACTGCGGAGGCGTTTTTTAACTGCAGGAACAATGGAAGGTTTCCGACCCTGACACTCATTTAAAATGCATTCGCGAAGTGTTTATTGGCCGTTAAACCGGAGTTGTTTTTGCACGTTCCCGCAGCTGACTCACTCCGGTCTGCCAGTCCTCTTAGATCCGATTTTTATGTATCGATGATTTACCCGCTCCAACACGCACTTCATTCTCAGAAAAAATAGGTGTGCTCCAAACTTATCGGTCGATAACAAAGCACCTTCGATTCTTGCTGGGAATGCTGCTGCAATAGTTACGAGCGCCAGTCTTGTTTCAGGACCTTATTGCACCTCAAGAGGAGGAAATATCGATTCCATTGAGTGTGTCGCGTGGGTTGCGAGTGCGGCTTCGTGTTTATGAGTTGTTTATTGGCTGCAGTAGGGTGTTCAGCGCTGAACGTCCGGCATTTATGTTCTTGGACGTATGTGTAAAAATAAATCGCACTAATGAGTATGCCAAATGACCGAGTTTATCAGATCGTAGTATAATGGCAAAAATGGGTAATTAAGTTTCCCTGCACACTAACTGAGGTATAGACGTACTATTTCTTGCTTTCTATGCTTGACAGTTTCTCACTCGATGACGTTAAAGGAACTTGTAAATATGACAGTGGGATAGAGAACATAACTAAAGAAATTGTAAACTTTATTCGTATTTCTTTCTACCGGAGAATTGTCTGAGCATTCCTGATTAAAATTAGCTCTGCTTTCGTTTCTTCTGGTTACCTAACAAAGTCAGCTCAACTTTGGACAGAAACTGCGAAGTCATATTAAAAATTTAAACTACGGAGTCAATGTTGCATTCTTGCAATGAAGTTTTCGTTCTTTGTCTGCGAAAAGAGAGCTAATGAGCATTTAGCACTCCAGAATTGAACGTAATATTTGAAGCGTAAATTTTGTCAAATTTTAATGACTTATCAACCTTCTTTATCAAAACATGTTTATTCCAATTATTGTTCCCTTCAAAAAGTACAAATGAGAAAAGCCAATGTTTTTGTGTTGTTCAGACAATTTTTCAAATTCTTTTTAGTGTTGTGTCCGAGGGCCTACATATCGCATCGCACACCAGTTTTTCGACAATACCAAAACGACTCTTGGTAAAAAAAAATTCAAATGATCTTGAAAATTGTGATAATGGAATGACGTCACCCCTAATTCCCGAACCTCTTGCACGCAGTTTCGTCAATACACACCTATCTCGTCTCGTCCCTCGTGATTAGTGGAAACATTGACCCTATTCCGGCGGACATCTACTTTTGTTGCGCCTGTAAATCGCGCTCCTCTTTCCCATACGTCGCGTTCTCTTTCGCTTGTTCCCCATAATTTATAGACTTTTCGGCTCTCCACCCACCAACCCCGCCTGATTTGTGGTTCTCACGGCGGCGCGTAGAGCGGGAAAGGGCCACGGCCGGCCAACTCCAAACGCGGTTTTTGCCCAGCATGGCCGAATCGGGCTCAAGGTTAAGGCCCGCTTGGTTCGTTCGCATGTCTGCGAGCGATAAATTTAATTAAGCTCCCATTAAAACGGCGCTCTAATCTAACGAACTTTAAGCTCGGCCCTGCACATTGCCGGTCGATGGGAGTCCCGCATCGGAATCCGAGTGCACTGCGGTTCGAGTCCTTTGCTCGCGGGAGTAAATTTTAGGCCCAGCTCGAGGCCCGCACCCACCTGGTTCACAGTGGACCGAATTTGGTTCGATGGTGGATGGACTCGCTGATGATCGGTTGGTCAAAGCGTTGTCAGCGATAATAACGTTAAAGCTGATTTCAGAGATTGAAATGGACTGCATTTTGCAATTTGGAACTATAAATTCTAGCCCGGTTTAAAAACAACGTATGTGCCATTAGTTTCCCTATGCACGTACGTGTTTTTTCAGATGGGACAGAATCTATAGCTCCTAATTGCAAAATGCAGTTCAAATATCTATAATTGTTAATGCAATGATAGTTCTCCTTAATAGAACAGTTGCACTCATTGAATAGGAGCTGGTTTATTTTTTCTCTCTCAAGTCTCAACACGACGATTTAACATTCTCTTATGGGTAGCATCACTAATATTTGCGTACCGTTGATCAGTGATTTGCCGAATGATCTCGTCAAACTAGAACTTGTTCGAAAACCCAATTTCCCAACCTGGCGTACATCAGTTTAAACGATTTGAAGCCCTGCCAAAGGAAAATCGTCTGTAAAACGTATCATTTTTTTGTGTGTTGGGGGGGGGGGGTTATTTTATCGTTAGGGTTGAAAACCGATTAAAAATTGTGAAAGCTGACTTTAGCTGACGTTCCTAATGCTCGGAAAGGATGTCTTAAATTTAAGGACCCTGAAAATCTTTGTAACAAATGTAATTAGTAAATTTGTACCCGAATTAGTAACACCGTGCACGATTATAGTTCCTATCATTAATTTAATATTATTTTGAGCCGGGCACAGATTCTAAATTTTCAAAATATACACCTAATTTTTAAACTCTTCAATACATAAATCGTTGACCTCTCGATTGCACGCATGAATTCAACAGCTTTGAAGCTCGAACCCGAGTTCACTGTGCGCTTCACTCGTGTGACCGCAAGGTATCCGGAATGAAAGTCCGCTTAAATCAAAACTGTCAAAAACCAACGTCGTTTTAAATTTCGGTATCGCCGCGGCTCCGCAACGCTCCAGCTCGGCGGGTCATTCAATTATCGGGCCTAGTCCTGGGTGTTCTATGCCTCGGGAACGGACCCCACCTATTCTGAGCGTAATAGCTGTCAAAAAATCCCTATTCGCATTCCTCAAAGTCCGCTTCATTTCTTAATTCGTATACTTATCTCGCTAAGTCCCGAAATCACCCATCGAACATTCTCAAGCAGCATATTTCCACCAAGAATCGACTATCGAGTCCTTCTTTGAGAATAGGAACCCAAGAACAAATGGAGGGGAACCGGTAGGTCATGCCAGGATTTCTCCCCTCTTCCTGGCAGCTCAAGCGTTGTAATCCCGGAGTCCCGTGGTCATCTCTTTCTTTATCCTCGGGAATTACCATATTTCGTCTAGGGCAGTTAATATCATCCACGGGCCCGTTTTTGAATATTTTCCGAGGCCTAGATCTAAAGTAAACAACGCCAAAGTGCGACTATTTGAATGAAAATAGACTGGAGCGTAGATTTTACAATATGTATGTAAATGACGACCATTCCCCAAGCCGAGCGTCTTAGGCAGGCTTTTAGGGAGATGCTGTGACGATGGTCCAGTCTAGGGGAGAGGTGTCCGAGCGATATTGCCGAATTTTGTCGTAATTTCGTCTCTTTCTCGTTGGTGTTTATGGAGGGTGCGGGAGAATTGTACTGCGGTTTGGCAATGGTGAGGTCATTTTCTAGTACTGCTCAGTGCCACCCAGGCGGGTTTGGACGTCTTAATAATCAGGGTAATAAAAGTCACATCCATTGTATTTTTATAGTAACGTCACTATTGAATGTCGCCTTCGGATCTTTTTGAAGACTTCAATGGTCAGAACGGTGTGAATAACGGTTGACTCGTAGTAGTCGGACATTTTGAAACAAGCCGATGTACAACGCAACTAGGTTCGCAGCTAGTTTTTACGAACTTCAATAAATACAATATTTTTGTACTTATTTCCAAAAAAAATATACCATCCTGTGAACATAATAAAATAACAACTTAATTTGGGGAAAAGGCTGCAAAAAAACAGCCTGCTTTTTTGCAGCCTTTTCCCCAAATCAAGTTGTTATTCTATTATGTGAATTTTGGCTGATTAAGTTGTTTTTCGTCTTGTGAACGTTAGCTTCTTTTTTGCATTTGATCATCAGTAGTTACTTCCGTTCTTTCTTATTTTCAATTATGTTTTTTAATGTAAGCTTACAGTAATACCAGAACGTTAGCGCGTTTGAGTATTTCACCTTGCAAATCTTCCCTTACTGAGTGACAACATTCGGAGCGTATTGTATGCATCTTTGTAAATAATATTGCGTTGTTTTTTATTCAGTCTTCCTCTGTATACTCACCAGGCATCGCAGGATGTAGGTGTAATTGATCGTTGGGACTGAAAAAAGGAGGAGAAAAATGAATTAACCTGTCAAATATTTTGTCGTCTCGGCTCTGTCGTGGTCACAACAACTGATCAATTTTTTGATAATTAGTACGACAGTAATTTGTCATCAGCCGAAAAAAATTACGCGCCAACCTCGGTTCGTCCTCTGCCGCGGTAATTAGATACTGCAGGACCGCTCGAGTTTCCTGACACATCAACGTTTTATTTGACCTGGCGTGACGGTATTTTTTGTCTTTTCTCATTTCCCCTCTCTTTTCGTTATTTCTGTTCAACTCTGGACGTGGGTAGAAATGAATCCTGACTTGTTTTGATGCTTAATACCCTGATTCCAAAACCGACCAGTTCACAAGCATATCAAATGTCAGTAGGTGAATATTGTCTCACGGAAGTCACGGAAGGATTTTGTAACTTTCGATTTTTTGCCCTCCGTGTTTAAGTTTCGGGTCTGAGAATATACATCGCAATTTAATTTTATCCAGTGACATCAGAATTATTCAAAATCATGCGATCCTCTTATTTTAATACAGTCCGACTGAAATTCAGAAGAGCCTTGAAAAAAATTAAAAATAATTTAAAACTCGAAACTTTCTAAACTTGTGACCATTCAATATTTTAGAATTTGTCACCACCTAAAATCAACGTGCATATCTACCGTTTGAGGTCTTACACGCCTAAAGTGGTTTGAGTTTCCTGTCGGAAGCTTCATTTCGGCATAACCCCTGAAGCAAAAGTTTACCACAAGAGATACAATTTGGGAGATGAAATTGGGACAAAGAATCTCCCAGAATGCTTTAAAATTGATCAAAATTGATCAAAATGCCGTCCCGCTCGGTCAAAATTATGTTACAGCGGTACGCAATCCTCGCTCTTCCGTTTTTGGTGATAAAAAAGAAGAAGAAAAAACTCAACGAATATCAATTTTATAAAAAAGCTGAGAAAGATGCTAGGACTAATTTCAATGAACGCTAGCTGAGGTTCCTATAGTCGGTCAAAGTGAAAGAAAGGGATTTTTAAAAACTCACATCGACGGTATAGTGCTTTTCCGCGCCGAACGCGTGTTTTCTAGATCACCGCTCGGGTCGCTGTTCGTACCTCCATCAACCCCGACTGCCACCATCCATCAGCCGACTCCTGTTCGCGCTAATGGCTCGCTAATGGTCGCGAAAACACGGCCCGCGCCGCTCCGTTAATCGTCATTACAAATAATCTCCCGTGCCCCCCCCCCCTCCTCCGCGTCCCTTTCCTCTCTCGGCCATCGGATTCGGTGGATCTCCGGTGAGTGGTGACTTGTCGCGACTCACCGGTTCCCCGCCCGTGTGCAACGGCCCGTGGGTGTCAAGTTCAAGCCCTCGCCTTCGTTGCCTTTTCAACCATTGTTGCCAGATATTGCTGAAAAATCAGCACTTTTTCCATGCGGTCCGTGTAATATAACCACATTTTATCGTATAATCTGGCAACTTTTGTTTTCAACGTTACCAAACTGCTATTATCCATGGAGTAATGTGTTGATTTTTCTAATCGTCGTCTAACGTGTAGAACCGTTTTTCCATGTGTATTATTCTATCATTAATGCCCTCTAAATGGTCTAAGTATTTACGGATGACCATATCACCGTTTTCGGCGAAACTATATTTTGCGTTGCCTAATTTCTTTTCTTGTTCCATGTGCTTCTCTCATTTACTAAAAAATTAGGCAATGACTGATGTAGTTCGGCTGATCCTTGTCAAATCCGGTGGCCTCCAGGCTGATTATTGAGATTGATAGGCAAAGCTATAGATAAAGGAAACAAAGAGCAACCAACGGCAACGCATAATACTTGGTCTTTCATTTTCCGTTTCAACCTGGTAGGATCCCTCCATTTTCTCTTCGTCTTCTTCCTCTATTCTTTGTCCATCAATGTCAATAATCAGTCCGTAGAAGTGTAATTTTGGTTGATCAGTCTCTCAATTTACTCGTGGTTTGACCATTTAATCAAGGCCCAAATCCAAATGAACTGTCACCAGTTGTTTTGCCTTGTGTACTTCTTGCGCCTCTGCATAGAGACTTAAACTCTGAAGTAGAAAAGTAGAGATGTAAATTTTTATTTTCAATGGGTTCACTAAATTTTTCTAAGAAGGAATTTCCGAATCCCTCACTTTTTTATACGTACCATCCATGCGTATTGAGAGAGACTTTAACGCCGAAGTAGAAAAGTAGAGACTTGAAAATTGTTGATGATCCATTCTTGATTGCTTTCAGAATTAATCGTTCGATTTAATCAAGGCTCAAATTCTTGAACTGTAGTTGGTCTTCTTGCCTTTTGTATTCCTTGCGCCTTTGCAGAGACTTTAACGCCGAGAAAGAAAAGTTGCACCTTTTCATTTTCTATCGATTCATTATAAATTTGTCTAAAAAAAAAAATCCGAATCCCTCGCCATTTTAAGTCCCATCCATGCGCACTGGCAGAGACTTAAACGCTGAAGTAGAAAAGTAGAGATTTGAAAATCTTTAAAAATCCATTCTCACTACTTTCAGAAACAACACGTTTACTACTTTCCTGAGATTATATTACGTTTCTACTCTTTTTTGTCATATCTCGAACTACAATCATTTAGTACGCTCTTCGGCTCCACGACAGCACCTCCAACTTGGTGCAGTATGCAGACTGTCAAACACAATCAAGTCATAGGTAATAACTATTTGATGAAGGTACAACTGTTCGGTTTAAACGGGGTCTTTTCATAGTCGACCATGGAACATGGAACTGCAGATAGAGGGTGCGGTGTATTTTTTAAGCCGATTAGCGCCATTATCCTCTTCATAACTCTACGACCGTTATAACTTACTTTTTATGCCCGAACTCGGATTTTCGAAGTCCATGATTAACGGGGTTTCTTTCTTTTTCGTTTGTTTGTAGTTTGGTGAATCTTATGTTTGCGAATACGCTCTAGTCGAGTCCACAGGATGTGTCGCAGATATCAGGAGCATGATGGGATGTATACTTTCGAGACGCATTCTTCTCTTTTTAGAGGAAGAGAGCATCCGCCTTCACAACTACACCTTGTGCAAACTCTTGAAACGGACATTAAATCTTGTCCCCCCCAAAAAGTCACATGAAAACGCTCATTTTGCCCGTGTATCTCCAAAAACCGTATTTTAGTTCAAAAATGTTCTGACTTTTGGTTTTTTGAACTATAATCAGCAGTATCTTTCAAGCAGGGTTTTATAATAATGTTTTTTATCCTTTATTTGTGATTCATCATTAATTAAATACTGGTTTCTTTCTGTTGCAGGTAAGAACGAAATTCAGTCATGAATCTATTCGTTAAGACATGTCGTGAGTTGTATCTATCTTGTTTTTTACACATTGCTTTATTTCCAGGTTAAAGTTTGTTTACGATCAGAAAATATTAGTTGCGCGTAATGCTCAATATATGTCTGTATTTAATCTGGAAAAAATAAGCCATACTGTAGTTTAATTTAAAAGACGTCCCGAACTGCGGGCCGATTATTGAAATTGATAGACAAAGCTATAGACAAATAAGACAAAGAGGATATAGAGGGATCCTATTATTCCTATTGGTGGACGCGTGTGGCTGCAATGGACATAGGAGGTAGGTGATAGACTAACGAACGGCAACCCACGAGAGACCCTATAGTTAGTCCATCATTTTCTCCCTCAGTCTATTATAGGAACCACCCATTTCAATTACCAATAGGATCGCTCAATACTCCCTATGTCTTCTTTGTCTATCACTTAGTCTTTCAATTTCAATGATCTGGATGCACGACACTAATCAGCACGCACCCGAATTCGGCCGGTCACCTCTGACATGCCCTAGGAACTAATGTCCTGTCATTATTCACGCACCGTTGCGTTGTGTTGTGAAAGTCCTCGCGTGCTATCGCCTACCGGTAGAGGTCACTGCAAGCGTCGGTTACCGCGTGCACCCGAACCGAGTAGCTCCCCCAAAAAAAGACTTTAACGCCACATTGATCCTCCGAATAGCCCGTGCTTTTACAAATCGACCGTCCGGATTTCGAGTGACCGCAGCTACCGAAACCCGAACCCGGTGCACCACTCAGAGTCATAGATCCGTACTTTTTATCCTAACCAATTTCGGATTAATAAGTTTATGTAACCGAGGTCGCTGTGAATGTTGAGGGAAGGGAGCGTTGTGAAATACCCCAGCGTGTGATTGAATTTTCGCTTCGAACCGTGAAAGTTACGAATGACCAATTTACGTGCTGTTTGTATAGCTTGTATAGAATCGTGAGGCGGAGAAAATGGCACCTTAAGTTCTTAGCTCTCTCAAAAAAAAACGCTGTTTTTGAAGTGGAGGCTAATTTTGTTCGAATTCATCAAGAGGGTATCGAGCGCATCACAAAGTTGCCGTGATCCGCAACTTCCTCATTTTCTCCCGGCAATGAGAGACGGTAAATTGACGTCTCAATGACGTTAAAAAGCAAGATTTGTGATTCCTCCTTCCGATATTTTACGCAAAATATATACATGGGTACCCAGTACCCTGCCCTCGTGAAGGCACACTGGAAAAAAAAACACATTGAATCTAGAGTCCAGACTCTTGAAAACATTGACAAGAAAAAATACCCTTGATTCAATCGGATTTCTGCTTGAATTAAAACGAAATCCGCTTAAATTCAGAGGCTTGGTTCTTGATTTAAGCTAGATTCTGATTGAATCAAGAGTACTTTTTCTTGTCGATGTTTTTAAGAGTCTCGACTCTAGATACAATGTGTTTTTCCCCCAGTGCATGTGTTACGGCTGTGTTAATGGTTTGCAGCGTGAGCTTTCAGTATATTTGTCAAATTAAGAATAATTTTGGCATCGGAGCTTCCGAAAAATCGGGATTCGCGTGGCCATCCGCGCGGCACGACTTTCAAAGTGACACAGTTTATGCGACGACGTCTCTTTTTGTCCCCCTTTGGTCGGATTCATAATCAAAGTGTACAAATATTACCGAAGCTCAGCGCTAATGACATCATGCTAACGACTGTCACGATTCAACTCCGACTCGCTCTAAAAAATGATGCGACACTTTTTTCGGCCGTTCGAACACGCCAAACATGTCCCCGAATTTTTTCCGTTAGCGTTTGTAGATTTCACCGTTTCGGCGCACCAATTCTTGAAATTAGGACGCGGAGATATGAATACCGGAACCTCAATTATAGTAGTTAGACCTCGATGTCAGGTCACATGCCCAGCAACCTTAATGAGTACTTACTTTCTAAGAGATTTGTCGCTGGACTTGGTCCTAGATAAAGGTTCATCGCCTAGTCATTTTTCTTCCATCGCCCGGAAAGAATCCAGCTATGTTTGACGCCATAGTTTTAGTTAAATATCAGGCATCTAAACTTATTTTTACCTTCTTTCTTCAGATCTGTCTCTGCAGACGTCGATGCATTATCTTAGTTAAAGTAAATTTGACTCGCGTCGTAAGTTTATCATTCCTAGCTAGATTTTGTCGTGATCTTTTAGGCTGACCAAAATGCTGCTGTTCGTTTCTTTTCTCACTTATCTAACAAGGAGCTACTTCGACCATAAAAATGTTACATGCTGGCTGATCGTTGAAATTGATAGACAAAGCGTACATAAGAAGTATGGAGCGATCCAATTGGTCGAAATGAGTGATTCTTATAGACTAAAGGAGCAAATGATCGACTTTCTATGGGGTCTTCCGTAGGCGCCGTCAGTCAGTCTATTACCTACCTTCGTTGTCCATTGCAAACACTCGCTTACACCAATAGGATCCCTCCAAATCATATTTTTCCTCTTTGTCTATCGCTTTGTCTACCAATTTCAACAATCAGCCAATGTTACATGCTGGCTGATTGGTGAAATTGATGGACAAAACGGACATAAGAAGTATGGAGCGAACCTATCGGTCGAAATGAGTGGTTCTTATAGACTAAAGGAGCAAAAGATCGACTTTCTATGGGGTCTTCCGTGGGCGCCGTCAGTCAGTCTATTACTTACCTTCGTTGTTCATTGCTAACACTGGCTTACACCAATTGGATCCCTCCAAATAATTTTTTTCTTCTTTGTCTATCGCTTTGTCTACCAATTTCAACAATCAGCCCGCTGGAATGTTTAAGTTGCCAATCTCAAATGTTTCTACTCTATAATTTTTTTCTTTGTCTATCGCTTTGTCTACCAATGTTATCAATCAGCCCGCTGGAATGTTTAAGTTGCCAATCTCAAATGTTTCTATTGCGCCGTTCTATTCGGGCCTCAAGCCCGGGTTCGGATGATGGCAGACCCAGCGGAATCCAACGGACCGGCCATCTGCCCCCAGGCTGTGAGAGAATTCCTGGTCAAGAGCGCTGATTACATGCTGGGAACTTGGTTACAAGTGGCAAGGATGAAGCTTGACCCTCCCCGGTCGCTTCTCCTTACTCGCACAGCTTGGATCTTGACATTGTTGCAGAGAATGTTCACGTTTACAAATTTTTCCACGTGTTTTGTATGTTCCTGCAGGCACCTCCAACAAAGGTTTCCGCGGAGAAAGAAAATTCGGAAAATTTCAGAGAAACTTTTAGAAAGTTTAAAAAGTTGGGGCATATTTGAAATTTTTTAAGAAAAGTCGGACGATTTGATGATGTTGGAAGTTAATGGCAAGGAATTTTTAGAGGACAGGAGTTTTATTGTCTCTTCCTTATGATTTCAGGAGTCCATCCGAACGAAAATTTTAAAAAATTGTGATTCTGAAACGGAGGACTTAAAAATTTGAGGTCTGTTTTAAAGAGGACGAAAAATACTCCTCCGTAGTGGATACATAGGTAAATAATTGACAGAAAAAGTAGTTGATCACAAAAGACGTCTTCAGGAACCAGGAAAATTTCGTCGTGTTGATCGGGAAAACTGAAATTATTAGGAAATTTCAGTCGGAAACTCGAAAAGTGTAAAAGGAAAACCTTCTTGAAAAAGCTATATGATAAAAAGACATCAGTGAAAAAAATCTCGTTTTCCATCTCTTTACACTTCTTTCTCTGTATTAGGAGTTTTCACCTCCTTCTGAATGGAGAGTGCAGAAAGTCCTAACTTCAATCAGAAACAGTACGAGATTTCAGTGCATTTTTCGAATTTATGACAAATATTGCCGCAAAATGCTCGCGCGTCGATGTAAATTCCAGGAAGTTTTTTATGCTGGCCGGAGAAACTCTGGAAAAATCTGGGAACGTTTTCTCTTTAAATCCGCAGTCATCGTGCATTTTTAAGGGCAGTCGACAACAATTGCAAATGCACACGTACCCTTTTAGCTCGCAGTGCCCTACACTTGTACTCCATTTATGAGGCAAAAAAATGAGGGCACAAGACAAAGCGGTAAATAAGAGATTACAGAGATATATATGAGGAGATATGAGGATGAGGGGTGGGAAGAAAAATGATGCAAGAGAAGACGAAGCGAGGGGGTACATAACCGCATCCGAGACGGGAAAACAGAAAAGCTCGTAAAATATGGACGTATGTAAGCGTGTAATAGCTGCGCGATTGTCAAAGTTTGCCCAAAAATCAGAAGTTCCCGTTTTTCTGCAGCAGTCGAACTTCACGCGAAAAGGCTGTCGGAAACTGAAAGAGGAGAGAATCACACCCACTAATTTTTCACATTTTTCTCTGAATCTGAAAAGCCGTTCACGCTGATATTTATACCATTTAATGCAGAAATGGCTTTTAACGGCTCATTTTCTGAATTGGATGGAACAGAAATAAACCAAGTGTTTAGCGAATCCAAGTGCTGAAGTCTATTTCTGTTTCTGTACAGGAAATCACAGTCTTTGAAAATTAAAATTTTGAAATGCAAAATTTTTTGTACGTGAAATCAATAGTGTAATCTACAACAATCACACCCCATGCGCCCCCCCCCCCCCAAAAAAAAATCTCGCTTCCTCTCTACTGAACCCGAACCCTTTTACTGGAGCATTCTCAGGACGTTTAGCACAATTTTTACTTTCTCGCTACCCTAGCGTAGAGGAAGTATTGTCATCCTGCAAGGGGGGGGGGAGTTGAAATTTCATCAGTTCTGGACTTTTTAAGGTCCCAGGCGTCAAAACAAAATAACCATACTTTTTTTTTTTTCTCACGAATTTCCCCTCAATTTGGGAACCGTGGGACGCAGCAGCGTCTAAGGTAGCTCGGGTTCCCGAGACAAATGTTGGAATCGCGACTACCTACGCGAAAAGCGGGGCGGTGAAAATTGCTCGTAACTCGTTGCTGGAATCGCGGGCCGGAGTTCGCACCGATAGCGCGCCCCGATAACTCACCAGCAGCGGCAGCCACTTCGGATCCCGAGCGAAAAAGGTTAATGGCGAAGGCTCATAAAGTCGCCGGCTGCAGGTCGCGGCCGCATCGGTCTCCTGGTGTCCCGCTCTGCACTTGGAGCCGGCCGCTGATTTCAGTCCGAAATTTATGTCCTGCCACGGCTGTAAATTCGCTACTTTTCTCAAAGGCCGCGCTAACGCACAGTGGGAGCCAGCGTTCAAAGCTAGATTGAAAAATTGAATTAACTTGAAAAAAATTAGACCCATGAAGTTTCACTGTGCTCGGAACTTGTGACTGTTAACTATGAAAATACCTCAGTTTTTTAAGATCGTTAATGATGGAACCGACCATAAATGTAAGGAAAGTTTTTATGAAAAACGCAGTATAATTTGGATGTCTCAGAACACGTCCATTTTTCAAATGCCACTCCTAAATTTTTCCATAATTCTCAAAATGTTTCCATAATTTTCGAAATTTTTCCACAATTCTCAAAAAAAAAAAAATAAAAAAATAAATAAGTAAAAGGGAATGGTTCTCCACTCTCCAACTCATTCTTTGAACCAGGAAAAGTCCAAGTCTTTGGGTAGGGAGAGGAGTTCACAAACTTTTCCGCCGCCCCTCCGAAAAAGAGAAACGAAAATACTTTGGAGGCTAATCACCACCAAACAACTGTTTATGTGCATTTCAAAAACATTGTCATGTGCAAAATATTCGAGCTGTGCGGCAATGCCGAGTTGAAATTTGTTTGTGGAGTATTCATCTTGAAAGTTGTCGAACTCAACGAGTTAGTCAATTTAAATAACAGTCCGACCGAGGCTAGTACCAAGTTGACTCATGTGGCAACTCCGCTCATCTGACTTTCATAAAAAACACCATTTATCGTCTTCGAGCGGGTCGTTTGGCCCATAATTGCGTCATTAATGGACATTAACACGAAATTATGTCCGATGAATGATAAAAATACGAGAGCACGGGCTGAATAAAGAGGTGGCGAAAAATTGCTATCGAGTCGAAGTAATGCTGGTGAGTGTGCAAGTGTATGTGTACCAATGGCGTGGCGTGAGTGATCGATTATCGATGTTTTCCCCATTTGAAGCTGTGATAAAGTATCGATTATTAAGGTGCCCGTTGCGCACACCCTGGTTATCGATCCTTTTCTTTAGGTTTAAATGCCAGCTCATTGGCAGATCAATCGATATATCGCAAAGCACGCCACGCCACCGAAGTGCGCCCCTCGGGGTGCTGATGCATAGCGATAGAGAAGTCGTGATAGGGGTCAACGCAATCGCCGCGAGTGGTCAGTCTTCGAGACGCCCTCTGATTTGTCCAAAAGTCAGTCAAAGTTGGATGGGAAAAATGACTGTATTACTCCACAAATTATCGGTTTTAATTTAACCGTATAGTTCGGAAACAGGTCCTCTCCTTTTGTACAAAAATGACTCGTCGCTTTACGTCCATCATGTTGCAGTCTCTGATCCCAACAGAACTGAGGGGCATAATTCGTCGTTTCCGCCACGGAAAAACGTAACCACATTCCGATGTTGCCAAATTTCCCCTCGCCAAAGACATTTTTACCGGGAGAATATTTGGTGTTTCTGATTGAAAATTTATATATACCTCTGCCGGATATTTCTGCTTACCTCACGCAAAAATCAGAGAAATTTTGGACAGTAATTGCACAGGTACACTCTTGCGAATAATTCAATTGTTTCAGTCAATTTTGCAACCTTGGAATGGAGTTACGTTCCTTCGTCCGGGAAACAAGGAACACTGGAAAAAAAACACATTGGATTTAGAGTCCAGACTCTTAAAAACGTTGACACGAAAAAATACTCTTGAATCAATAGGATTTTTGCTTGAATCAAAAGGAAATCCGCTTAAAAAGGAGCTTTGTTCTTGATTTAAGCTAGATTCTGATCGAATCGAGAGTAATTTTTCTTGCCGACGTTTTTAAGAGTCTGGACTCTAGATCCAATGTGCTTTTTTCCAGTGAATTTACAAAGCCCCGAAGTCACACCACAATAGATCAAAGCTGTCTAATTTCCAAACCTAGGCGGAGTGAATTACCTCCTCCCCCAAAATATGACGGCCCCGTAGCAACCCCGCCACGTACTCCACTTTTTATGATTATGTTCAATAACATTTTTATTCCGGACTGCGGATCAAATCCCACTCCGCTGTCTCTCATAAAAGGCACTCGTCCCGCACAATAACCGACCCGCGCCACGTCCCGGAACACTCCAATTTATTCATCCCCCTCCGCGGCGCGGGGCGCGGAACTATTTTTCTTTCTCTTCCGCTCTATTTTTCACAGGTTTAAGCCCCCGCTTTGAAGTGCTCTCGTCTCGCGAAAGCCCCGACATAATATTCGCACGGTTCGCTGACCCCATCTGTTTCCGCGTCGGCCCGAAATTCGACCTTCTCGACGAGTGCTTTTTTCCGGCAGGTGCACCGTGGGTCTCGCCTTTCTTTTCAGGTGCCTTTGCAGTCAACTCGAGCGGAAAAATTCGCGGATTCCACACCGAGGCCATAGTTTTCCGGCCGCGGAAGGTTGCTGAAAGGATCTTCACTAGACCTGCCTTTCAAAAATAAAGAAAAGGATTAACGTTTTCTCCAGAAAGAAAGATGTCTAACAATTGTCGATCTTAAAAAAAGGTTCGGTCGGATGAACTGGTTCGCTATCCGGGCAGTCAAATCTTATCATACTTCTTCAGTTTGGGCCCCCCCTCCCCCGAGAAATCTGCTTTATCACTAAAAAATTACAGCTCATGAGCTGCTGAAATTCGGGAAGTTCGGTTTAGTAAATCAAACGGGTCTGAGAAAGATTGTTCAGGATCCAGTTTCTGTGATTTTCTGGACATATGTCAAAGGGAATCGAAGTCCAAGTCCAGGACTGTATCAGAGAATATTAAATCGCCTTCATTTGTGGAGGATACTTCCTTACTTGCACGAATTGTGAAGAAGAGTTCATCAGAAACAAAGCAAAATCTTATAATTTCAAAATCTATAGTCAGAAGCAGCTCTGAGTTCGTCTACAATGTCGGATATTTTCTTGTTCTGTGCACCAAACCAATCTGTGCATTTCAGTTTTAGGGAGATGTTTGACACGCAGACATGTTAAATTCATCCAGAATCAAATTATAGAACGCGCCTTTCCTGAACCCTACAGAGAACGGGATATTACGGTTAGATGAGACTCTGGTTGCCTCTTAAAACGATGCCTTTTTCAATGTATCCCCGCCCCGAGTACCACTAGAACTGGCTTCAGGTTTCTGACTTTCTGAGATCCCTCTAAACGATGCCGCTGAAACTCAAGTCGGTCCCCACCCTTTTTCCAGGGACGCCAACGAGGAATGTTGATGCAGCGTGCTCTCCCCCGATAAAACCACCGCGTATTATTGTCAAGCAGCAATCTGAGAGAGCCCCAGCAATTATTAATTAAGGTATTATGTTTGCTTGACACCGAGTTTATCAGGCTGCCCGAATCTTCCGAGACGCCACAAGTCAGCCCGCAACTTTGTACCCGCTATGTTGTCACATTTTGAAAGAAAGTTATCTTGTTGGACCTCATTTAAAAAAAAGAAGAACTAGCCCGTGTAACTCGCATCAGAAGCCATGGGCTGAAAACTCATAACCTAAACACCTCATAACAAAAGATACTTTTTCATTTTTCAGGATACTTTACGTCATAGACTCACCCCTTCTCCCATTAAAATTTTTTGGCTTTGCCATTCAGGGTGTCTACAAGTCCGGAAATTCCGGAAAGTCTGGAAATAGTACCGATTTTTGGAGGGGGATCCGGAAGTACTGAAAAAGTGCGGAAATTCCGCAAAAGGTCCGGATTTTTTTTTATTTTTCTCGTCATTTTTGTCTCAATTTGAGCGAGAAATTCAAATATTTGAAATTTTTCGAATTTCGTCAAATGGGGGTACTGAAAAAGTACTGAATTTTTCTACTGAGGAGGTACTGAATTTTTTGGATTACTGCACCTTTTGGATGTCCGAACGGGAAAGACGATGGCTAAAATAATTTTTAAGCTATGCTCTTTTATCAATCGAAATCCCTGCTAAAATTCGAACGTGTCCAAAAATAAGAGATCGCCTCTTTTCATCGCTTTTTTTTTCAATCCCCAATTTTCTGCCCACACTCACGCCCACGAATTCATGCAACTCGTGACAACATAGTCGGTGCCGTTCGCGATTACCTGGAAAAATTGCGGGCAGCACGTACCCAATTCTGTTCCCGCCGTCGGTTTAAATCATGGTCCTCGCAGCGTATGTTTTCATTAGCCTCGACTACCAACCTTCCGACCTATCGACCCGATCGAGACCTTCGATACATCGCATCAATGTGCATATTTTCTCTCCGCACAATCGAGTGAGCAGCACGAATTTCGAGCGGTCGAATCGCGCGCCTCAAACACAAAGTCTCGCTGGGACAAATTTGCCGTTGCATAATCCCCATCGTAGTTGCCTATCCGACAATTTTTTTCGTTTTTCCCTGAGTTGGAGACTGGGAATTCTGATTTTTATAAATTGGCGACCCTGTAAGCGCGGTCACGATTCCGCCCGCGTAGGAGTTACTTTCATTTTTCGCCTGGAATTGCGGATTTTCAACCCTGATTAAAGCTCCGCCGGACGCAACAATAGATAGGACACCCGGGCGGAGGGGGAGGGGAGGGGGTGGGTTCGCGAAAAAATTAAACACGAGTAGACCGGCCATTGTTTCCCTTCGCGAGATTGCTTTTTTTTATCCTTTTTGTTTTTGCGGACCCGTTGCGATTACCGTTGCGTCGACTCGTGTCCATTTTGCGAACTGGAAGGTTTTTTGAACTGATGATGTCGAGCGTTTTTTAATGAAGTCTGAATTTTTTACAGCGCGGTTGTTAAAAGCGACTCGCTTTTTGGTATTGTCTCTTGTGGCCGGAAGTCTTTTTGAACGGCAGGTGGTCAGGTGTCCTAAATCTGTGAATGGGCCATCCGCCGGAGCGATGATTTAATGATTGTGCAATGTTTGAAAATTTGCAGATTTCATTCGAAATTGATTTATTTCTGTTAAAATCTTACACGGAAGGTCTACTAACTAAAGTTTTACAGGTATCATTCGAGTCGATAAGTAAAATATCACAAAGAAAAAAAAGGAAGAGATAAAGAGAACAAATGCTCTGATATTTTCAACTTGTCCTTCTTCTTGCCTTTGTTCTTGTTCCTCTTTCTTTTTCTTTTTCTTTCTCAACTTTTTAATGTAAGCAATCCTGCGTTACATACCATCTTAGTATTGTGTACCGTTGCGATACGAATCGTAATCAAGCAAGAATGATTTTAGATCATATATACATCAAGGCTTTAGAAATTTTCTAGCGTGTTGCGCAAGGAAACTCAACGCGCCTTCGGTTTTTATGCTATGCAACCCACACAGCAATCAAGCAGCTACAGTTATGTTGATGTTATGCATCCAGGCGATACCATCGACGTCTAGTTTGCCTAATATTTCTGATCTTCAATTTCTTGTTGAATTGAGTTTTAAAGAAACAATTAAATCACGGGTATCATATGAATAGGATCATCCATTGAAAAGAGCTTGAATCGTGAATTAGAACCAGAAAATAGGGAGAAACCAGATTCAATGAATAAAAAAGAGGAGACACAGGGGACGGTAGGAATAGAGGAGAAAGAGCGATGGTTTAAACAGCTGCATGTTTGCGGGGAAACATTTAGCGAAGTTTGTTTTCATAATGAGTCTGGAGTCAGGCATCTTAGTGGAGAACCATGTTGCCGAAGTAAGTCAAGAAATATGATCAAAAAGGGCGTTTCCGCGGATATTGTGGAAATGTGACAACCGAGGGAGACTCGAATTAACAATTTCCATGAGCGATGCTTGATTAATGCAAAGGATTGAAGCAAACAACGGAGAGAGACGACAGTTGCGACTTGGACCAACCGCGCCAGCTTGAGAGAGAAATTCAGAGAGATTAATCAGAGATCGAGAGAAGAGATGAAGCTTCATTTTATGTCATTCTAATGTGCTGGATTAGCAAAAAGTCGAGACGGTAAATCAAGGTCTCAAACCGACAGTTAATTTGATGTTTATAAAAAAAAAAAAAATTAAAAAAAAAAAAAAAATTCTCTATAGAATAAAATTATAATCCAAATGGGCATAAAATATCAACTTGGGCAAAACTTCGAGTAATCAGAACTTTAGATACGAGATTGCTTTTCGCTTCTTTGACACTAGATATCATTTTTCATATGATCAAAATTAAGTACTGAATGCGTATATTCTGCGGAAAAATTCGCTGCCAAATTCCAATTTTCAAGCATCAAAAAGTCAGTTTGAACTTTCTTGCCGCCATGAGGATCTATGTAATTTCGAAACTTCAAACACGTATTCCTCGAAGTAGCAAAAGCTGCACTTACGCGCCCTGTCCTCCAAGCCCCACGATTGTACTTTTACTCCTGTACCTGTTGGTAGGTTTGGGTGCACACCAACAACAGTGGCGAGGCGTGAATGATCGATTATCGATATTTCCCCACTTGAATCCATGGTAAAGAATCGATTTTTAAAGTGTTCGTTGCGAACACCCTGTTTATCGATCCTTTTCCATAGATTTAAATAGCAGATCAATCGATATATCGCAAAGCACGCCATTGCCAACAAGTTAATTCATCATTGTTCCGCCACGCTGACTGGACAATGCAAGGAAGATGCTGATCTATCCCTCTGTTCCTCGACCTTTCGTGGGTCTCAGGGTTTGCCGTACAGTCTAAGGTTTGACAACGCTGACGCAACACTTAACCCTGTCAGTTGGAGCTGTTGAGTGGAACCCTCGGGATCTTGGGAAATGGGAAGGGTCTCACGCGTTTCCATCGATGATCCAATCAACCGCCGCTTCGGCTTCAATTTCAACGCCTCGCAATTCGCAATTCGCGATCGGGCTGGCGCCAAGTTTCCAAAAATTAAACGCATGTATGAAATAACCCACATGGGTCGCTGATTATACCGTGCCTTACAACGCCCTGCGGTTTTGCGGAATACGCACTGGTCGAGATTAAGAGCGTCGCGTAAATTGTACTTCATTGTAAGAAAATCAGGGTTGCCACAGTTAGGGAATTTTACAAAGGGAAAACCTGGAATTGTGAGGAAAAATGACGAAACTGTCGAAAATGTCCGGGAAAAATTGCCAAATCACCTTTATCTGCTTTCTATACTAGATTTGATGTTTCAAGCAATATATTTTGCGTGAAATCATTTGAAATTATGTCTTTTTAACCGTCTGGCATATCTTCAATTGTCAGGGAATTTCACCAAAACGTGTCAGGGAAACGTCAGGGAATTTCATTTTCTAAATTCTGTGTCAGCCCTGAATCAGAAAATGTCTCTGAAATTAACGGAAAAGAAGTTGCAGCGTTTACCTCAGAAGCTCCTGAACGGTCCTTAATTCAGCAAAACCGTGTACGAGAGCAACCCTGCGTTCCTCGTGTAAATGTGACGTCATTTGTAGCGGTCGTCAACGAAATTCAGAGGCGCCCGCGTTCGTTGCGGCCAACACGACGGTCCGTCCGGTCGAGGCGATGATGCGCTAGCACCAGGACCGAGTCCCTCAATTGGATTTATTGTCTCGTTTACGGAATTAGGTCATTACGCATTCGAATTGCTCCTGCACTCCCCAACCGCCAACCGCATGCCTCCGTTTACAGAGCTGCATTTTCGTCAGTCTCCGGTGCATTCCAAAGTATGCTGCACTGGAAAAAAAAACATATTGGATCTAAAGTCCAGACTCTTGAAAACATTGACAAGAAAAAGGACTCTAGATTCAATCAGATTTAAGCTTAAATCAAGAACCAAGCCTCTTAATTTGAGCAGATTTCCTTTTGATTTAAGCTTAAATCTGATTGAATCTAGAGTCATTTTTCTTGTCAATGTTTTCAAGAGTATGGACTCTAGATCCAATGTGTTTTTTTTCTTTTTTTCCCAGTGTGCTCTAATAGGCAGCCAGTTCAAATATGATTCGGTAAATTCCCCGAAATTTTTTGTTTAGAGCACTGTGAAATCATAAAAAATATTCAGGAAAAATGTCTGCAAACGCCTGACATACAGAGTACGTCGATCAAATGAAGCGTTAGCGGAGACTCTAAGACACCGCGACCAAGGAACGCCATTTCGATTGGAATTCATTTTTAATTAAGAACTAAAATTTCCTGCTCGTCTGTAATAACACCTATGTGCATAGGGAAACTAATGGCACATATGTCATTCCTAAACTGAGTCAGGAATTGCAGTTCCTAATTGGAAAATGGAGTTCAATCAATACTTGCTCTAATTCTTGATAACAATCAAAGGACTAGAATTTGTGTGCGCATCTACTCCAAACACCCTTTTCAAAATTCCTCAAAGCAATCGGCAAGCACTCCCGCACTAAGAGCCAGAAGAATCCACAAACCAACTATTCACCCCCGAGCACAATTTACGACCATGTCTGGATATTCGCTTGAGGTTTCTACACGGGAGTTCGGAGCCGTACTCCGTTGCCGCCGTCCTATCCACACCTCGCCAATTTACACGGCCCCCTGGCTGATTATCATCGGCCGGGCGCCCATTTCCACCGAAACCTCACCGCGGGGGGCACTTGGGCGCATGGCTTTTCAATTAGATTTATGTCTCCTCCTTCCCCTCCCTCCTCATTACCCTCCTCGTTTTCGGAAGTACTCGTGTGGGATCCGAAAGAGGTCTCGCGAGGCACTATCCGGCTCGTGGTGATAAGTTGTCGCAAGGCGTAACCACACTCGGAGATGAGCCCAATAAAGCATTGATTTATATGGACGACAGGGCCATCGCGCAGTGTACTTACGTTCTTATATGAAGAGGGCGTCGAAGTGTTACGTTGTAATGAGTTGTCACATTCCGTGTGACGTCAGGACCGTGCCATCAATCAATGTTTCGGGCCTTGTGCCCGCTCTCTCTCAGCGGGATGCAGGCCGTTGGGCAGTTTTCATTACTTCTGGCGATGGCTTAATCTATTAATTATTTATGGGCAGAGATGAGGATCGACAGGGAAGCACATTCTCAACTGTATTTTGTTTGGGTTGTTGTCCACCTGTTTCTTTCGCAAAGTTGAAAAACCTGGCAGTTTTTATAATATGGTGTAGAGACGCATCGACGTAGTGTCCTCTGCAGTTAGCGTAGCGGTAGGAAAACATAACAAGCAGTAAGCTCCAACGCATTCGCGACGGAAAGCGGCTCTGGCGACGGTAGTTGTAGTCAAGAATGAGGACCTAGACACATTTTGTCAGATTGGCCACGATAGTTGTTAAACGTTTACGGTTTCCTTGGTAACCTTTGTTTGCTATCAGCTGACATCGAGTAATATGCCTAGGAAGCTCCAACCACTGCACTCTTCCAAAAAACCGCGAAAACTTTAAAATTCAAAATTTCAAATTTTGAACGTAAAGTACATCTTTTCCATTACGAGATTAATGCACAGACAAGTTTTGAATTATTGACTGTATCACCATGATTCCAAAAATACACTACACAACATAGCATTGGCTAACAATAAAACAATATGCAATAAAATAAAGTCATGACAAGGTACATAGTCGAAAATGGCGCCGATTCCCATCAACCAACGCGCGGTCTCTCCAATGTAACATGGTCCATTGATACTCCCCAGCTGGGACCGTCCGGAATAGCAGCTCTAGTACAAGCACCAGAGCCGCTAAAAGTACATGAGTAAAAAGGCTATAAATTAATGTACGTCAAAATGTTCGGAGCGTTTCGAGGAGGTCTCGGTTCCCTTGTCAATCAGCCGAAGAAAAATGAGAAAATAAAATGAAGTAAAAACAAAAGACGAGGATCCCATTTTGGTGATATCAGCAGATAAGAGAATCCAAATTTAGATCCAAATTAAGTCTCAGTTTTGACCGTGCATTCTTGTTAATTGGTCGATCGTTCCCGAAAGCTTAATATCATCTGAAGAGAAGGGAATCATCTCTCTGTATCCCAGATAAGGAAAACATCTCTTTGGAATAACTCGAGTGATATTGCGGTACGTTTAGATTCCATAAATGCACTGAGAGGTTTCGCAGCGCGTTCCTTTTGGCCCTTGCGCAACGGACCTGGGCGTATGTAGGACCGCGGTATCGATGCAATCGATGTAATCAATTTTTGAGCGGGAGAAGAGACGCGACGGATGCAGGAGCGAACCAAAACGGCCCGAAATGCCGATCACATCGCGTCTGTTGGTGGTTCATTCCGCCGCGCCGCAGGAACGAAGGACCGGTCCACCGACAAAAACTTAATCGGTTAATTAATTAAATTTATCGCGCGGCAAGGTTGCCTGCATGCCCTCCGAAAGGTTGTCAGCTTGGAGCCGATGAGTTCCGAAAAGATGCGGTCGTCTGGTCCAGTAACAGAATGCAAAAGATGCGTTTTCATGCACTCGGAAAAAAGAGGTAGGGGTTGTTGAATGTTGGATGACATGAGCATTCCCAATTAAAACAGTTCGGAAAAAAGAGCATCACTTGTGTCATAAAAACGGCGCACCATGTGACACTGCTGCCGAGAAGTTGGACGCCGGCGCGTGTTGAATCCGCAGCGCCACGTCGTGAAAGCTGGAGCCCTTGAAAGGGCTATCGATACCCAAAAGTCACCAAGGCTCCTGCCCACGAGACCACGCGACGTTGACCGCGGCAAGGCAACCGCTTCGAAATAGGGACTGTTCCACTTGCAGCAACGGCTCAAGAGTCATTGAACGCCAGCGCCTTATGGTCTTCGAAAATGCACAGGCCTTGCGTTCCTCACTGGAAAAAGAAAAAAAAAAAAAAAAAAAAAAAAAAAAAAAAAAAAAAAAAAAAAAANAAAAAAAAAAAAAACACATTGGATCTAGAGTCCGGACTCTTAAGAACATCGACAAGAAAAAATACTCTTGATTCAATCGGATGTTTGCTTAGTTCAAGAACCAAGTCTCTTAATTTGAGCGGATTTCCTTTTGATTTGAGCAAAAATCTGATTGAATCAAGAGTACTTTTTCTTGTCAATGTTTTTCAGAGTCTGAACTCTAGATCCAATGTGTTTTTTTTTTTTTTTTCCAGTGCTCTGACGCACACTGGACTTAATAATAAATTCATTATGGATATTATTTGCAGATAGCAAGGAGGGTAGTTTCTTTTATCATTCAGGAATTGTATCTTTTAGTGGAAAAAGTTAGTTGAATTTGCTACCAAGAATATTTACCCTTGGAAAAATCATGCTCTTCTCTTGATTCAAGAAAAAAATTTCATTTTGGTGGCAAATTCAAGAATATTTCTTTATTCTCCCCCATTCTTTTCCGTTCGACCATATTTTTCAAAGATCTTTTTGCAGTCTTGGATTCGCACTCTCGATAGTCGCCCTACCTCGTAATAAATTTCCTCCCGTCCAAAATTCAGCCCTGAATCCCACGATTCGGAAATTCCCAGCAGCATCAGAATATGCATGAGTGAAATAGAGAGAGAAAGTTCCAAGATGCCGAACGCCACCGGTACATTTAAATACTATAGAGTCTCTTACGTCTGCCATTGACATCCAGTACATCACGAGCACCGTCGCGTCGGCGTCGGTACCCCACTATTTGCATCTTCACCGGCACACCGGAGTTCCAGATTACCATCCGGGTAACTTACGCCCCCCCCCTCTCGTAGTGCATCGCGTACGCAGGACTCCCCTCGGTGTCGGGGGGAGGGGCTGGAGGGGGAGGGGGAGTATGTCGCGTGGGCGCGATTTACCTTTGTTGGTGGCTCATTATCATACTCCCGAATCATCATACAATGCGTCTTCCGCCGGGAGGGGGAGGGAGAGGAGGGCGGCCGATTAATAATGCTCCGGCCATTACTGTCACGCCCGACAAATGGCCCCATGCAAATTCGCGCCCCGGGATTTACGGGGCCTCGGCCCGTAACTCGATCCCCCGGGTGGGGTCTGGACCCCGTGAGGTGGTTTTTTAAGTTTCCTAAGAAAAAAAAAATGGGCACGGTTGTGAGGTGTTTTTGCGGTTGAGTTTTTGACTTGAGCAATCGGGTGCCATCGACAAGAGTTTGGTAATTGTCATAAGTTTTGCTGAGATTGTACGTATCGAAGGTGACACCAATGGCTTGAGACTAAGACATTTTATCGCGAAAATAAAGCCAAAATTTCGAAAATTTTCGAATAAAAAGTCCACGAAGCGAGGGAATTCAAGTTCTTCTGCAGTAAGGAAAAATACGCAGCTGCACAACCCTAGCAATCCCGAAAAGCATTCACCGGGTTTCGAATTTTCACTCTTATTTTGCTGGTCTCCGCAGGAGCGACATTTCTACTGCCCATCTTGCCAAAAAAAAGTACCTCACTCTTTCCTTTTTTTCCTACCCTTTTTTTCCTACCCCTTTTTTCCCCCTCCAAAAATGTGGGCTTTCAGTTGGTCTCTCCACCTTTAGTCCACTGGGAAAAAAAAACACATTGGATCCGGAGTCCAGACTCTTAAAAACATCGACAAGAAAAAGTACTCTCGATTCAATCAGAATCTAGCTTAAACCAATTACCAAGCCTCTTAATTCAAGCGGATTTCGTTTTGATTCAAGCAAAAATCCGATTGAATCAAGAGTATTTTTTCTTGTCAACATTTTCAAGAGTCTGAACTCTAGATCCTATGTGTTTTTTTTTCCAGTGTCCCATTTTATCCTCCGAAATTTTATAGGTTTCATTGAAGTGCAAATCCAATCGCGATTCTCCATGAAGAGCCAATATTGGCCCTCACACGACTTGATTTCTCCGTGTTTTTGCCCCAACGCAGCTTTCCATTAAGGGAGGCCATAACGACGCTCATCGTGCACGAGTCTACGAGAGTTAAATTACCCAGGTTTCCTTGTACGCACGCCTAAGCTGAGTACTAATATGGTTGTTTCGGTTTGTTTCAGGAACACCACAACTTCGTCGGCGAGGACGAGTTGCTGGGCCCGGTGCTACTCTCTGTGAAGACGGAGACAAACAACGACGAAGAATACCTGAGGCTGCTCCTCAGGCTCCGAACGGGAACCACCCACGACCTCATCCCCGCTGCGTGCGCCAATAGCTCCGGTCCATACCACTTGGCCAAGGTGAGCTTTTTCTTTTGATTAATCGAGCTAGTCGTGCGTAATGTAAATGTAGATGAAAATGGAAAGTTTGATACAGGCCGCCATCAGGCAAGCAAGTAACAAGTAAAACTTGCTATGAGTGCCATTCATTTGAAAGCACTGACCACAGTGGCACCTCTGTTGGATAAGAAATTCCTTATGTCCTCGGCATTTTTAACCAGATTAAAGTCATTTTAGACAATCGATGAGACTTACAATGAGGAGAAAAAAACAGTAACAGTTCTGGAAACAGTACTGAATTTTTAAGGGCGGTCCGGAAGTACTGAGTAAGTGCAGAAATTCCGCAAGAAGGTCCGGAATTTTTTTAATTTTTTGTCATTTTTGTCTCAATTTGAGCGAAATTCACATTTTTTTAAATTTCGTCAATAATTGGAAGTACTGAAAAAGTACTGAATTTTTCTGTTGCAAAGGTGCTGAATTTCTTGGGAATGTACTGAAAAAGTTCTGTAAAAGTACTGATTTTTGGTTGGCCTGTTTTAGTAGACACCCTGGTTAGTTAGTTAGTTAGTTAGTTAGTTAATTTATTCAGAGACAGTCAGCATCTCAGGCTATCAATGTCTCTACAAAGAATATGAAAGATGGGTGGATATAGCAAGTGAAACTGAGCGGTGTTGTATGTGGGTTTCAGCTGTTGAACGAGCAGCTGACGTTGGTGAACTGGGCGCCGGTGATGCACCCGCGGTGCTCGCACCTGATCGCGGCCTACGACGAGCGGATCATCGTGTCGCAGTTCAAGTTCGGGGTCCTCTACCAGCGGCCCGGGCAGATCACCGAGGAGCAGATCTTCTGCAACCGACACTCCTCGCCCGCCTTCGACGAGTTCCTCCATGTCCTCGGACAGCGCATCCAGCTCAAGGACCACAAAGGGTGAGTTTCCTGCTTCATCCCTCAATGAAAAAATTAATCCTTCTCGCCCTCATTTCGCCGAGTAGGCCAAAAACATACACCTGAGTTCGAAAAGTTGCATCTTCGTTCATTGCACTCTTATGCTTAGGAAGTAGTTCCCTGCCTATCTCCGCAACGAGCAGGTGGATCCATTTCGCCTTCATTTTGGCAAGTGGGCCTAAAAATACACCCAAGTTTCGAATAAATGCATCTTTATTCATTGCACTCTTATGTAGGAAGTAGTTCCCTGCCTATCTCCGCAACGAGCAGGTGGATCCATTTTGGCAAGTAGGCCCAAAAATACACCCAAGTTTCGAATAAATGCATCTTTATTCATTGCACTCTTATATAAGAAGTAGTTACCTGCCTATCTCCGCAACGAGCAGGTGGATCCATTTCGCCATTTTACTGAGTAGGCCAGAAACATGCACCCGAGTTCGAATAGTTGCACCTTCGTTCATTGCTCGTTTATGTAGTAAGTATTTCCCTGCCCAGCTCCTCGACGAATGAGTCAGTTCATTTCGCCTTCATTTTAGCGAGTAGGCCAAAAACTGACACTTGAGTTCGAATAGTTGCATCTTCGTTCATTGCACTCTTATGCATAGGTAGTAGTTCCCTGCCTATCTCTTGGACGAACAAGTCAATCCATTTCGCCTTCATGCTGGCGAGTAGGCCAAAAACTGACCCACGAGTTCGAATAGTTGCATCCTTTGTTCATGGGCACTTCTATGTAGGATCTAAATCATAGTGTGTAAGTTTCCTGCGTGCCTAGCTCCTCAACGAACAGGTCAATCCATTTCGCCGTCATTTCGGCCTTATTACCATAGAAACCTATGGCCTTAAAGTTCCAGATACTGATCTATAAACTATAAAACTTCAGTTATAGAAGATTTCGAAGTTTAATTTTCTCGTTGTGAATTTTCAGTTACCGAGGAGGTCTGGACACACAGTTCGGTCAGACGGGTGACGAGGCTGTTTACCACGTTTACAAGGACCGAGAAGTCATGTTCCACGTCTCCACCCTCCTACCGTACACAGAGAACGATCCTCAGCAGCTTCAAAGGAAAAGGCACATAGGTAAGTCCACCAAACGAAATTTATTTTTGAACCGTGGGGTCCTCCCCCTGGTTGCTATGCGGCCCAACCCTCAACAAGCACCTCACGCGCATTGAAAAACATGCGTTTTAATTCGAAAATCTCAAGGGAACAAACTTCTCTGGCATTTTGTATCTACCGTTAGCCGAAAATTGTCGAATAGGGGGATGGATCTCTGTATTGATGACTGAAGTCGAGAACTGTGCTCTGATTGTGCGTCGTAAATCAGCACTTGTGTTACTTTTTCAAAAGATCACCAACCAAAAGTTCCTC
Source organism: Bemisia tabaci (assembly GCF_001854935.1). NCBI lineage: Eukaryota > Metazoa > Arthropoda > Insecta > Hemiptera > Aleyrodidae > Bemisia > Bemisia tabaci. The sequence goes on from NW_017548003.1 coordinate 4,858,701, forward strand.
TTGAAATTTTACGTCGAATTTCCCACTCATTTCAGCGTATGTACCTATTCACAGAAAATTCTAAAAATGTATTTTGTTCAGTTTCCTTTAAAATAAAATAAAACATTATCGGATATTTTGAAAAACGCAGTGGGTATGCTTATTTTTTGGCAGAGGACATCAATCGACATGATATCCACAATTCTGATGAAAATAAAAATTTGAGGAATCTATATGGTATCAAACATATGACTTATCGACTCTCAAGGGTAAAAAATTGTCACTCCTCTCAGTTTCTGACGATCGGGTTCTTAAATCTGGTATGAACTTTTTTGTTTTGTTTATGGTATGTTTTTCTGACACAATCTCAACCGGCATCGTCGTAAAACGCCCGGCCTAGAATTTGACAGTCTCTCAGGGAGTCATTGTCTCCCTGCTACTGAGGATTGAGACACTCCCCGACATGCCTGCATTCTTGCGTGTGCCGGTGGCAATCGGTCCCCAGACCATGACTCTTTGGAAGTTCGCTTCGGAAGCTCAACTTTGACCCTCGCGCGACCGAAAGTGTGTCGGTGACAAAGCATAGCTGTTACACACGAAGGAGGGGAGGGGTCGACATTTTGTTGTACCGATAGACAAGAATGTGTTCCTTTGAACTTTGTTGCCCGAGGGATTTCCTCCCGCTATTTTAGGTACAAGTAGGTATTTGGTGAGGCTATGTCTCTTCACAACGTCTATAGTAACACAGTCCGTTAAATAATGTGTAAAATAATGTGAACGGGTAATTTTTACAAGCTTTAAAATTGCACCCTCCCCCCCACCATAAAAAAAAATTGAGTAGTGAGCTGGATTTGTTACATATATTTGTAGTATTTTCTGATGTAAATTTGTGTTTAACTTTAAAATTTTCTCACGAAAAATCGTTTTTCTTACTGTTCACAGGAAACGACATTGTAGCCATCGTTTTTCAAGAAGCTAACACACCATTTTCTCCTGACATGATCGCATCTCATTTCCTTCATGCATTTATTGTAGTTCAACCAATCGACCCATGCACCCCTGATACAAGGTATGTTACAAGGTGCACCAGCCAAGGGGCATACTTTAAATTCTTTAGTGTAATCAGGAGTATGCAGGTGTCTTTAGAGATCAAGTTTTTTAATTCCATGCGCTCAACTTCCCCAATCAGAAAAATTATAGTTTAATTAATTAAAATTATGAATCCATCATTGGACAATTTCTATCATACATCAGCAATGCAATGAAAAAAATGATGAAATTTCAACTTTTTTTTTTTTTTTTTCTTGGAGGATGACAATACTTCCTCTCTACTCTAGGGGAGCGAGAAAGTAAAAATCACCTATTTCTTTGTAACTGACAGGGGTTTTATTTTATCTTAAAACTAATGCCTAACAGTTAAAGTATAGTGAATAAATTAATTGAAAGTAACTTAGGACAGGATATCAAAAATCTCTGCTTTACAATCTCTTCATAGGCAATCTGTGCTTTGCTATACATAAAACCAGGTGCTCAAAAGTTAGATAAAGACGTAAGTATATCAGATTATATTTATTTCTATAAAAAAATGCTGATTTATCATTCTCTATTTTTAATCAGACTTAATTACCTTCGAATTTAAAATAATTCATCCCCAATATTATTTAAACAATTCATTACTGTTTTTTATTTTTCCACAGGTACAAAATTAGTGTTGCTGCAAGAGATGACGTTCCATTCTTTGGACCCAGTTTACCAAATCCTCCTATCATCAGGCGAGGTGCAGAGTTACGGGATTTCTTACTCACAAAATTAATAAATGCCGAAACCGCCTGCTACAAAGCCGACAAGTTTGCAAAACTTGAAGTGAGTAAATGATCTCTCATCCTTTTTTATTTTTCAGTTTCGATTAAGTAATTTTAGATGATGAAATAAATAAATAAATAAAAAAAAAAAAACACTCAAAATGAAATAATTGCTCAAGCAGTTGTGTAAAATAAAAATTTCAATAACTGATGTAATTAGGTTAATTGATGCATTTAAATTTCACGTATCTGCTAATTTATAGTATGACTCATCTAAGGTTTTTGCGACAAAACTAATAAATATCACAGGCACTAAGTTAAATTTTCTCAGTGGGGCACTGAGTTGAATTGATATTTCATTTTTATTATTATATATTAATATTTATTAGATATTAATAACTTTGTTTGACTTATTTCAGCTGAGGACAAGAGCATCCCTCTTGAGTTCTCTTTGCGATGAGTTGAAAGAGAAGACAAGGGAATTTCTCGGTGGGGAATCCACGGAGTCTGTGAATGAATCTCATCGATCGGAGAGTAACGGAGCTGGCAGCCGATTTATAGACACTGTCCGGAAAGCTCTCATTGCTCGAGTGCGAAATCAGAATCAAGAGACAAATAACAACAATACCAATAATAACAATAACACATTAAATGGAATGAAGAAAAGTGTGACCCCAACCGAAACACCAACAGTTGTAAGTATTAAAAATGTTTACCTAATCTATTGTATTTTCCAAATCTATAGATTTCATTGAATACTATGAATACAAGGGCTTAAGTCAGTGTTTTGTCTCTGGATTTTATTTTCAATTTTTGGATTATTAATCCCCCCTTGTGTGCGCTAGGTAAATATTAATTTTCACCAGACAAAGTATGTTTTCTCCTATTTTTGGAATTAATTTTCCTAAAATAATTCCATAAAATTTTCATCCTCACCATTGTTTGCATCTTGTGAAAGGACATACCTACCTATCATTAAATTTGTTCGTTTAAAATCATTTTTAGTCAATTCAATTGAAGTAACCTTTTAAAATCCAAATACATATTGACATTCACCACATTTTCAAATTTCAGTTGGCACCATCATGATTCTAATATGTTTAACAAGTGAATATTAACGCCTTGTAATTTTTTCAGAATGGACGAAATTCACTCTCAAAAAGCAGTATTGGAAGCAGAAAAAGTGCCCCGCCTTCTCCTCCCTCTAGTCCAGACATTCGCCCCACTCGATCGCAGAGGTAATGATCATTTTTATTATTTTACTTATCATCAATGATTATAAATATCCAAGGAAATTCAAGAAAATGGACAGCATGAATTGACACTTATAGAATCTTCCAACCATCCGATGAACTTGCGATTTCAATTTGATCTAACCAAAAATGCTACAAGAATTCAATAATTATCAGTTTTTTCTGCAGCGTGGAATTTGAGTAGGGAGTTCAGTTCTATGTTTGGTGGTTAAATTATAGACATGGCTGATCTAATCTGATTGTAAATTCTATATTTTTTTTTTGCCATTGTGTTAAATGACTAAAAATTTTCCTTGTGTTTTTTTTTTCTATGCAGTGCAGAGTGGTTCTCAATGTATTCTCATACTAGAAAATCAATTATTTTTACAAATTATTGATCTCTGCCCCTGGATCCTAGTCCTTACATTTTATTTTGTCGTTTTAGGATGGGACTGTGTTCCAGTGAGTCCTCATCTTTAAGTTCTGTCGATCTTGGTGGTGGCGGCGGCGGCGGAGCTGGAGACAGTGATACAGGGCTGGAAAGTCTCTCCTCAGCAGAAACGCCCCAGCAGCAGTGTGCCCTGACACATGAAATAACTCGTTTAAAGTGTGATAAATTAGATTTACTACGGCAGAATGTGGTAAGTTAAAAAGATATTTCCTATCTCAAAAGATTTTCAAATTATTCAGTGACTGGAAGTGAGAACTGTAGGTTCATATTTTCCATGTATTTTTTATACAAATGCATCGCATCAAGCGAGTTAAGAAACATACCTAATCTCTTTTGGTGTAGTACCTAGTCATGTGTTTTCATGTGTAGACCAAAGAATTTCTACACCAACCAGAGAAAAACCGTAGGGAGGAGGAAGTGGGTACTCTGTTAGGAGCATTAACAAAAGTAAACTTCTCTGGAGTCCGTGGAATTACAGTCAATTTTCTGGGGAAACCGGAGACTCAAGACATCAGCTGTAGTCCAACTTTGCTGTTTTTCATGGGTATTAAATTTAATAGGATAATATGATATGTAATAATTCTTGTTGTTTCTAATTGAAATGTAAAGTTATCATTGAGAGTAAAAGGTTTCTTAATTTGACACAAACAGTCCCCAGAGACTAATCCTGTGCTTGATTACCCTCCTAATGCTGTAATCAGCTATCAGCCTCATGTAACTTTTTACTGACACTGGCATTACCAAGATCCATCACAAAACTCGGGTCTCCGGATAGGTAATTGAATCTTGGACCTCCTAATTTTAGGCGAAGGGCTTCAACCACCACATTTCAAGCGGCCAACTTATGTATAAGGTTTTGGTCCAAAATGGCTTCAATGATTTAAAGTTTGTCAACCCTGGTATCTTTCATGTATTTTATTAGCATCCTTTGTTTTCGCAAATTTATCCTAAAGTTTTTTTTTTTTGCTGTTTCAGACGTGTCAAAGAGAAATTAAAAGACTTAGAGAAAAAGAACTTCAGTTGTTGTCAGACCTAGATGCCGCATCAAAAGAAATCTTGAGGCTGCGGGGCTTACTAAAAGACTTCTCCACTTGCAATATCGAAGGATCACCCGTCTAAGAAATATTGTACTATTTAAATTATTTATAAATGTATAGTGTTCAGACATTTGTTATTTCCTTTCTGTAATATTTTGTTTCAATTGTTTTGTTCAGTTTTGAGTAATTTTATTTTTGCAGACACAGTGTTCTGGACGCACCTTTTTCAATTCATTTCTGAAATGAATCTTCTCAAAATATTTCAAAGACTCAAAGTCATGGAAATGACTTAAATTGTCTGTTGTTCGGTTAAAATGACATCACTTGTGAAGATCTGTTCCTTGAAGAAACATTTTCAGTTTTTTTTAATTGTTTTGAAGTATCTTTTGGTTTTCAAGATACATGAAGATTATTTTATATTTTTTGACTTTATTCAGCCAAAAGACTAGAGACTTATCATGAACCATGATAAAAAGCAAGGAGAGGCAATTTAAGTTTTTTGCCTCATTTTTTTTCTTTTGAAAAGAGCATCATGATGTAGAAAAAAAAAATCCCTAATGCATTCTTATCACTTCTACTGAACTCAAGTGGCATTTATAAATTGTGCATCTTATTTTTACACTATATACGCAAGTCGGAAATAGAAGTGGTCTAGCTCAATTGCAGCATTTCAGAATTTCACTGAACTTCAATTTTTTATTAAAGAACTCTTAACTCACTGAACCTATCCTTTTCCACATTGCCAAAAAAAATAACTGCATTTTCTGCAGTAGGTATCGGTTTTATATTATGTCACGTTATATTTTAAATAAACTAGTTGCAGAAATGTGGAAATTTTGCAATGGAGCTATACTTCATTTACAACCAACGACTCAAATGAGAGATCATTTAAAGTTTCATCAGACATATCATTTTCTCAAAAGTCCAAATTTTTTATAAAATTTTCTGTAAGTGATATTTGTCACTCCCAATTTTTCTCTGATGTACGTAAGAATTTTTTATTTACAACAGCACTAACAAGTCAATTTCTTTCTCAAGACTCAAAAACTGTTCTCTGCTCAATAGGCTATTTCTTCAAAATATTTGGCTTTGATTGTATAATTTTTTAGACTATCCGGGGAATAGTTATAGACCAGAAATTTAACATTACGGATTGCACTATATTTCTTTTATTTAACGAAAGATTTTCTATCTGAACGTACCATGGACACATAAAGTAATTTTCTCATGTAAATAATTTTTATATTAAGTCTGTCAGCACCAACCTTATGACCTTTTGCAAATTCACTTATTTTAATTTTAAGCGCATATTGTTACTTTACGTCAATTTTGAGTTTTTATCATCGCTTCAGGATGTCCATTAAGCCAGTTTCAATATATATTCACATTAAACGTTTATTTTCTCTCCTACTTATGTGCTACAACTAAATTGGAGAGTCAATATTGATACTCAAACTAGAAAAACACATATTTCAATCAAGGTGTTTCAAAATTTCAGCTCATTTTTTAAAGTTTCTCGGAGAATATTCACCAATGTTTTGGCTGCAATTTTCGGAAGGCAAAAGTCACACCATGTTCCATACAGTAACATCAAATAAAACTTCAAAATTGCTGAGGAGTCCGTAAAAAAAACAGTCAATTAGATGAGAAACAGTACAGAGAAAAAGCAATGAGGAAAAGAAATCCGTGTAGTAATATAATTCATTTTATCCTGAGAAACTCCTATTTTTCAAAAAGTAAAACAACTTATCCCAACGAGAAGCAAGCCATCATGATCTGAGGTCTATGTTTTTCTAGTTTCATAATCAAAATTCAATCCCTGGTTAAATTCAATTTATGAGAATCTTTTCAACCATCCTGACTATAAGTGTACTGAAAACTTACATTTGATGTCTAATTTTTTCCCCGGGCCATAGGATCTGAATATTTGTCCCTTCACAGCCACTAACCTCTCCCTACAGTTTTCTTCTTTCGTAACTTCGATGATGGAGAATACTGAAGTATCTTGTATCTCAGGCATTATAGTGTATTTCTTTCATTTTTCAACGAAAACAATATTGCCTACGTACCATTTGGAAGGAGCCCTTATTTTCCGAATGAGGTTTACATCATAGAAAATGAGTTGCCTCTTCCCCTTTGCTGAAAGATTTTATTGGCAACTAATTTATTTGAACTTCATAGTGTCATGAAAAGCAACATTTTTCTCCAAAAACTAGAGTATTTGCGATCTTTTTGCAGTATTGGGTCATCTCCTGGAAAGATTCTTTATCAATGCAGATACTGCGGAATGAAATTAAATGTTCGAATCTAACCACAATCTGTCCAAGAGTGATAATATTAGCATTTTATTTAAGGCATGAAAAAAACAGTGTCAAACAGTTCTTGGTTGCCCCTTTAGTTAGCCTCAATCAGACTGGTCCCCATAATCTTTTTAAATACTCAGGTCCTTATACCATGCCTGTTATTCCAGATAATTTTTCTCCCTCTCTCAAAGGTCTCTTCACAGTTTTCTATAAGTTACCAGATCTATCTCTTCTTACGGGTATTTCATGTAATTTTCATGTATTTTTGCTTCATTATCTGACCCACATGAAAGGGTTAATTTTCATTTTTGCTGTTATTCAGAGCTATAGAAACTTACACAAAACGTAAAGATACATTATTTTACAGTATGATACGTGTTGCGATGAGTCAAAGGGCCTTTAACTGTCAGAGAAATTTTTTTATTGATGGTGATCTGTAAACAATTTTTGTCGTACATACTAACTTCACCTTTCCTCTCATTCCCAAAATTTCCTTTTAGGAAAAGGTGTTGCCAATTGTTCTTAGCAGAGAGAGAGCATTCATACAGGATAAAAACAGCCAAGTCTAGGTATTTTCTACTCTTTCAAGCATAAGTACCCTCTCAACCAACATCTAAATTTAGATTTGTTTGGAATCTAGTTGAGGCCCTGTTGTCAAACATATCACGTATTAAATCTGCTCAAATAAATCTTTCTAAAATTCAATCCTTAAAAATTAAAATGATGTTTGAACATATTTGCTCAATACTAGGTTTGATCATGTTTGCCACTGAAGCAGTTCAAACTTCCCAATATTCAAATGTTCAGCCTAGCTGCGCATCTTGAGCTTGTAATCGTTGGTAACATCTTACTTTGTGAATCTTTCATCTTCGATCTTTTTTTACATGCATTTGATTCATGTAATGACACTAAGACAGTAAGCTTGCTTTTTGAAGAACATGTTTTCTCTTGTACACTTATACTTGTATGTGTGCGTTATTCCCAGAATTTCTGTTAAGTAGTGAATTTTTTTGTTTTGTTTGAACAATGATTTAATCACTGTCCCGACTTCATTTAGGTACTTAAAAGTAAGAGCTCTTTCTTAAAATAATGCGCGCAGTACAAAACCAGTGCACAAAAAAGATGATTTAAAATAATTCTTTGGTTTTCATTATTCTCTACTGGTTATAGTTTCTATTTCTTTTACAACTTCTCCACCATTCAAACTTCTGACTGTTTGGTCCTGTATAATGGATGGATACGTCCAACCTTACAAGATACTGTAAATAAAAACAAAGTTGATCTATTTTGAATGAATTGTATTAACTGTTAACAACAGTTCTAACTGTTATGTACAATTAGTGTACAGAGAGACTAGCTGCGTAACTTAACTTAAGCATTATTTGTATAGGTCAAGTTAACTTTTTCTCTTTTTTTTTTAAAAAAAAATTGTACATACTGTAATTGTACTGCAAGCATATACCAAAGGTTATTAAAGTAATGTCTCACATTCCTTGTGTTTTCAAGCTAACATTTGACTTTTTCATTCTATATACCATCCTCTCTAAAGAAATTAATAAAAAGAAGAAGCTTCTACAAAGAAGTTTTTTTAAAGTGGTTCTTCTCAGTAGGAAGAGCTCAAGTTTTCTGGAAACCATAGAGCCTGGTTCTTGATAAAAAATGAACAAGTAAAAATTCCATGACTCATTAAAATTAAAATTGTTGGCATAAAAGAGTTTTTACAGGAATCAACATAAACTTCAGCCAGCAACTTTTATAAAAAAATGACTTTTTTAAAAATTGTTTCCTCCAGCCAAATGCTGCTTAAATTTTGATAGATTTTCCTTATAATTCCTTCAAATCTTTCTTGAAAAACGAAAGATATTCAACAGGAAAAAGTGAATAATATGACCATCATGCCTACCAACGGTCAACTTTTGGAAAACCAACTGACCGTAAGCCAATTCAGGCATTCATGGTACTACTTTCGAACAATAAACTTCTCTCTACCATTATCCTCATCTTCGAAATTTTCATTAATTCTGTAAGAACTCATCTCAAGTATTTTAAAATTCCATTGAATCAGTGTTACCTACTCCGAAACCCCAAATCACAAGGTGGTTGGAAATTTTAAGAACTTTTATGATGTCCGAATGATGCTAACTTTCTGAAGTGTATCCACAGCTCCTGGCTCTAACTTCTTTCTCAAGTCCTTAGGCATTGGCTCCAATGAGTAAAAGTCTGATCTTACACGGTCCAGTGCTGAAACAAAATGAAATAATGACCAAATAAAAATTAATTTACAGTTTTTACCAGTTATTAAACCAAAAATGAGACTTCATCCTCTAAATTTTGCCCGAGCAGATATGAGGTGAAGGTCAACTAACTACTTCATTGGCTGGACTATCATTCCAATATAATTTTACAAACCTTTGATAGAACCTTAAATTGAAGATTGTTTAGTCGCTGCAAATCCATTTTTCCATTGTTTGGATATTCAACTCAATTTTTAATAAAGGCAAAATTAATTTTCTCTCTCAAAGCTTCTTATGGCTTCTTATGTGTTTCACTTTTAATGGTGAAAGTGTGTACGCTGTACACGCCCTCTGAAAACACACTAAACCAGGGGGCAGATCCCTCTAGTACACTAAAAATATAGAATATGGCATTCATTCAGCAATTTTTTCAAAACACACCAATCTCGTTTATAAAAGACGATCAGTTCAGTTTTTCAGATTCAAGTACCCCTGGAATTAGTTCTTTATCAAAAACAGATTTAGAGGGGAAAAAATATCATTTGGCACTTCTACCGAATAAACCTTTCAAGAGTGAAATCAATTGTACACGGACAAATTAATTTCCAAAAAAACCAGGTCCCTTTCAATAAAACGAGAACAAGAGGAAATAGGAACCTTTTATAGTCCAAAGTGATTCACGAGAAGTTTGGTTCTCTCGATTAGAGTAGCTGGGAATATTGTGAAGAGGGAGGGGGGGAGGGGCAAGGGCCTCTTTAGCCCCCACAGTGATCTAATCATTTTGAGCAACAACACAACATACGATCACGATCACAACCTAGGGCGAGGGGCCCCTCTAATCACGTCCGTGCAATCAGCAAAACTCAGGTCAAAATGAAATGGTCAAAAGCTGTCAAAAACACGACTTCCACTTTTTGAATGCCCCGAAAAGCCGCTAAGCGTTCGGCACTCGAGTCTATGTCCCACAGTGCGTGGGATCCGTCAATCATCTCAAAAATGTATACCTGTCCAAAGTCGCAAAAATGAGCAAAGGATTACATCGAGTAAAATTTCGAAGTAAAAATAACACATTTCCCAATTACACTAGAAAAAAACCAGTCTCTTGGAAAATGGCTAGGATACATACTTTCCTTTGGTTCAAAATGCTTTACGGGGTGTATGGACTCTTACAATTAGCAAAATCCAGGTCAAAGTGAAGTCATAGCAACAATAATATGTAAAAAAACATGCCTCCCCTCGTCTGCGTTTGGAATTAGCACCTGTGGATCTCATGATAGGTTTAGCCCTTCCCCTCGTATTAAAAAAAAAAAAAAAAAAAAAAAAAAAAAAAAAAAAAACCAGCCACTCCAAATGAGATCACGTAGATCACCTCAGTCACTTACCTTTTTCTAAAGTCATATCGTCCATTTCACTGTTTTGAATCATCCTGAGATGTTTTTGGAATTTCCTGGCAATTTTATTCCGTATGTAATCGGCCTCTATTTCTTGTTTTGTCCGCGGAATCCGAAATTTAGTGCAGCAGCAGAGAATAATGATGCCTGTAAGGAATCAGTAATCAGAATAATTACTGCAAAGCGCTGTCTGCGATACACTTTAACATAAAGCAGTTAGTTACTCGGAAAAAAAGTCGATCGTCCGGTCCGGAAAAGAAGGCGGTCCGCCTTCTTTTTTTAGGATATGCAACTAATCTAGCAGCCTCTGTTGTATCAGCGGCCTTCTGTGAGACATTTTGCATTCCTTAAAATTGAAGGAGCGTTGAAGCACCAAAACTCTACATCGAGAGAGTGGGTTATAGGTAATGTTGTGCCAAAAAGAAACTAGTACTTTGGAGTTCGAGGATTCAAGGAGCAATATTCTAAGCTGATTAATTTTCCCGCGCAAGATTTGTGGAGGGACCAGAATTTAAAATTAATTTAGAATTGGTGTGATTAAATGTACCTAATAGCCAAAATAATTTTTACAGCATGGTCTTTCCAGCACGTTGTCGCACACATGGTTCATGTTTAGCCGCACACACACATTTTCATGCATGCACCATGAAAATGAAACATCGAATCGATACTAGTTAGATTTGATGGGGCAATTAGATTATGATAAACTAAACTGTGTAGTTATTTTTAACCAAATGTCTCCAGTTCCATTTTGAGGTTTCTTAGAATCAAATACCTTTTGCGGTCAAGCTCCTAAGGGCTTCTCGCGTAAAACGGCACATTAGAAAATGCACTGGACAAGAGGCTTGCCTCATTGAAATAAGGTTCAGATAGCGACAGTAAGACTCCCAAACAGGGTGGCATGAAACGTAAGAAACAAATGAAAGATTGGAAATTTTCATTTAAATATTTCATAAAATTTACGAAGCTGTGTAGGTAATATTTCACATTTTTCAGGGGCTATAATATGCCTTCCTGCCTTCAAACAAAAACAAAAAAAAAATAAAAGAAAGTCACAATTTTTACATTCTGCGAAACATGAAAAGGAACCGGTATTTTTCAATATCTTTCATAAAGTTCTGAAATTTCATGAAATGTTTCGCGTGAAATTTCAAGATTTTATTTTTCATAAAATTTTGCCACCCTACTCTCAAACCACGTTTCTCGGTTTGCGACATTGCCGACTTCCTTCCGTAATTCCTCAAAGGCAGAACTACTTTTTTGAAAACTTCCGTGATTTTTCCTCTTTGTGTGAAGAGAATGCTGCGTAACTTCAAGAAATGTCGCTGATTTGTTCTCTTTTAATTTTTTAAAAAAAAGTAAAATGGGGACGGGAAGTTTAAAACACTGCAAACGAGATTCGCGGTTCGGGAGTCTTTGGATATTTGGCGCTGTCACGAAGTTGTTCCTGACACAGCCTCGCGGGGAGGATCCATCATATCAGTGGCGTGGCGTGAATGATCGATTATCGATATCTCGCCATTTAAAGCTGCGAACACCTTGATATTCGATCTTTTTTCATAGGTTTGAGTGGCGTATCAATCGATATATCGTAAAGCACGCCACGCCACTGCATCATATTTTAAGAAAGTAGGTTTCATCTACTGAGTCTCGATGGTATTATCAAAACCACAAACCTGTCGTGAAGGTCGTCACAATTGCCACCAGAACATACCAAGTGCCGAAATTATACAAAATGAGCTGATCGACCAAAGATGGCTTCGTGGTCTCATTGAATGGTTTCTGAAACCAGATTTCAATCCATGCTTCAACTAAGATATGAAATAAAAGAACGACACGATATATTTTTCGGTGCTGGGCTGAAAGGAGCCAACCCTTGTTTTAAAAAAAAATCGAAGCAAGCATAAGAGTTCCTAAGGAACCTAACCTAACTCGAAAAGTCGAGAAAATCGTATGAAAATAGGGATTCAACTTTATTAAACGTTGAATTCGCAAGTACTATAATAGTAATAATGCAATTACGCACAAGCATTCTGGCTTCCTTTTTGAAAATTTATGGCAGATGCGTTTCGCCCCTCCCCCAAATGGAACTTTTCTAGTGCCGAAACTAACGCTGAAATACTAAAATCACTAAAAAATCGGTCGATTTTTATTTATTCTAGTGTTTCTTTTAAAAATGTGATACGAACTTTTGAAATATGCCCAATTTCGCGAGGACAATCGAAGGATTTTTAGCGTTTTTAGTATTTTAGCGTTAGTTTCGGCACTAAAAAAGCCCCATATGTGGTGGCGAAACGCGCGTCTGCCATGAATTTTCAAAAAGGACGCCAGAATACTCGTGAATAATTGCATTATTGAACTTTCTTCTTTTAATCGAGTGTCATGGAGGGAAAAAATTTCAACCCTTTCTCTTTCTCCCTCTCGATTCCACCTTAATGTATTATCATACACCTTAATGTATTAGCAGGGAGGAATTATCATTCCTCCCTGCTTCGGTTGCGAGTGACACAAAAAGAGAGTTCTCGAAAGGGCATTTAAATTGAAGAATACAAATTTAGATAGTTTAATAACCACCCGAACGAGGTTGCTTGATAAAGCGCACTTTTCAATCCTCTCCTAATTATTATTACTGGCAATACTTTTCACGAACATGCCAAGGGATTATCCTTGTAACCTTTAGTATCTAAATGTTGAATTGTACACTTTTACAAGGTCGGATTTTCAACGGTATTTGGTGAGCTTTAATCAATTGAAAGTGGGCCACGTACCTCATGATACACTCCACTATAGTCACTCATGTTGGACTGAGCTACACGTCCAAAGCTAGACGCGAAGCTCGTTTTTGAGGCCACACCCTTTAGTCAATTCATTTGTGTCCTCCCTTATCCGCACCCCACCCGCTCCACCCTACGAAGCACCACCTTCGAACCCCGGAAATTAACTTAGTAATTTCCAGATTGACTTTTCTAACCTTTGTATCGTTAATTCTATCACCTACTCCCCCGCTACAAGAGTGAGGAAACCTTTGGTGATTTCTTTAATACTTAGACTTCTTCTAAACGACTGTCGCAAACAAAACGTTAAATATAGGTCTTGCCAAGCCTGGGTTAGGGATTTACCAACTGAAAACATACGAGATAGTATAATTTTTCGAGGGATGCAATGAACCCATTGATTTTCGCGGAAACAGAGCTAGTCCCGTTTGAAACGATGCGTCGAGTTCGATTTTCCGGCCTAAAGTACTTCACGATTTCATTGCAGTTCAAAAATGGCAAATAAGCTGGTGAGTCCTCAAATACAGTTACAACGTTCGAAACCACCAGGGCCGGATTTTTGCCTACTTGCCGCCCATGGACCACTAGTATTTTGTCGCCCCCTTCTCATTTGTTTTGAAACATCAATGGAAACTATTAAATGAACGTGCCAGCGGGGTAGGGGTGCATAAGACGCGTTTACAGGTGTTGAACACATTTTTTGGGAGAGCCCTGCCAACACTACTAGCTAAAGTTCACGGAACTTTCCGCGAAAGTTAACTGTCGCAAACCTATCTCTGTGTGGACAAGGCCTTCCATTCATCAGAAATGAACGAAAAAATTATGAAAGAACAAACATATATGTGGATAAATGATTTTAACTTCCGCCGCCGCATTGTGTTTGACGCAATGCGTGAGGTATTCATGCATTCTTGTAGGCCCTATCCGTTTCACGCTGTCCGCAATGACCGCATTGTGTTTGATGCAATGCGTGAAGTATTCGTGCAGTCTTGTAGGCGCTAATAAGTGTTACACGCCGATCGCCTCCTTGGTAATGACCCGCTGAGACCGATTGTCTAATCCAAAATGCTCCGCGAGTCCGGTGGCTTGCTCAACTTGCGAAAAACGCGCGGGAGGGGAACTTTTGTCACTTTTCTCGGTTCTAAAAGCACCGGCGAGTTTTGGGACCATGCGCAATCGACTTTAGACTTGCTATCGAATACGACAAATCATGCAGAATTTAAGTTTTTTGTTGACCAGCTTCTCGAAAGAAAAATAAAATTTCTATGGAAGTCTGCAACGTCGCAAATGGAGAAACGTCGTCTCGCAATTTGCCCAAAAATATGAATGCATACTCGTAATTTTGAAGGCATTATGACTTTCCTCTCTCAACTTATATTCGTCTGTAACGATAAACAATGGGACGCGTTTGCTTACGGCGCAGTGATACAACTATACAACCTCGACGGATGTCCGTACTGCGTGCGAAAAATTGAAGGCGTTTTGACTCCCTGCTCATACTACCTGTAGTCTGTAGTTGATTCGATCGAGAGACGCGTTGGTCGGCGGTGACGAGGACTTGATGCTACCATTTGAACTTGATGGGTGTCCGTATCGCACCGACTGAAGTGCAAAACCACGTATCTCCATTGCGGTGTTTCAAAATTTCATTTCTTATTTCATCTCTTCCATGAGAAACATTCCAAATTTACGACTTTAGATTTTGAACCAAATCTTCTGCTATCGAATACGAAAAACCATGGAGAATTTAAGTTTTATGTTCACCACCTTTTCGAAAGAAAAATAAAATTTCTAAGGAAGTCTGCAACGTCGCAAATGGAGAAACGTCGTCTCGCAATTTGCCCAAAAATATGTATGCATACTCGTAAATTTGAAGGCATTATGACTTTCCTCTCTCAACTTATATTCGTCTGTAACGATAAACAATGGGACACGTTTGCTTACGGCGCAGTGATACAACTATACAACCTCGACGGATGTCCGTATTGCGTGCGAAAAATTGAAGGCGTTTTGACTCCCTGCTCATACTACCTGTAGTTGATTCGATCGAGAGACGCGTTGGTCGGCGGTGACGGGGACTTGTATGACGAGAGCGAATCACGCAACTGGAAGTCTAGAAATCAAATTCGAAACAATATATAAGTATTTACAATTAACATCCGTTATAAGGGAAAAATACAAATTACGTCATCTTTAGAATCAAGCCTCCATTTGACTTGTGCTAAAAATATTTGCGATAATAAATCATCTAGGAGTTGATTTCTGAAACGCCCGTTATATGATCCGTTTTCTATGAAAGATTTTGACGAGAAACTATGAGACGTTAATTTCTAGTTCAGACCCTGTCCAGTGGCCCATTGACGCAAGACCGATTTTCATCGAATTTCTTCATTGCAACCGCTTGTCGCCTGCTGAGCGGAATTTTCAAATGAAAATTTTCGATCGAGATCCTTGCTCGTCAGTTTTACCATCGAAGCGTGCTTATTAGTGTACAAAAAAATAGTTCAGGAGCATTCTAAACTGTCAAAATTCTCAATCAATCCAATCTACCGCCCCAAATATTAGTGATCGCTACAAGTTGCGATTTAATCGGAGAATGTACGAGTATCACAATTTGATCGACGTCAATTGATTGCAATATTAGATATATCCGATGAAAAATTGCGATGAATTGCAATTTCGTCCAAAGTGCGAAACCACCTATCTCCATTGTGGTATTTTAAAAAATCCGCTCCAATTTCTGTTTTTCAAAAGCAAAAGTCAAAATTAATTCTTGAATTTTAGAACGAATTATTTGCTAACGAAGAGGAAAAATCACAAGAGTTAAAGAGTTTTTTCGTCTAGTGTGTTTTTACATAAAACGCCTCTGAAAGAGTTAAGGCTCCCTCAAATCTTCGGTATTTTCCTGATTTTGGTCATGATCTTAGACCCTCACTCGTTCAACGAAGTCAACCGGGAGAAGGTAATAAAAATGACCTTCCCCCTAACGCCTTGCCCCCATGGGACGTTTCACGGGATTTTTCCCATACTGGAAAAAAAACACATTGGATCTAGAGTCCAGACTCTTAAAAACATCGACAAGAAAAAATACTCTTGATTCAATCAGATTTAAGCTTGAATCAAGAACCAAGCCTCTTAATTTGAGCGGATTTCCTTTTGATTTAAGCTTAAATGTGATTGAATCAAGAGTCCTTTTTCTTGTCAATGTTTTCAAGAGTCTGGACTCTAGATCCAATGTGTTTTTTTTTCCAGTGCAAGTTCGAATCGCAGAAATGAAACTTCTGGGCTTGCTTCCCGTTAAATATCACAACACAATTTCTTCTTCTTCATTTTAAGTCGTTTCTGGGACTCCACAATGACTCTTAATTGTCACTGTGATTAGTATTGACTAACTCAACATTTTTCCCAACTTCGCAAGTGAGATTTTTCCCTGAAACAAATCCCATGAAACGTTCCGTGGAGATAAGGCCTTAACTGGAGCGCGTTAAAATCATTCACGACCGAAAAAAATCGAAATTTCAAGTCAAAAGAAGATAGCAGGCGGTCTCACATTTTTTCAGGTTAAATAACTGACCCCCTTGAACCCGCTGAAATCCTCATTCACCTTGCTATTTCGATATCTTAGAGGCCATGGATGAATTCAACTCTAAAATTTTTGAGTATTAGCCATTTTTCGTAAGTTTTGGTTCATAACCGTAACCAAAATTCAGAAAAGGGGATGATTTTCTCTAAAAATGTAGGGGGAGGGGCGTAGCTTCGACTGGGGGTGCTTTGGACAAAAACCATAAGAGGGTGTTAATTTAGTTTAATTCTCTGCCCATGAAACATAATCCTACAGTCTGGCGGTTTAACCCTGGATCATCCTGTACTTTCAGAATCAGAGAAATACTGAATCTGACTATCGCGAGGACCAAAAAGTGCGTTTTTAACCACTAATCGAATATCACATGGGAAATAGAATGGGGGGTTTCACCCTTCTCCTATTGTCAACCATGCCACATCATCCCTCTATGAAGTTCCAATAAAATGCTAAGCGGAATCATCAATCTACTCATCATCAAAATAGATCAGTGCCGTCTGATAAGCCAAGCTGTGCGGTTCTCCCTCAGTCCAGCGCTCCTCGCTATCAATCTTGATTATCTCCCTTGTTCGAAGTGTAATATGCTGCCGTGGCAGCCTCTCTTTCGAAACTTAGACTTAACCTAAAACTAATACACATAGTGTTTTAAATCCAAACTCTACAACTACCCCTGCGATGGCGGGGGTAGGCGAGAAATCAACCAAAAGTGACGATTCGTCCTACGACACAGTTAAAAATGTTGTTATTAATGAACTACTTTCGGTAGACATAGAACCTGTGCTAAAAAGTGATGCTGTCAACGATTCAATCAAAGCTTACATATCCAAATCAAAATCGGTGGTATCAGTTATGGATAAAGAAAATAAAGTTCTAGCAAATGAAAACAGTGAACTCAATGCTAAACTTAAATCACTATTAGAAAAGTTCGCAGAAAACGAGCAACAAAATCAGCAACAACAAGCTTTAATTTCAAACTTGCAAGTGCAAATCAATGACTTAAAACAAAACATTACTTCTAAAACAGGTAAAGTTTCTAACCCTGTATCTCAAATTCAAAATGTTCGCTCCAAAGATAACTCTGTGAAAGATATCACAAAAAATAACCCACGCAAAATCTCAGTGTCTGGACAATTAAAATTAACTCAGTTTACTGAAGTGCAAAAATCTAAGGATCTGCAATCCAATTCAAACTCAAGTGCTGCTGTGCCAACAAACAATAAATTTGATGTGCTGAATTCTGAACAACCACATCAAGATGAGGAAATGGTCACCTTAGAGGATGATGTTAACAGCGCTAAGGACGATTCTCTTTCAGAGGACTACAACTCAGACCCGGAATTTCGTGCTAAACGACAAGTTTATAGGCAACAAAGGAAAAAGAGGAAGAGAGGAAACTCCAATGAACAGGACCCCCAAACTTCTTCTTCTTCCAAACAACTCACCAATACTGATAAGTCTAACCCTACTGATATTATTAATCCTAGTAATAAGACTAAAATATTACCACCCCCTCCAATTAAAGTTATTGGTATTAAAAACTACGAAGAAATTAAATCTATCCTTAAAGCAGCTTCCCCTAAGGAAGAATATTCCATTCGTTTCATTGGTAGTGAAACATGGAAAATAAACCCTTCATCAGAAGAATCTTTTCGTCAAATTTCTGACAATCTTAATACAAATGGTATACAATGGTATTCACATGCCAACAAAAATACCAGAAATATCAAAGTTATGTGTAAAGGCCTCCCTCCTTCTATGCCTGAGGAAGAAATAGTACAGGACCTTTTGGACAAAAATTTTAAAATTAAAAACGCAGTCTGCATGAGAAAGCGCATAATTAAATCCACTCAAAAACCTACGTCAACAGACAAACCTCAAGATGAAAATTCTTCCTCCAAAAAAGAGATCAAAGAATTTGAACTAATTAAAATACCGGTGCACCAATTAGATTTTGACTACTCAGAATCAATCGAAAAGATCCATAGTATTAAGGCAATAGCCCACACTATGGTTAAAATTGAGCCGATTAAAATTAATCCTACTATAGTGCCTCAATGTAAAAGATGTTGCGGCTTCCAGCATACCGCAAATTTTTGTGCCAAAACCCCCCGATGTGTAAAATGTGCAGGCAAGCATTTATCAGCTGATTGCATGTACAAGGGTAGAATTTCCAACCCTAAATGCGTAAACTGTGGTACCATAGGTCATCCGGCCAGCTACCGTGGCTGTCCTTTTGCAAAGGATTTTCAAATTGCCAGAAAGCATTTATTGAAAAACAAGAAAAATCCAGAAAATAATGAGAAAAATTTCCCACAATTAGGTATTAAAACGATAAAAGCCTCAAAACCGAAACCGCTTGACAAGTCATTTGCACAGGCAGTGACAGGCAATAAAAATAATGAGTCATCCTCTCAAGCTGATATCATCAGCACCTTATTAAAAACGATCGAAGCACTCAACGTGCAAATCCAACTTTTAAATGAGAAAATTGGCCGATTGGAAGCTCGTTCCAATAAATAAAATGACTCATTTTTTCATTTCTTTTCTATGTGTAATTCTAATGAAAATGTCTTTATGTCTTTTCAAAATAATGATGACTGTCTTTTTTCCGAGCAGAACGACACAGTCATTGATTACGAAGATGTAGTACGGCTACAATCTACAAACATCTCATCATCATTAAATTTTATGGCATGGAACTGCGGCGGCCTGACACGGACGAAGGCCGAGGAATTCAATGTCACGCTAAGGGATTTCAGTGTTGATATAGCCCTCCTGTCGGAGACCTGGTTCACTAAGAACGATTTCAAAAGGTATTTCGTAGGTTACAAAATGTATAACGCCTTGCATCCAGAAAATAAAAGACGAGGCGGGTCCTCAATATTAATTAGAGAAAATATCAAGCATAATCTGATAAAAATCATTGAAACTGCAGCATTTCAGTGTGCAGTAATTAGTATAGACACAGAAATTGGTGAATTCAATTTAGCTTCTATTTACACTCCTCCTAAATCTGTACTATCCACAGAAGATTATTCAAATTTCTTAAGTGAACTGGGCTCCACATTTTTGGTAGCAGGCGATTGGAACGCCAAGGACCCTCGCTGGGGATCCAGGATAACAAACCCCAAAGGAAAATCTCTGTTGGAAGCGGCAAATTTGTCTGAATGCCAATTTATCTCTCCAGGTAAACCAACTAATTACCCCTACGACCCTAAGCATAATCCAGACATTATTGACTTTTTTATTTTTAAAAATTTAAATTTAATTGATAAAACTCTATGTGATATTTTACCTCCACCTTTAAGCGGACATGCTAAAATTATTCTCAATATATTTACAAATCCTCTTATCGTTAATCGTCCTCCCACTATTTGTTCCAAGAGAACAAACTGGGAGAAATTTAGAGAAGATCTTGATAAAAGTATAGACAATAGCGTTCCAATCGTCTCTCCAGCGGATATAGACAGGGAGACTGAGCTGTTAGTGGAACAAATTAAAAATTGTGCTATAAACAATACCCCTGTTGCGTCTAATAACCCTCGCCCATATAATATTCCGAAAGAACTCCTGAACTTAATCAGGAAAAAAAGAAAAGCTCATAGAAAGGCAGTTAACTCTAAAATTCCAGAAGACAAGAGCCATTTCAATCGCTTAAATAAAATTGTAAAAAAACGTACTCAAGAATTTCTTAACCTTAAATTCCAAAACTTTATAGAATCTCTCTCTCCCACAGCTGACAAAAATTATTCTTTGTGGGCATCCACCAAATATTTGAAACGTCCGAAACAACTAAAATTCCCTATTAAGAAAAAAGATGGTTCTTGGGCTAGCACTGATGCTGAAAAAGCAGAAGTTTTAGCGGATCACTTTGAAAACGCCTTTAAACCTCATAGTGACATTAATGCTGAAATCTCCTCAGACTCGGAGGAATCATTCACAGACAGCTCAGTCTCCAACCCGCAAACACAGGGGGAGGTATCAACACTGAAACCCCGGAAAAAAGTCAAGAAAATACCCCCAATTAAGATAAAGACCATATCTCCCTCAGAACTTTTAAAGGAAATCAAGGGGAAAATCAAAGTTAAAAAAGCACCTGGGTATGATAAAATCTCAGGTCTGATTCTAAAAAATCTTCCTAAAAAAGCTCATATGAAGTTGGTATCAATTTTTAACGCTGTTCTAAGACATAAATATATTCCATCTCAGTGGAAAATTGCAGAAATTTTTGTACTATTAAAACCAGATAAACCCCCAGCTGAAGCTGCCTCATACAGACCTATCTCTCTACTGCCAGTGATCGGCAAACTTTTCGAAAGGCTGTACATAAAAAGACTCAATGAGATAGTAAAAGACAAAAATTTAATCATAGACGCCCAATTTGGCTTTAGGGCTCAACATTCCACTGTTGACCAACTTCATAGGGTGACAAAATTTATTGAAGATTCCCTTGAAAAAGGAGAATATTGTGTAGCGGTTTTTCTTGATGTGGCGCAGGCATTTGATCGTGTGTGGCACGAGCGTCTCGTCGAAAAGCTTTATAGGATGCTCCCTTGCAATCATGTGGAGCTCCTTTCCTCTTTCCTGTCGGGAAGACAGTTTAGAATACGATACGAAAACTCAACTTCGAGCTTTAGACGGATTGAGGCGGGGGTTCCGCAGGGTTCCTGTCTTTCTCCTCTTCTATACTCTCTCTTCACTACAGACATCCCACAGTCTGGGAGGGGGGGAAAGTTGGGCATCTACGCAGACGATACTCTCGTGTTATCTTCGTCCAGAAGTTACAGGGAGGCACGTCAAAACGCACAAATACATTTGAATAAAATAAATCATTGGACCGAAAAGGACAAAACAAAATTAAATGCGACAAAGTCAGTAGAGGTAGTATTTACGAACAGATCTTTTGTTCACATCCCTCTTCGATTAGGGGAAACTGAAATCCCCAATGATAAAACCGCAAAATATCTCGGCCTTCATCTGGATTCCAGGCTCAGATGGGGTACCCACATTATGAAAAAAGTCGCTCAACTGCGACTAAAATTCTCGAATATGCAGTGGCTCTTGGGTCGCAAATCTCGGCTTTCACTACAACTAAAGCTGCTCCTCTACAAGTCAATGTTGAGGCCGGTTTGGAGTTATGGCTGCCAATTGTGGGGTTGTGCAGCCAAGTCAAATTTGGATAAGATTGAAATCATGCAAATGAAGATTCTCAGAAGTATTGTTAAAGCTCGTTGGTATGAGAGGAACGCAGATATTCGCGCTGACCTCAATATTGACTCTGTAGAGGATTACATCACCAAGATGTACTCTGCGTATGAATTGAGATTGCATCGGCACCCCAACCAAGAAGCGCTTGCGCTCTTGGAATGGGACCGGTGCAGTCGCAGGTTGAAAAGACGTAAACCCTATGAGCTTGGAATTCAGGGTTTTTCTAAATTATTTCCTTAATCAAATGTGCCTCCCCGTATCTTCGGACGGATCAGGGGTTCCTGGGTCTTTAACCGGTGACGGTTGACCATAGTCTTCACAATAAAAACAAAGACTTTTACGATTAGACAAAAAGACATTTTTATTTTGAAAATAAATTTGTTCTTATATTCTCCTCAATATAGCAGAGGTAGTATCACATTTTCTTAACATGATTAAAACATTTTGTTCTCTTGTTTTGTAAAGTTTTTATGTATATAATATTAAGTTTTCACTTAAAGTTAAAATTAGCTTTAAAAGACAATTCAAATTGTCTGTAAGCACTTATTTTGTACTAATTGTTTTTCTTGTACGAATAAAAAAAAAAAAAAAAAAAAAAAAAANGGAAATAGAATGGGGGGTTTCACCCTTCTCCTATTGTCAACCATGCCACATCATCCCTCTATGAAGTTCCAATAAAATGCTAAGCGGAATCATCAATCTACTCATCATCAAAATAGATTCCGGAGACCGAAACGAACGGCTACAAAAACAAACTAATATGTTTGGAACCTGTTTCAGCTTTTACTCCCTGTCTTTTTTCAATTTCTCCTCTCTCTTTCCTGCAGGTTACTCAGTTTTCGGCCAAAAGACAGAGGGGAGCATACCACCCCTCTTGGAACCGACGGAGTCAAGTACAGGGCTTGTCAGTGCCGTTGTTTTTCTTTAAAAAAATCTCACTGATTCTGTTGGGAATGGATGAAATTCATCGTGCTCGGTCGATGCCCGTGTTGCATTTGCAAGAGACAGAAGGCCTCATCACTTTCTTCGCACTGATTGCTCTCGTGTTTAGCGATCGATTGATGAGAGAACGTGTTAATGACATAGCCTTAACGCAACTATTCAACCTCGCGGGATGTCTGTATTGTATTCAACAAATTGAAGGCGTTTTGACTTTACGCACAATCTACAGCTGGGTCAATCAACGAACGCGTTTATGACAGCGCCTCGACGCAATTATTCAGGCTTGATAGATGTCCGAGTCACATATCGATGTTCAAAGTGCGGAACGACGTATCTCCAAAAAATCCGCTTCAATTTTATCTTTTCCAAGAAGGGCAAGTCTTTCAG
This sequence comes from Bemisia tabaci, assembly GCF_001854935.1. Classification (NCBI taxonomy): domain Eukaryota; kingdom Metazoa; phylum Arthropoda; class Insecta; order Hemiptera; family Aleyrodidae; genus Bemisia; species Bemisia tabaci. The sequence goes on from NW_017548003.1 coordinate 4,882,021, forward strand.
GGCCAAAATCGAAAGTTCTACAATCGAGCTGAAATCAACCTGATCCTCTGTATACATTATTACGAGTACGATTAAACCACATCTGTTCGGCAGAACTGGAGAAGCTCGATTTACCAGCGTTAGGATATTGATAAATTAACTCGAATAGAAATAAAAATATCAAATTACCAAAGACTCACATTTTAAACATTTCTATGAGCAGATTACAGCTTACCATCGGATATGATGAAATTTTTAATTTGCACCTCGAATTGCGAGAATTATCGTACCGTCGCACAGTGCAGCATCCTTATGGCGACGACGCGGACAAAAATTGGTATAGGCACTTAATTTTAAATAATGAAGATGGTAGCACAAACATAGGAAAACTCTTTGGCATTATCAAAGATAAACACTCGAAGAATGGGACAATGTTATATCTCAGGATATATTTGGCGTATTTTTCGAGAAAAGTTTATTTGAAGTTGGCAACCTCGAATCAACCCTATGTTAACAATGTAAAAGCATCGTGAAACACCCAATTTTTAACTTCAAATATCTCCGATAGTAGCAAAAAGTCCCAAGATCTTTTGGGTAGAATTAAACTTATGTATCTGAGGATTAAGAAAATATCTACCGCCCGGAGCATTTTGCGTTTCAAGCGAGAAATCTTCATTTGAAGTTGACTTCTTTTCCCCGTGTATTTTGTTGTGAGCCCGTGATTCTCGACCCATTTTTCGCCCACTTTCTACCCACATTTGAAGTAGTTTGGGGCGAAAAATTTGAAAATGAACCATCATTGCGAGTCAGAAATATCTTCAAGATTTCAAACTGCAAAAAAGTATTCAGATGTCGAGTTGTTAATTTTTGATTTTCGTCCGCAGAGGGCCGCACTGTGCGTCGCTAGGTCAAGAGCCGTGCGGAATTCGAAATACCCGCCATTCACGAGAGTCCAATCAGCAGTATGGATTTGAATTTCCCACCTCCGGACTCACCGCGCGCCGTTCAAGGTGGCAGCTGTAGCTCCAACTCGCTGGGAGCGCTCTGAGGTGGTTGTCTAGGAGCGGGAGAATCAGGGGGCGAGAGGGGGGCTCTGGCTGCTCCTCTATATGGCCGTGTTCGTATTTTGAATCCAGCAAAGCAACGACCCAGAACAAATCCCCACCATCCGGGATGAATAGAATGCAACGCTCCGGAGTTGCCGGTGTTAGCGCAGGTGTCGCGCGCTACCTGGCGGTGGTTGCCGGAAATCAGACTTGCAAGAGACTTGCAGACTTGTTATTACACCTTTCTTTATTTAGACGTTTCATTGAATTTTTTATGTGTAATAATGCTCTCCGAGTTCCCGTTTCCTCTTAAGGCAGAGTTTTCATTTGTTTTACCACCACAGTTGAGTGCCACCACAGTTGTTGAGTGTCATTTATGTAGTAAATGAGGTCTGAAAGTATCACCGAAAAATTAAAAATGTTGATCGCCATACGTTAACACAGCTCAAGCAAAAAATTAAGAAATGAATGAAAATTCATGCAGAAACAAAAAATAAAAAAAATTATACCAAAAAATAAAAGAAGGTTAAAGAAGAAATGTAAGTACAAAATTAATGGAAAGAAAAAAATGACAGAACAAAAAAATTGTAATGGACACTTTTTTTTTAAATTTTAAGCAACTTTTTTGTTGGAAGAAGAAAGAATGTTGGAAAAGCATATTTTTTAAATCAGATTTATGACAGTACAGAATGAGCATTAAAGAGAGAATTGATTTATCTCCAAATTTTTTGACAAAAAAATTTACCTCTAAATTTATGAGGGAAAAAACCAGTTTTTGTAGAGACCTATCGGCATGTGCGATTCCGAATCATCAATAAAGTCAGCCGATAAGAATACTAGGAACGTCTCAGAATTTCTCTTAGGTCCGCAACCCCAGCTGGTGCAAAGCCCAACCAGTACACCTAGAAGAACAGGTTACCCGAAGACTAAATCAGAGTACCGAGAACCCGACAACGATGCACTCCACCCACGTTGCCAACCCTACATAAAACCCCAAAAATTCTCCGCTAAAACCAGCGGAAAACCAGAAACTCGGCACCGTCGCGCGGCAACTCCCACCGCGACTCGGCCGCGTAATCGCCACAACCGCAGCGCGACTCAGTGAGCGAGGTTTCTCCGGCGGCGAGATCGCAGCTCCAGCTCCCATCGACGAGGGCACTTTTTCGGTCCCCCGATGACCCCGGGGCCCGCGGAAACGTGACGGAGGGCTCCCGTCCCCCCAAAACGCGAGTGCGCCCCCCAAAACGCGAGTGGAGTCTCCCTGTGAAGTGAAGTGCCCGTGAAAATGACAATGACGCGAAAGTTGGTGAAGTTCCTCATCCTGTTCGACAACACGAATCTCCTCTACTTCCCCGGACAGTTTCTGAGTGGGCGTGTGCTCATCGAGCTCAAGGATGACACGCCAGTCCTCGGTAAGACCCTTCGAAATCCATTGGAATGGGTGATAAGTTAGTTGATAAGCTGGGTGAGTATTCGGATGATACCATGGAACTTAGAGTGGGATTGGAGATCAGATCAGAGTTTAGTGGTTCGTGTAAACAAGAGGCCTGCACTCAGCAGGAGCGGTCTAGCCAGGGGTACTGGGGTACCACCTGAAAGGAAGGGGCCCCGAAAACGCATCAGCATACCAAGAATTTCCGAGCAATACCGCAGTGTCGGTCTTCTGGGGCTTAAATGTGAAAAATAAACTCGGGCCCTTAGTGCTAGTGCACTAAGGACCTGAGTTCATTTTTCACATGTAAGCCCCAGAAGTCCTAGAACTCATTAGTTTTCTGACAATTTTCATTGGGGGTAAGAGATAAGTTGAGTGCATTGATTGAAATCAGGGCAGGAATCCCTCCAGAACTCAAGATCAGGGTCCTCTAATTCATCTAAATATGAGGCCTGCCTATGGGGTGTACACTTCTTTATTTATCATAAGATTTACAAGAAAACTCTTAGGTCTCCATCTCATGAAGACAGGTGGTAAAACAAGATACGGTTTTGGTCCGGGAAACAAAGTCCATTCGTTTTGAGCGAAAAAGAGATCTGTCGTGAAATTCTATAGTTTTCAAAGTTGGGACCTTCAGTTTTCAATGGGTGTAGGGTGTAATTTGCTTGCTCGAAAGGTCAGCCATTAAAGTGATGAAGGGCTTGAGATGAAAGTCTGGTGATCCATGGATGCCTCATGGATAATATTTTAAGTTACATAAGTAAAAGAGTCCAAAGGACTTCACCGTAAACTCCAGACCATAACGTCCACAAGACCCAAATAAATGTAGCTTCGCTGTGTGATGTGTCGAGTGTTGTGTGCTGGAACTCAGACTCACTCAGAGTAGCATAGTTCAAAAATTTGAGGGTAGAGTTTAATGATTCATGTGAACAAGAGACCCATTGAAAAAGTTTTCGGATCCTATAGCGAGAGCCTCAGCTGTAATAATTTGAAAGAATATGAGTCAGGGCTATGATGAGATGTAAAATGGGAAAGTTATTCATGACTCAAGCTGAGGGTCTCATAATGAATGTAAACGAGGAAACTATAGTAAGTCGAAAAAAACTGTATTTTTATCTCACTCGTACATCCCTCAAGTCGTAGAACCCATAAGCTTTCATCAATCTCTGGTAAAAATAAAACAGCATGAAAATTTTCAGAAATGCTGAAAGATCCCCGATGATAATCAAGGCAATGTCGCCACATCGTGGTTTCGTCACCTGGGATTTACTCGTCAGAACAAGCGATTTTCAAGTATTTCAGGCATGCATATCAGGCGATTTTCATAATGTACCAAATCACAATCCTCGATTATTATCAGAAAAATCTTTTGGTGCCTACGTCAGAGTATCATTGACGATGTTTTTTGACGATGGATTTTTATTGGGCCTCAAGGCTGGAATGAGATACGCGTTGGTCGTTATAATGGAACACGGGGTGAGAATATGCAGAACTTACATCAAGGGTCAGAAATCTATGCGGACAAAGGAGACCAGTAGTAAGGATATCCGAATTCTCTATGAGACCTTTAGTTTTCAATCGATATCGGTGTAAAATAAACCCTGGTAAAAATTGACGATAGGAGCTGCGTTTCAAAATACCATAGAAATTCTTATGGCCGACTGAAGAAGGCGATAGAAAATCATATAGCTGGCTGTAGAAAGTGGGAAAAATCATACGACCGGGCTACACGAAGCAATAAAAAATTAAACAGCCGGGCTATAGTTCCTGTCGCCGGGCTTTACACTTTATTGCCTGGCTGTTGCTTTTTCGTCATCGGCTATAAAAGGCTATAAGAAATTGTGTAGAAATTCGTGTGCTTTGTAAATCCTTAAGTTTGTACGGAATCACCATAATATTTACAAAACGCACATTATATTTTCCTTTACTACATATTTGTTTTTATCAATTAAAATGAGAATAATCCATACAGAGTGTGCAAACATTTCAAAGTCATGAGTTGAACAACGCTGACTCCACGAGATTAAATATTAGAACCTAACAAAAAGCGGAGCGGCGGCGCACTGGCGTCTACAAACCTAACAGGGATACTTCACGCATTGCGCAACGCGTGAAGTATCCCTGTTAGGTTTGTAGGCGCCAATGCGCGTTGCGCGCTGGCTGCCCGCCCGCCGCGCCGCGCCGCAGCGTACCACGGCGCTTGAAGCAACTATTTCACACCCGAGGTATTGCACAGTATCGTACGAAATTGAAGGCGCTCCAACATATTAGGAATGGCAGGCATCCTTCAAAAGTACGGAGCTTTCCTCGCAAAATAAATCAAGATACTACGGCCCAAAAAGAGAGCGGTAGTCCAAAAACTCACTGAGTCCTAGCATCCGTAATTAGTAACGTTTTGCTAAACGTTTAGCTAGTGTATGCTTACACTTTATCGTCAGGCTATTGCTTAATCGCCATCGGCTATAAAAAGCTATAAGAAATTGTGTTGCCGGCTGTAGAAGCTGTTGGAAATCTGACAGTCGGCTGTAGGTCTATGGTATTTTGGAACACAGATTCTACTGCCAGTTTTTACCAGGGTACGGTGGGATTTGTTCAGAAAACAAGATCGGCAGTGGCGCGGCGTAATTTGCCATCCAATTTCGATTAATCTGCCATTTAAACATACGGATAAGGATCGATAAACAAAGCGTTTGCAGCGAACATCTTAGTAATCGATTCTTTACCATAACTTCGAATGGGGAAATATCAATAATCGATCATCCACGCCTCGCTACTGAGGATCACGATTCCATGAAGCAATGTTTTCTCTTGCTCATGGGTCCCCCAAGTCTTCCATTAATTATAGGGATGATACGCAAGGAAATGTCAGTATAAGACTCAGGATGAAATCGGCCAGAGTCTAGTGGTTCATGTAAATAATAGCCATGAACCCTTTGGAAAGGTCCCAAGTTATTTATCAGTATAGGTATCAATTTTTTGTGCAAAGTAAAACCTAGAAAATGGACTATTTCAGTTCGGGGTCCAAGATCTGGATATGACGTCGGAATTTTTCTTGCCCTGAGAGGTCCAGTTAAGTTAAGTCATTTCTGATTTAGAACTTTCAGGATCTTATTAAGTTCATTTTTAGCCAAATGTGAAAAGTGGTATCTTTTGATCAGCTTAGGTGATTTTTATATCCTATTCACTATTTTGAAAGAGAGCGATGCTTTTCAAAAAAAAAAAAAAAATTCTTCGCATTGTCTGAGAACAATGAGTACTTAAACGCGCGTGGGTTCATGCGAACAGGTGGGTACACATAGAGGTATAAATTTGAAAATAATTTTGTCCTACTGTCAGTTTGGAGGACATGCATTTCAAAATGCATATTGTCGTCACAACAGAAAAATATCAGTCGGAATCTATCCAAAGGGTGCACACAAAACCTCGAAAAATCTTCTAAAAAGAATATTAATTGTAGATGAAAAGAGTGCAGGAGTTGCCTACTCCTTTTTATTACCCTGGTCGTATCAACTGACGAAAGTTATCGTGAAGGTGACAAAAATGTGTCCAGTGCGCTAGCTACTAGCAAGTCGCAATCTCTGAATATCACTTAAAGAAATAAGAGTTCATCAGTTTAGCAAGACACTCTTTTTATCCCAGATGTCTCAAAAAACCTATAGTTCCGGCGATTTCACCAAAAATTTGGTCGATTAAACAACCCTTCTTTGTTGATGTGACCGATAAGTAATTCAAAGAACATAAATATGAAAATGTCTAACTGTGTATATGATCAATAAGACAGAAAGTTGGAATTTTTTAGCCAACGTTCGTTAAAAATTAGCAAAGAGCTGAAAATCTCAATACAGAGGGAAAAAGCTCATACGAGCACAATTTCCCCCCAAAGAGATACGCTGCTTGGTACAACACCTGTAACGACCATTCAGGAAGGCAACTGCAAGCGCGTTTCGGCCTTTTTGGGCCAATCCTTAGGGCAGCGCAGCCTCCTGAATTTCCTGCTACCAAGCTCGACCAAACAGCGTATCTCTTCAGGGGAAAATTGTGCTCATATGAGCTTTTGTCCTCTGTATTGAGATTTTCAGCTTTTTGCTGATTTTTAACGCACTTTGGCTAAAAAGAAATTCCAACTTACCATCTTACGACCAGTGCGAATCAGTTTGTGATCAATAATACTTTACACCCAAAAATCACCGAGAGTATACAATTTATGATCACTGATGACGAAATGTCATACTCTCATCCTTCCCCTGAAGTTTTTTCTGATGACGCCCATCATAAACACGGAGGAAATGTTTTCACTCGCGCAAGCGCCGGATGCCCGCCTCGACGCCGTCGACGAAGCCTTATTTGTTGAGACCAGTTTGTTTATTGAGCAAAGCCGAGACCGCAGGTTGGGTAACCGCTTTGTATTCGGCCAACGTACGCGTGTTTTAGCGAGCAAGCCCGTTCATTCGGACTCGCCGCCGGAGCAATGGAGCATTCCCACGAAAACGAAAGTGAAATGTCAGCCGGGCACGAGCTAATAATTTGTTTCGGCGACTCGCCGATTGTGGGAATTTTCGGAATCCGAATAATAAGATAATGAGAGATCTCGGCTTTTGCACCGCGAGCGGGAAGTCATTCCTGCCGCGTTTGGGATCGCGGTGGTTTGCTCTGAGCATCTAAAGTTGGACTGCATTCATCATGCGAGATGTAATGCTGTAAAGTTGCATACTTCTGAAAATGAAGGTGTTTTGTAATTCGAAGGGTTTCATTCAGTTACGTAACGAAGTCGGTAATAGGTCAAAATGTCCCAAATAAAATGTCCAAAAGTCAAAATGTCCAAACCCTGAATGCCCAAAAATCTGAAAAGGCCAAATATCAGTAATGTCCAGCAGATAAATAAGTCGAAAAGTAGGCGGATGTCCAAATTAATGGAAAGAGTAAATATATACTGACTGATTTCAGACTTCTTCGTCAGAATCAGTGTCAGCATCACAAGTCGATTGCTCTACGCAACGTCAATGTACAAGGTTATCCAAAAGTCACCTATCACCCCTGTATCTTTTTCCCTAATTGAGATAGAAGTTTGAAACTTTGGCAATGTTCCTCGGTCATAAGTAGCAACTTTTTGGTCCATAAAATCCAATGACAACTCAACCAATGCCTAATCTCACATGTGGACATTTGCCCACTTTTGGACTTATTTGTCTGCTGGACATTACTGATATTTGGCCTTTTTAAATTTTTGGGCATTCAGGGTTTGGACATTTTGACTTTTGGATATTTTATCACCACGAAGTCCTTGCAAAAGTCGGGGTTTTTAAATTTAATCAATAATTCCTGATTTGGTCAATCATGCAGGTGGTCTGCCCTTTCCTAAATTCCTCCTTCATGCCCCAATTCTCAGGGACGTATTCTTATTAGTTGATCCTCAAATGATGAGGCCGCCTTTGGCCATAAATTACACGGACAAAAGAGGCCTCGACGTTTCAGTGACGATTATGAATACGATTCCAAAAGCTTTACCTGAGATAAATGTTGGAGTCACACAACACTATTGAGATCATCGTTTTTCCTGTAAAATTTTACATAAATATGGTGGGTGAAATCGATTGTGTCCAACTCTTGAAAGAGCATTTCCTGACTAATGACACTTTCCTATCAACAAAGTTTCTCCGGTTTTACATGGTAACTATTTCACGACAAGTACAATTGGATTAAGCTACTGCGTGTATCAGTAACAAAAACGGTTCAGACCGAATTGTTACGTAGTCTCATAGAATCGAACCCAGAAGAAGCGAGTTTTAAATTTTCATTCCTCAGGAAGACACAATGTTAGAGATAAAGCTCAACGCCTTCCACGTTTAAAATACTTTTCCTTATGATTTATCGAATATTTTTGATAGACGAGTATGTACGAAAAACTATACTCCTACTGATGCCCCCCCCCCCCCCCCCCCCNATGAATTTAGATTCCTGTCTTTCAGTTCAGCCCTGAGAGACCTCACTCTTCCAATTCAAGATACGCGATCGGGCGGAGCAGAAATTAAGTTCGGGGATCAACACTTATTTTGCCCGGTGATGATTAATTGCCAATTTGTCGAGCATTTTATTATCCTAATGATGACTGATGAATGTCGAAGTAGGCGATTTGCGAAGCAAGTTTGCCAAACTGAGTCATTGTTTTGCAGACTGTTACAAAACCGCTACACTGGTAAAAAAAAAAAAACCTCTTGAACCAATGCCGCGGTGCATTGACTTTAAGATCTTGTCGCCGGATTTAAGAGTCTTGAACTCTTGTTTCAAGCGGATTTTGCATTGATTCAATTCAAAATCCGCTTGAAACAAGAGACCAGACTCTTAAATCCGGCGACAAGAAACTGCACTCTTGAACCAAGAGGTTTTTTTACCAGTGTATCATTCAAACCAACACCATTCCTTGTCCTTCCCAAAAACAACTTTGATACTATAAAGAAGATGGCAGGGCCTTCACACTATTTTGTCTATGATCGGCGGCTTTCTTCGCGATCATGGCCACGCTAGGAGTAGTGCTTCGACGGAGAAAGTGAATAGACAGGGAGGGTGAGAGGGGGGCGCCGGGCTAGGACCGAGTGGAGACGCGGGCCGCGTGCGTGGAGCGTAGTCTTGGACGTAAGCGCGACTTCTGGTGTCCGGACCGGTCGTAAACGAAGCGCAAGCTCCAAGCTCGTCTACGTGAGCGGCCCGCGTTTCGGCTGCCAGACGATCAATTTGGCCCGGGTCCCGCGAGCCATTAAACGGCGGATGATGATGAACGTCTTCGATACGTGGTCCATGTTGCCTATTCGGGTTACATCCTCTGCAGATTTGCTATACCACTAAAAGAAAAGTCGCTTGGATCTTGAGTCCAGACTCTTGAAAACGTTGAGAAGAAAAAATACTCTTGATTCAATCGAACTTTTCGCTTGAATCAAAAGGAGATCCGCCTAAATAGAAAGGCTCGGCTCTTCGATTCAAGGAATAATCGGATTGAATCAAGAGAATTTTTTTCTTGTCGATGTTAGTAAGAGTCTGTACTCTAGATCTAAGCAACTTCTTTCCTCAGGGATGCTTTTCCAAGTGAAGTTTGTGTTGCGGCGTGGGGTGGAAACAAAATGATCGGTGGTGATGGTGGCCAAATGACTTTAGGTGGTCTTTGATGGTGGCATTGAGTGCGACTGTGTAGGGATCTAAGTGTGAATTCGCCCGGATAAAAGATCATTCCTGAAAAGCATATGCGCACACAGAAACACTTACATATACACACGTTCACGTATACATAATCACTGATACTTTGAACAGTTATCAGGGATGCTTCCGAAAATTTCCGATCCTATTCCCGATTTTTTACTTTCCCAGAAATCTTTGATCCGCGGGTACGACTGGAGATCAATTTTCCAAGGGAAATTGAGTGTTCAATTTCCGAAGATATCACGAGGACCGTTGGCAGTTGTAAATATCTCCAGATGAGCAGCTCGAGTGGCTTTCGCAAATCTTTTTCCGTATTTTAGAACCATCTGAGATGAAATCCATGGGGATGTATGAAAATAGTACTAAAACTCACATAGTTTAATTGACAGTTGATTTTTGCCCGACTGTAAATATTTGTTTTTAAACTTGCTGAACGAACCGTTCCCATAAACACAGAATAAGTATTCAGGAATGATTAGCAAAAGATGCATATATCATTAAATTTCTAAAACACGCATCTTTGGCTAACTATTTCTATACACTTAATCATGATTAATAGATGCAATATGCGAATAAATTACTTTCCACATTTCAAAAAAAAGAAGAAAAAAAAACCAGATTAACGTGAAAAATTAATTTCTTTTACAGCCAAATGCTGACATTGGAAGAAAGTGTGGGGTAGACACGGTGATTGATAAGTTTAATTCATTATTGATTGATTCTTGTATGCTAATCTTTGGAATGGTGAAAGCGCCGCATAACCAAGTCCAGTTATCTATCTGCGAGAGGTAACTTGTCGTAACCATGGAATCTAGTTATTACAGCCGAGAATCCCTCAGGACGCTGAACGTGATGATCGACAATATGGAAGAACAGTGTTTGTACAGCTATCAACCAATCTATCTATCATACCAAGCGCGGATTGTTATCAGCGTAGTATACTTCGCAAGGAAACGTAGACCATTGATAATCATGGACATTTTTAAGATTATGCATGATATGCAGGTGGTATGCTTCCTTTTATTCTCTCATGAAGTACGCGAAACCACGGGGAAGGTGTCAGAAGGCTCCAGAAAAATCGGAAATCGTGAGTGTCCCAACTTATTTTCGTGAAAGGTACAAAAATGAAATCCAAAAAAAGCTTATCCAAAATCCAGAGAACATGCAATCAAGAATAAAAACTATAAAAAAAAGGTCATTTTTAGTATCAAAAGTTAACCAAAATGATTAAAACTCCAGCCCTGGGAAATCTGATGTTCTGCAGGGGCTTGACCGAATTCACATGGTACCGTCACGTTATTCTTTCTATCTCGCGCCTCGAGTCGGAGGTCAGACCTTAGGCAGCAAGTTTTGGAGGTACAAACGAGTTAGTGATTTATTTGAAGGCCGAGATTAAAGTCGATTTTAATTGTGCCACCTGGGCGTTTATGGTCGACTAAACTTGCAATCGTGCAGGTTCAATTCTGAGATCGAGTGTAAACTGTACAGCGTACATTCCCCCAGACGACTTTGAGAGAAGTCGTGATGGGACGGCCACCTCAAAATATCCGCTAATTTAAATCGTGCTTTGTACCTTGCACAAAAATAAGTTTGGACACCCACGATTTCCGATTTTTCTGGAGCCTCCTGACACCCTCTCCCGTGGTTTTGCGTAATACTTGAGAGGATAAAAGGAGTCTGATAACATCACAAGATCAAGTCACATTAACTGTAATCTAACCATGTCGATCGTCAGACTGCAATATTGAATACGGCTTCAAATATCTTTGTTTTAATACTGAATTTTAAGTAAGATAGAAAACAAATACTTATAATTACAATTATAAATTACGAGCAGTAATTACAAAAGACGTAAAGTTTGCTTTCTAAAAGTAAAACAATAGTGTTCAGAGAAGAGAACGAATTTTCAGATGAGAAAAAAAAAATCCAGTTGCTAAAAACAATCGGTATAATGCCAATGATAAATTCTTGGGTAACGAAAAGAAAGAGATAAAAAACAAGTTTACCCTCATTTACTTATTACCTTGTTTTGATAGGTTAAAATCTGTATGTTTACTAAAGGTAATAAGTCCAGCAGTTTTCAAAATGCTGTGCGTTAAGCAATTTTGGGGATTGGTTCAAAATCCTGGATTTACAAGGGCACATCAGCGGACAGATCAAAATATAAATGCGATAACTNNNAAATGTTCATCTTCAATGCAACTGAATGCTCATAATGTGCAAGATGTTTCATTATTTTCTGCGGTAGATGATGAAGATTTCCCACTGACGAAACCTAGATGAAGAGCTAAGCGTTGTTATTAACGTCCACTGTTCTTCGTGCGAACTCTCCTCCATCTCTGTCGTCAGTCGAGGCTAAATCCGGAAAATATTCCATTAAAAAAAGAGCGATTCGAAAAATTTTCGCGTGAAAAAGACAACACTGCCACGGCCAAGGCCTCAGCTTTTACTCCTGTATTGTTGAATAAGTTTAGAATCACAACGCTGACCGTGACGGCTGATTTCCCGGGAGACTCGAACGCATGGGTAGGAAAGTGGGAAGGTCGTGTGAAGTCATCCAGGACGCACACAACACAGAGTATGTTCTCGTATCATCGTTTATCACTTCCCAGTATAACTAATTGATTTTAAAAAGATACTAGGGGGTGCGTCTCCTGGTCGCTACGCGGCTTAACCCCCCGAGCGCTGCGCGCCCTCTACACTGAAAAAAAAAAAGAATCTTAAATTTGCCGCCAAGAAGTATTTCTTCTTAAATCAAGAATTTTGCTGGTCAATATAAGATACTGTTTTGCTTAACCCAAGCATTATTATTCTTGAATCAAGAAAAAGTCAGCTTAAAGCAAGATAGAGAAAATTCTTGGCGGCAAATTCAAGAATTATCATGCTTGATCCAAACTACTTTTTTTTTTAGTGTAAGGTCTGCTTCGTGGACCCCTCGTGGGTTAATCTATGAAGTGGGCTCAGTGGCGAGGCGTGAGTGATCGATTATCGACATTTCCCCTTTTGAAGCTATGGTGAAGAATCGATTATTAAGATGTTCATTGCGAACACCCTGCTTATCGATCCTTTGCCACAGGTTTAAATGGCAGATAAATCGATCTATCGAAAAGCATGCCACGCCACTGAGTGGGCTCATCTGGGGACCGTATTCTATTGATATCCAAAATCGAGTTTCCAAACTGTGAGAGAAGATGAAGTATAAGAAATTAATAATGAGCCCCCAGGCTAAGAAATTGAAGCAATCAATAATAATGATATTTTAAAATGAGGAAAGATACATTTTCATTAAATTAGTGTTTCATGAGGAAAAATATGCTCAGAATTATCGCGGGAGTCAATAATAATGATACTTTACCATGAGGAAGAAAGCAATTTTATAAAGATTAATTCTTGACTCACTAAAAAAATCTTTGGAACCAAATGAGTAAGGGGAAGAAAGTAGAAATAGAAGTAAAGAACGAAAAAAACCTGGCTAAACCACACAAACGAACGTGTTGTATGAACATGGAACTGCTAATGGTCGGCAATAAGCGGAAAAACCAGGCAGAGAAATTGAGGGTGGAGAAATACCTCTGCATGAGAAAGGGTAGCGAATTGTGAAGGCTCATAATGAGCGAGGGGAGGGGGGTGATATTGTGAAAGGGGTAGCGAAAACGACTAGAGTTAGGTCCCGTTATGCGTTATGCGAAACTTTCAGAATTTTATGTATAGAAGATTTTCTCGAGCAATTACCCTACGCTTTTTGGTGTGAACATTAAACACGATTTATACAACGAAAATTACTGAAAGTAACTACTAACCAAAATACTACATTTTCTGATGCAATTCAGAATCCCTGCTCGTATAAGAAACACTCGAGTCGAACGCATACTGAACGTTAAGCAAACAGTTTAGCTGTTGCAAGTTGTTCATACTTTGGAACTTTGAACTACATAGGACGGGAAACGGGAAAACGCGACGATTGAGGAGCGCATGGTGGCGTACGCGCAATGCGTGAAGTATCCATGCAGTCTTGCAGGCACCGACGGCGCGCGCGCCGCACGGTGGAGTACGCGCAACGTCTGAAGTACTCGTAGAGTCTTGCAGGCGCTAACATGCGTTCTGCGCCGATCGCAGTGTTTAGCGCGACCATTCAAACTCGCGCAGCATTTTTCAACTTGTCATTTTAAAGTTTTTTGCACAATTACACTCTGAATGGACCATCTGTCATTTACTCTGATAAAAAAAAAAAGAAAAAAAAGAATTAAAAACCACACAAAATCCAACTAATTTTCTTCCCTTCATTCATAACTGGTAATGGTTGACAAAAAGCGGAAGGGCCAGGAAGGGAAATCGGGGTTGGAGGAAGGGTAACGGATTGAATTGGCGCAGAATGAGCAAGGGGGGTGGGGGTTGTTGTGGAGGGGATAGCGGACACGCACAGCGTAAGATACCGTGTTGCGTCGTGCGAAACTCTTGTCATTTTATATATGTAACAAAGATTTGTCGTTGTTTTAAAGTAGTGTTAACATTTTGCTCTTTATCTTTATACTTCGAAAAGAGGGATCATACTACATCCGCGATCATGAATCACTCTTATTTGAATTTATTCACTGTTTTGAACCTCTTGATGGTCAGATAAAATGTATCCATCAGCTGATTACTTGCAGTAATTTTCTTACTGATGAAAAAAGTACGAGGGATGTAAAATTTAAAGTATTAGTTTATGTTATTATTGCTCAGTAACAAGTCTTTGCGTTTAACGTAGTGGCATTTCTGAGCATAAAAAGGAATATTTGCTTTGTATGCGACAAAATCGTGATGCACGTTGCTTGTTATCTTGTTGATCATTGTTTGATACCTTCAGACTAATGATGCGCCCTTTATTTCATTCGATTATTGCTCCAAGCGTTTTTGCTTTCGAGAAAAAAATATAGTGCTATTATTTCATGCTTCACAGCATGGAATAATGACACGTTTGGCCGTGTGTTTAAGAGCGTACGACTAACACAGCGCATAGTTGTCAATCCCTCTCCTCCATCCCACAATAAATTGAACTCATCCGTGCTAAAAGGAACTATGTGCGCATAGGGATGGCATGTAACATAGCTCCTTTCAGCATAAACACGCCCAATTGCACACTTGCGGCGAATGCGCAAAAAAGATCCTCAGATCCACCAACGGATTGTGATGCCTTTGTAACGGAAAATGACTACTATAAATTCCTGACACTGAAAAGGAACAGCTATCAATACACTTCTCGCTTGCATAATGAATAAATCAATGCATAAGAGGAGAGCATAATCGGACGTATTTCTATTAAACAAAACTACGTGCATTATGACGTGAGTCCTGTTATGCACATATTCTTATGGGTCTCAGGGCTCACGTCTTGATACACATAGTTCCGTTGGATAGAAATACGTCCAATCAGTATCCGCGCGGTCCAGATTTAGCTCACCTGCGAATGGCATCCGCTAGGGAGGCGATTCAGATTGCACGATTGCAATTATACCTACACTGCCTACCGTCTAACACGCCTACAGGAGCTGGAGTATGAGCGATTTTTGCGGAGGAAATGTGCAATACACTACGCTGTATATGAAAAGGAGCGTCATTTAGTTTTACAGACCAGCGGGCCGATTGTTGATATTGATAGACAAAGCTATAGACAAAGAAGGCATAAGGAGTATGGAGCGATCCTATTGGTTAAAATAGGTGGCTCTCATAAACTAAGGGAGAAAATGATGGACTAAATAAAGGAACTCTTGTGGGTCGCAGTTAGTTAGTTTATTATACCTACCTCCGTTGTCCATTGCAACCGTCCGCTTCCACCAATAGGATCCCTCCAAATTAATTTAATTTGTTCTTCCCAATTTATTTCACATTATTTTTTCATCTCTTTTCCCACAAATGTGAACTGTTACAATACATTAGGTTGCAGTTTACCTCTCCTTTGCTTTGTGACGCACACTCAAAATCTCTTTACCTTCGGGAGTTACGTAGGAGCTGAGCTAGACGCTCCCCTACAGCAATTTAGAACAGTGAAACATAACGGTCAATAATTGCGAAACAAAGTAGGTGAGGTGATCTGCACGACTAATAAAAATTGAGTGCAGAAACCGAGTTGACGGTTTTCTGGAGACTAAGTCACTCATCTCGAGTACCTTTCCCCAGATTATTAAAAAATATCGATCGATGGTCCCAGCAAATGGTACGTACGCCTTCTCACGGAACTCGAGATAAATCCGAAGCGTTCGGATCTCTCGGCAAATGAGGTGTGGGAGGGCCGTTCTCTGGAGTGGCCGGCTCGTGTAATTATAATAAATGGATTTGTTTGCCTACTCGCTCGTTTTTACGAGTGTTTTGACGTTGTGATTGGTGACTGCGATGAAGCTGGCGCGCGGAGCGGTCGGAAGCCGGCTCGCCTTATTTGGGGGGGCCTAACGCAACCGCCGAACGCCGATGACCGAGATAGCCAAGGCTTGGCCCGCACCGCTGCGCTTTCACGGCGGAGAGCAGCCTGTGGTTTCTTGACCGAAACTTGAAAATTTGGGAGCTGATCTTGTCGCACGATCTGATCTTACTCTATAATATAAAGTGTAAGGATAACGCCTGATGCATAACGCCAGAGGCGAGAAGCGCATCGAGGTGTTGGACCGCGGAGCGGTCAGAGGGCGTGGCCCCTTCGTTACAAGCTAATGGACCACTAGACGAGCTACAGAGTTATATGTTAATTAACCAAAATATCACGTAGAACACGATTTGCGATACCATGGGGCTAACTTCATCCCATTTTCTTCTTCTGTTCAATTCTCATGTGTTCACTCACAGGGCCGGATTTACCTACTTGCCGCCCACGGGCCGCTAGTAATTTGCCGCCCCCTTCTCATTCGTTTTGAAACATCAATGAAAACCATCAAATGAACGTGCCAGCGGGAGAGGGGTGCACAAGACGCGTTAACTGGTGTTGAACACATTTTTTGGGAAAGCCCTGTCAACACTACCAGCAAAAGTTCACGGAACTTTGCGAGAAAGATAAGTTTCGTAAACCTATCTCTGTGTGGACAAGGCCTTCCGTTCATAAGAAATGAACGAAAAAATTATGAAAGAACAAACATAAATGTGGATTAATGATTTTAACTTCCGCCGTCGCGCCTCGCAGACCGCACTGTGTTTGACGCAGTGCGTGAAGTATCCACGCAGTCTTGTAGGCGCTATGCGTCTCACGCTGACCGCACTGTGTTTGTCGCAATGCGTGAGGTATTCATTCATTCTTGTAGGCGCTATCCGTTTCACGCTGTCCGCAATGACCGCACTGTGTTTGATGCAATGCGTGAAGTATTCGTGCAGTCTTGTAGGCGCTAATATGTGTTACATGCCGATTGCCGCGCCGAGGGCTTCTCCTTTTCATCTCAAGTCCTCGTCATCATTTCTCTCGCCGCCGGTCGGTTTGGCCGTTCCAGGCCAAATTGCGTGTTTGGTTTCTCTCTTAACGACTAATTAAGGTGCTGCCTCTTATATCACTGAAAGACGACAAAAGCAGAAATTACTATACTACCGGAAAATTAGAGATTTTGTCGCCTTTTCTCGTTTATATAACTTTTTTTCTAAATCCGAATTTTGTTGTATACCTACATTTTAACAAATTGCAAAATTTGCCGCCCCCTATAGATTTGCCGCCACGGGCCGCGGCCCATGTGGCCACCATCTTGATCCGGCCCTGTTCACTCACTGTAATTTTATGATTTGTATCATCTTAAAAATCAATTCCGTGTTTCAGGTCTCCATTTCCACGTGGTGGGCGAAGGAGTGGTCAGACTGAAAAGCCAGAGGCAAGAGCGGATATACGATAAGGAGAATTACATCGATTTCCGGATGCGACTTCTAGGCGAGCCTGGTAAGTTCACAACTCAACTTTCGAGCCGATCTTTGCACCTTCGGCTCTGGAAAAAGAAATCTTAAATTATGATTAAATAATTGAGCCCCACGAGTGGACCAATAACTCAAAAGCTAATGAAGCTGAGATTAATGATAGGTTTCTTACAATTAAGAGAAACTTCTGATCAGGTTGGATACCAGCTAGGAGCAAGGTAGTGCGCACGACGGAGAGTAACAATTCACGCTAATGTTCTTTCGGTCGAGAGATTTTTGTATTTTCTAGATAAATAAGTTACCGATACTCAATTATGATCCATGGAACGATTGAGATTAGAAAAATAAGCATTTTTCGTATTCACGCTTTAAAGTACTTCCGTGGTATAAATTATGATGCAAAAATAAAGAGTGTTTTGTATTTGTAAAAGTAGAAACTACGTTAGACGACAGCAACCCTGCTTGGATAAAAAAATCATACCTAGATAGTTTGACTGCATATATGAACATGATCTTCATAGAATCCGGCAATCAGCACTAGATTCCTAATAGTGTTAACTATACGCATGTTTAATCTCCAGGAAGTCCAGCACATATAGTGCTGGACTTCGGTATGTTTAACCATTAGCCTGTTGGTAATCTCCAGAACGTTTTCAGTAGTGTCATGAAATCTGCATGCTAAATAGCAAATCTAGTTGCCAATGCTAGAATGTCAGTGCTGGTAACAAAATTTGTACGAATCCATGCTGTAAGGAACTAAGTGCTTTTAGCATAAATACGTCCACTTCTGGAAGGTCTACATAGCCAGACAATCTAGTGGCCACCATCTTTCAGTATAGTCCCTAACTTTCTCTCTATGAGGCCTGTCACCCAATAAAACTAAAATTTGCGGAAAAATTGGCAACTGTGTCGGTTACGGTCCCCTGATGACGATGAGCTAAGCAGCTAGGGCCGACAGCTGATCTGGATTACTGGATTTGATGATTATCCATCCGGCCATTCCCACAGTGCAGCAGCGCAGCGTGCGCTGGTATGGTGACCTGATTTGGTGCAGAAACACGGATTTCGACAAAACAGAGGGAAACGCCGATGATGAGCCGGTCATTTCCTGCAGGTTTCAATTTCAACTGGGCGAGTTTCAATTAACCTGGCTCGGTCTTTTTTCCGGTTGGTCCGTGTAGGCTCGATTCGATTGGGTGGCTCCTGGTGGTCAGTCTCATTTGTGTTTTATCATTGAGCATCATTTCCAGGATAAATAGGCGAATATTCATCCTAAAATTGGATTGCCCCGATGTTGCCGATTAATGAGGGATTAAAGTAATTCGACTACATTTTGCAAATTGCATGTAGTTCTGAAATGCAATAATTGGCAATTGCCAAACCAGAAATTGTAGTTCCGAATTGCAATAATTGGCAATTCGGAACTACAATTTCTGGCTCATCTGTGAAAACACGTGCACGTGTGTACCTACACAGGGAAATTGCGCTCTTTCTATACTGAGCCAGAAATTCTAGTTCCGAATTGCAAAATGCAGTCCCAGGGGCGTAGCTAGGAAATTTCTCTGGGGGGGGGGGGGNGGACCACCTCTCGTGGTGAAGAGAGCGGGGGGAGGGTGAGGAATGGAGGATCCCGTTTTTCTGGGGGGGGGGGCAGGCCCCCCCTAGCTACGCCCATGTGCAGTCCACTTGTGACCGGATCTATGAAAAGGGATCTTGTCTTTCGGAAGAAAATTTTCCTATACTTCTCGCAAATGCACTGGAAATTTTGACACATTTTTTACCCGAAAATCTAAAAAATTGAAGAAGGTTTTGCTCCTGAAGTCCCAATGCAAAACTTCTTCGGTTGAAAAGAAACGTGGTGTTAGTTTTCGTGAAAAGAAACGGAGCATTTGCTATAGGTATTTCCTCGTCTTTAAGGTCTCTTTCCACATGTTTCGGTCACAATTGAATCTCTCAGTTCAAAAATAACCCAACTTGGATTTTTCACGATTTTCTGGCTCCTTTTCTGACTGTAACGCAGTTTTTATCGTCTCAGGAAAAATTTCATTGCTGGGTGGTTTTCGAACTGAGGGATTCAATTAATGCAGATCGAACGTTGCAGATTTTCAATGGAAATGACGTCAATTTTAGGCAGGTTCTGATGTAAGCTGCAGTATTCTTGAATTTGCCGCCTAGAATGATTTCTCTTGAATGTAGAGGAAAAACATCTGTATTAGGAGGAAAGTTGCTCACATCAAACGGAAATCTGCTCGCAAATCAAGCGGTTCTATTCTTGATTCAAGAGGAAACCTTCTTGACGGCAAATTCAAGATCACTTCTGTTTTAACCAAGTCACATCCTTCCAAAGTTTCATGAGAAAACTATACAAGTTTGGTTCGCCGATAACACGAACTTAAGGTGATTCGATGGACGCCATATTTTGTGTCAGAACGGCATGTAATGTATCGCATCAATTAGTTCCATTTTTGCAGCTACTCGTAATTTGTCTCAAATTTTGAGATCGCAATTCTGTTGTCAGTAGACTAAAGCACTCACTTACCAATTCTAACAAATAAATTCAACGTAATAAAGGCGTGGTTTTTTTAGGGAGAAAATATCGCAATCGAGTGCAGTTTCGATATCAGTATCGAATGCGATGTTTTCTCTCTAAAAAAACCACGCCTTTATTACATTGAATTTGTCTGTAAAAATTGGCAAGTGAGAGTTTTAGTCTTCTGACAACAGAATTGCGAGAAAAATTATTAGAGTAGCTGAAAAAATAGAGCCAATCGATGCGATATATCGCACGTCGTTCTGACACAAAATATGGCGTCCATCGAATCACCTTAAATATGTTTTCTTGGTTGCATAGGGCAAGCTTTCATCTCGCTGCAACGATTGAAGAAAGAGCCGCACTGCAAGGTGCGGACGACGATGGGTGCCCGTGGGTACCTCCTGTTGTCTTTGACGATCCCATCGAAACAATTGCACTTCGCCGCCGCCCCGCCTCACCGCGAGGTCAACAACAACAACAGTATAAATACCCGACGCCGCGACGCACCGACTCGCAGCCACGCGTCGGACCCACGCGCCAATCCCCCCCCCTCTTGGACAATCCCTCTCCTCCCTTGAGTGCAGATAGTGGAAACGTCTACCGAGGCTACAATTTGATAGAGGTAACGGTTCCGCTAATACCATCTCGGGATCCAAGTTCCGAGGTTATTACTGCCGCGCAAAGGAAAAACGCCGTATGAGCCCTTTGACGTTGCGAAATTTCATCTGATGAGAATATTTTTGAGGGAGATAAATATTCAAGAAATTTAGTGAATATTTTTTTTCTGAAGTTTTCAGATACACTAGTTGGAATGTTGAAAAATTCAAAGGATATATTCGCAGGAAAAATTCACGAGTTTTCAAAAAAAATTCGGATTTTATCAGTGGAAATTAGGCAACGCCTGAATTTTCATGAGACTTTTTACCCCAGAATGATAGATTAACTCGTGCCTTGCAGTAACGATGAGTTTTCCCTCGTCCTACGAAAGGAAAATCTCGCAGAGTTGGGGCGTAACTGGAGGAAGCTCCTCTGGTTGGCAAAAATTAGCTAGTATCGTCCTGAATACTCCTCCCTCCCCCTCCCTCCATCGAGGGGGAGGTGCAAAAAGGAAGAGGCTGGTAATTATTCGAGGCCTCTTGCATTATCCCAGTAATTTCAAGACCACCCAGTCAGCAAATGATTTAAGTTGAGGCCATATCGTGCTTTTAAACGATGCAACTATTCGGCCTCTGAGACCACGCTAGGAAGTATCTTTTCACAATGAAGGCGATATTTATGCGTTAACGCTCTTCATCAAAGTATTTTCTCCAGCAGCTGAATTGCTCGCTAAACACGTCCACACTGATGATCAGCTTTGGAAATGATGCGACTATTCGGCCTTTGAAGCCACTCGCCGTCTCCAAATATGTCTCTCGATAGAGGAGGGCGCCAACAAGAGCAGCTTCTTTTTCGCAGAGAGACACGAGAACCAGAAGCCACGCCACCACCAGAACGGCGACTTCTTGTTTACAAATCAAGCTTCAAAGGGTGATTTCCTAACCGCATAGAGGCATCTGTTGTCCCCATATCAATGCCTCTTCATCTTCGTCCCCACTTTTCCTGCCCTTCTCTCTCCTTTTTTTCTCTTTTCCTCATCGTTTTCTCTCTCTTTTTTCCTCTTCTTGGGAGGCTTTCATACTCCATACTTATGTAAAAATGGAGACAAAAAAGAATTAATTTAATAATTATACATTAATAAGGAGAGATATAAGAAGAATTAACTTAATAATATTCAAGTACTGTAATAATAAATTGGCACTTAAATGGACGTATCAGAAAGGAACCAACCCACATCAATCTGAAACTGAGAAAAAGAGGTTTGAAGTTTTATTCCTCCATAAGATTTAGTGTAGAAAGTAACTTCAACGCTCTTTTCACAAACTAATATTTTTTTCGACTTTGAGTTTATGGCAGAGGGAAATATATAACTAGAGGAACTCGAAAATATCCTTAACTCAATTTTTTCGAAAATGTGGGTTGGTTCCTTCCCGATGAAGTGGGTCGAAATATACGTAAATATAGGGACAGAAAGGGGGGGGGGGGTAAAGGGGGTTTATAAAAGGGGTTTTATGAGCTGCGCCTCTGTGTAACCGTCCTACCCCCGACAACATTTTTGGTTAATTTCATCCCAGTATGCAAGCGAACGGCCTATCACGTCGCACGGACGACAAAAGCCAGAAGTTGACGGAAACAGGTGGAAGAACACTGCGTGGAGTAATCCATAAAA
The DNA here is from genome assembly GCF_001854935.1 of Bemisia tabaci. Lineage (NCBI taxonomy): Eukaryota > Metazoa > Arthropoda > Insecta > Hemiptera > Aleyrodidae > Bemisia > Bemisia tabaci. The sequence continues at coordinate 4,904,319 of NW_017548003.1, forward strand.
CGGCGACAAAGAGGCGGGAAAGGGGGTCACACGCAGCGTCGGGGGGCGCTGCCCGCCTGCGTGGGAAATCGCCGGCGCCGCCCGGGGAAAGCGAGGGTTCCCGCCACGATCTGGCAGGGCGCGCCGGACCGGGCATCGGGTTATTGGACTACATTTTCATGCGAATCGTGGCGTGGAAAATGGTCAAACGCGACCACGCGCCGCGACCCGGACGCGTTAGACCGTGTGACGCGCGCGCCATGCGCCGTGTCACGCCGGAGAAATCGCCGTTGTCATCGTTCCCGCCGGGTTTCCCACACGAACGGGGAAGGGGGGGGGGCGAAAATGTCATTTGGTGAAATTGTGAGTAGGTTTAGTTTGGATCCCTCAGGCGGAAACGACCCGACTGCGGAAAATTTAAAAAACAAACAACACTGGAAAAAAAAACACATTGGATCTAGAGTCCAGACTCTTGAAAACATTGACAAGAAAAAATACTCTTGATTCGATCAGATTTTCAGCTTAGATCAAAAGGAAATCCGCTCAAATTAAGAGGCTTGGTACTTTATTCAAGCTAAAATCTGATTGAATCAAGAGTATTTTTTCTTGTCGATGTTTTTAAGAGTCTGGACTCTGGATCAAACGTGTTTTTTTTTCCAGTGAACTTTTTACTATAGGACAGTAGTTTTGAGGGGTGTGACACAACGCACTTTTATTTTATTTGAAAAAAAAAAAAAAAATTGGTTGGCCTGTCATCGGGTGAGCATTGGTGGATTTTGACAAGATTGACTGGGGGCTTTAATTGCTTGTATTTTCGAGACAAAAAAAAATGCGATAATTTGGAGACACCCTGTCGCGGGGTGACAAGGCTTCTAGGATTTCAAAATGCTCCGACTTTCCATGGAATTTGAAATTAAAATCTTCTAACTTTTCAATATCATTTTGTAATGTTTTCCTTTAAATTGCTTCTCACGAGAACATTTTAAGCGCAAGGTCTCTTGAAATTGAAAACATGCAATGTAATAAATATGTTGGAATCTGTTGGCTTCAATCAGATTTTTCGTGTTTTTGCACTTTTTTACCGAATTGCGTAGGCGCAGAATGAGCGAGGGAGGGGGGGGGGGGNGGGGGGGGGGGGGGGGGGGTGATGTTGTCAAAGGGGTAGCGGAAACGACTAGAGTTAGGTCCCGTTATGCGTTATGCGAAACTTTCATATTTTTTTGTATAGTAGATTTTCTCGAGCAATTACCCTACGATTTTCAGTGTGAACCTTTTAAACACGATTTATACAACGAAAATTACTGAAAGTAACTACTTACCAAAATACTACATTTTCTGATACAATTCAAAATCCCTGCTCATAATAAACACTCGAGTCGAACGCATTCTGAACGTTAAGCAAACGGTTCAGCTGTTGCACGTTGTTTACACTTCGGAACTTTGAACCACATAAGACGGGAAACGGGAAAACGCGACAACGCGACGATTGAGGAGCGCATAGTGGCGTGAGCGCAATGCGTGAAGTATCCATGCATTCTTGCAGGCACTAACGGCGCGCGCGCCGCACGGTGGAGTACGCGCAATGCCTGAAGTATTATTGGAGTCTTGCAGGCGCTAACATGCGGTCTGCGCCGATCGCAGTTGGTTGGCCTGTCATCGGGTGAGCATTGGTAGATTTTGACAAGATTGACTGGGGGCTTTAGTCGTTTGTATTTTCAAGACAAAAAAATGCGATAATTTGGAGACACCTGTCGCGGGGTGACAAGGTTTCTAGGATTTCAAAATGCTCCAAGTATTCATGGAATTTGAACTTAAAATCTGCTAACTTTTCAACATCATTTTGTAATGGTTTCATTTAAAATGCTTCTCACTAGAGTATTTAAGCGAGAGGTCTCTTGAAATTGAAAACATGCAATGTGATAAATATGTTGAAAACTGTTAGCTTCGATCAGATTTTCGTTTTTTTGCACTTTTTTACCCTTACAATTAGACTGTTTTAATTGAATTAAGCGAAGCCTTAGAAACGACAGAGATTGGGTCCTTCCTTTGCACCTACACATCATAGAATCGTGTTGCAATGGTTGAATTTCCCGAGTAAAATTTATTGAAATCCATGCTGACGTTAAGTTTCTGAGACAGCTGTCAAATTGAGAGAGGGGGAGAGAGGGAGAGAGAGAGAGAGAGAGAGAGAGAGAGAAAAAAATCTAGTGTCAACAAGCCGACGATAGGAAAGGCGTGATCAGGCCTCGTTTTTTAACTTTCCTCCCAAATCTGAGTGACACCTCACTGGCAACATGGAACGGAGCAATGCGCGTTCACATCTAGCGCCTTCAATTTTGCAGAAGCAACACGGACATCCATCAAGCACGAATAGTTGTATCTCTGCGCCGTCATCAACGCGGTTCTTTCTCTTGCTCTATTATCATGTTATGGTTGTTACAGTTTGTTTCATATGTAATGGTGATTCAAGGGCTACGTGATCGACACAGTCGAAGATAGGGAGATACATAAGCGGGCCTCATTATTCCATTTTTCTCTCGAATCTGAGTTACACCTTATTGGCAGCATGGCGAGTTCACTCATCGCGCCTTCAACTTTGTGGATGCAACACTTACATCCATCAAGCACGAATAGTCGTATCTCTGCGCCGTCAACAGCACGCGTCTTTTCCCTTGCTGTATTTCCATCTTGGGTTGGTTCCGTTTGTCCTCTCTCTTTTGGAAGCACTTCAAGGAATACGTAAGCAACTTGGCCGAAGATCGAAATTTTCTAACTTTTCTTTTGAAAGAGCATTCGCTCATTTTCGCTCAAATCCATGCGATTTTGAACAGAGCTGTAAGCTCTTCATGCTCTCGGCAAAATCTGAGAAAATTGTAGCTTGATTAAAATGTTCACGCTTTGGTAATAATTTCCCTTGTTGCTTTACTGATATTAAATACCAGCGATTCGCTCTGACTTCTACTTATGCTATCTAATAGCGTTCCATTATTGCAATATTATTTTCTACGATAACGTCCGCTTTTACGAGAAATGAAAGCCAGTCTGAAATTGTGCCTAAAAAAAAAAAAAAAAAATTAGCAGACTTTTCGTGATCCAGTAAAATTTACCTACTCGACACGGGAAAAAAAAACACATTGGATCTAGAGTCCAAACTCTTGAAAACATTGACAAGAAAAAATACTCTTGATTCAATCAGATTTAAGCTTAAATCAAAAGAAAATCCGCTCAAATTAATAAGCTTGGTTCTTGTTTCAAGCTTAAATCTGATTGAATCAAGATTATTTTTTCTTGTCGATGTTTTTAAGAGTCTGGACTCTAGATCCAATGTTTTTTTTTTTCCAGTGGACACTCCAGATTTTTCAAGAAGTGGTCACCCTGTTCTAGACTCCCTCCTCAACTCGCCGTAACCAAACATCGGTCGTTGGACAATTTGGAGTAAGTTTTTTTCAGAGGTATCGGTCCAGCGACAGCGGGTATCCAGGTCAGGGCCCATGGCTAGCGGCATGTGGCGGTTGGGTCTTTGCCTGGGATCTTCCTCCCACTGGCCATCGCCCGATCCGACGGACGCAACGGTGCCACCGATTTGTCACCGGATTCGTAACCGCGATTCGCTCGGCTCAACCGGAGTGCATTGTCGCCCGACCCGAGTGACCGTTGTTGCCGCACCTCTTAGTTCATTGTTATGGTGATGATTCCTGTAATGGAGTGACAAAAAGGGGATATTATTTGCGTTACGGCGCGGCATCGTGCCCGACACACTCCTCGATTGCACTCAAAGATGCAGCAGCGCGACAAATCCTTGATCGAGAGCCCCCACCCCCCTCCCCCGATAGAATAATCGTCCGGACTACTATCAGCGGACCGGACCCCGGTCCAAACCTAATCAAACTAAGACCCAACATGCGGGAAAAATTGTTGGCGTGGGCAAGGTGTCTACTAAAATGTAATTTTGAACTTTCCTGATGTTTAAAATGAAATTTCCTAATTATTTACGGGAGTAAATTGACAGCTGTTTGATTTTAAAAACCAACGTATTCAAAAATTGAATCAAATGCACGGCCGGATTAAGGGGATGGCCGCGGCCTATGGCGGCAAATTTTGCAATCTGTTTGAATGTAGGTATCAAAGAAAAGAAGAAAAAATCGGATTCAGAAAATAAATTTCAAACGAGAAAATGCGACAAAATCTCTCATTTTCTGAGAGTAAAAGTTTTTTTACACATCTAATGTTGTCGTCTTTCGGTGACAAAAAAGACAACACCTTTAATTATTAGTCAAGTAAAGAGAGAAACCAAACACGTAATTTGACCTTGAGCGGGAGCGGCTCAAAGAGCAATGATGACGAGGACTGAGATGAAAAGGAGAAGCCCGGCGGTCGGCATGAAGCGCATAGCGCCTACAAGACTGAATGAATACTTCCCGCATTGCGTCAAACACACTGCGGTCAGCAGCAGTCGGCGTGAAACGCATAGCGCCTACAAGACTTCATGAATACTTCACGCATTGCACCAAACAAAGGTCAGTCGGCGCAGCGGCAGAAGTTAAAATTATTAAACCGCGGCATTTATGTTTGTTCTTTCATAATTTTTTCGTTCGTTTTGTTATGAATGGAAGGCCTTGTCCAAACAGGGATGGACTTAACTTTCGTGGACTACGAAGCTTACGATGGACGGCTACGACGCTTTACGATGGAAGCTTACGATGGATTTCGTACGATGGACTACGGAGCTTAACTTTCGTGTAAAGTTCCGTGAACTTTTGTTAGTGTTGACAGGGCTTTCACAAAAAATGTGTCCAACACGAGTGAACGCGTCTCATACACCCCTCCCCCACCGGCACGTTCACTTAACGAATTAGAAGGGGGCGGAAAAATACAGGCGGCCCATGGGCGGCAAGTAGGTAAATCCGGCCCTGATCAAATGTTTCACTTTTGCAGAATCCAAACTGTATGTATAGTTGAAACAAGCAGGAAGCTCCAACGCATTCGCGTCGGAGAGCGGCTCTGGCGACAGTAGTTGTAGTCAAGAATGAGGGCCTAGACACATTTTGTCACTGATGTACAATCCGACAACTGTCGATTCATGTTTTGTAACTTAGCAGATTTACGTAGCCGGTGTATAAATGTGTATTGGCCCTTGATACGCAGAATGCATGGCACTATCACTTGTTGTATACTTTTAATTTTGAAGGCTCTTTGGAGGTCCGCATCCTAAAAAATTTCTCCCACAGTATTTTTTTTAACTTGTCGTTGTGATTGGGCGCCAATTTCTTTCAATTGAGTGATCATCTTCTTTTTTTGTCAAATAACTAGTTTGTGCAACAATAAGACTGAAACTGACTGTAACTGAAATTTTGTCTTTTTAGATATTTGGTTATTTTGTATTTATTAGATTGTATATTTTCACAGCCCTGTGATAAGAAACTTTGGAATGCATGGTTGATAAGTCGTTTAGCGAGGCTGCAAAAAATTTGCATTTTTATATCTGAAATTGTAGGTAATGGTTTTGAATATCGAATTGCGATATATTACACGGTTAAGATAGGGCTATATGTCTTGTCGTAAGCGGCGACATAGAGTCGATGTCATTTCAATAATCGCCCCGATGGGCACGGTAGTTGTGTGCCGTCTGCCCACGTAGCAAATGGGAGGCGAAAATGGAAGTCATCAGTGCATCGGTGAGTGTTGAACGTGTAAATTGCGCGGGCCGCGCAAATTTCGCGATCATCGATGTGTCGGGGCTGAGCATCCATCATTTTCTATCTTGTTTTGAAGCTATGTGAGTTGTGATAAAGTACATAATTTTTTTGTATTATATTACTGTATAAATAGTGTAAAATTTGTACAGAACTTTGTACAAAATAGTTTCTTGTAAAAAGTGTGGACTACTGCCACGTCGTTTCCATACAAACTCCCAATACGCCGCAAGTACCACAAATGCCCATGTTAACCAAATCACCTCATCATCCATTTTTTAAGGACACAATTTTTAATTCAAATCAACTTACTTTATCAAAACTCCAATCGTTTATCAAATAACATATATCGAGTCATTTTAACAAAATCAAAGACGGCATAATATCATTTATCACACAGCCAAAAACCTAACCTAGAAACCACGATGTTTACAAACTCAAATTGGAGAACACTCATTGGTCCAATAATAAAAATTGATTTGCCGCCTTTTTTCTTTGCAAGCAAAACGTGTGAACATGTCTGAAAATGGGATCGGGCGTTAACACTCAACGATGCACTGATGACTTCCATTTTCGCCTCCCATTTGCTACGTGGGCAGACGGCATTAGACGTTTACGGTTTCCTTGGTAACCTTTGTTTGCTATCAGCTGATATCGAGTAATATGACTAGGAAGCTCCAACCCAGTGGTTGGAGCTTCCTTAACCGCGAAAACTTTAAAATTCAAATTTTCAAATTTTGAACGTAAAGTACATTTTTTCCATCACGAGATTAAAGCACAGACAAGTTTTGAATTATTGACTGTATCACCATGATTCCAAAAATACACTACACAACATAGCATTGGCTAACAATAAAACAATATGCAATAAAATAAAGTCATGACAAGGAACATAGCCGAAAATGGCGCCGATTCCCATTAACCAACGCGCGGTCTCTCCAATGTAACATGGTCCAATGATACTCCCCAGCTGGGACCGTCCGGAATAGCAGCTCTAGTGCAAGCACCAGAGCCGCTAAAATGCTCGACGCACTCGTAATTTCCTAAACCCCTACTAATTTTCCTGATGACATCAAATTTCCTGATATTTTCCGGTTTCTACTGACGGTAAACAGGCTGATGGGGCTGCGATAAGTAACGTTTTTGGAGATAATTATTGACCCTCCAAACATACGGAGTGAAAAATTAAAAACATTTAGATCATTAACTTTAGGACGTACAGCACACACAGCTGCCACAAAATCATTGCTCAAAAAAATTAAGGTATCTGGCCCGTAACCGAAAAGTGCCGCTAGATTCCCCAGGCTTCTTGTACAGCGAATTATTGATTAGGTAATTTCCAATAAAGAAACATGATTTTTTTTTTTTTTTTTTAATGTAATTTTACAAACACAGAGAACGTGTTTCGTTTCCACTCATAATTTGGGTTTGGATTACGGTTGTTCGAAATGCTAGACACTTAGAGCAATAAAAAACATTACCTAACTTAATGATTTCTGGACTGCGACCAAAATCCCCATCCTTGAACCGGCGTGCAAACATAATTTATGGGAAACTTCAGCATGTGGGATTTCTTATTTTCCCAACATGATTGTGTTAACTTTCCCCCAGCCTTTTCCAAGTCACTTTTTCACTAGTGCGTAGACACCCTAACGTAATTCGAAAAAAAAAAAAAAAAAAAAACACAACAGGACAAGTTCTTGAGAAAATTTGGCAATCGGCACATGTTTATTCTCTAAAAGCACCCCTGTAGAGTCTCCAACACCTAATATTTGAGCTGATACATGCGTTCAACATCATCGCCAAGCAAGTCAGATACGAGTTATTACCATCCACCTCTCTTCCTAAGCCCTTCAATTTCCCGACGAATAATGGAGCCTCTTTAAAATTCCTCGCCTCTATTTACCGTAGGCATGCAGGAGCCCCCCGTGCCCCCTGGACGCCCCCCGCGCGGGGGCCCGGCCGTCCTTCCGCCGTCTCCGCGTGACATTCGCACTGACAGTCGCACCTCCCACGGGTACGACAACAGTGTTGCCGGCTCCTTTGTTAAATTCACGGTCTTGTCCATGATTTTCGCGGGAACATGCGCGTAATTGCGCACAACGAGGCAACGTCGTTGGGCTCAGAGGCGCAGGCGGCTGAGCGACGCGCGACGTTTGCATAATCGCTGTCCGTCGTAAACGGTTCGATTCTTTACGCCTTTTTTTATGCATACTCAACGGATTGGCGTTGGTCGTCTAGCGGTCCAACTCAACATGTGTTCCGATTTTGGGACCTAACTAACAGCCGCGAGCGATGTCATTTTCGACGGTGTGTATCAAATACTGCCGTGCGAAGGGACACTGGGAAAAAAAACACACTGGATCTAGAGTCCAGACTCTTGAAAATATCGACAAGAAAAACTTCTCTTGATTCAATCAGAATCTAGCTTAAATCAAGAACCAAGCCTCTTAATTTAAGCGGATTTCGTTTTGATTCAAGCAAAAATCCGATTGAATCAAGAGTATTTTTTCTTGTCAATGTTTTCAAGAGTCTGGACTCTAGATCCAATGTGATTTTTTTCCAGTGAAGAACGCCGTATGAGCCTTCATACGCTGCCAAATTTTCTTTGATAAAAATCGAATTTTCAGGAATATCTGTGAGTATTTGGACCGCCTTCAGCAGGAAGGAACCAACCCACATCAGCTGTTGCCAAATTTTATGGAGAAATTGAATTTTTTACATGAACACAGCTGTGCGGAACTAGGAGCAATTCTCAATGAATTTTTGCACGGTACGAAGCAAATTTCTGAAAATTTTCAAAGAAATCCGCACAAACGTTCTCTTGTAAAAAATAAATTGCCCAGTTAAATTCGGCAATAGCTGATGTGGCTTGTTTCCTTTTTACTGAACGCAGTTTATCCTTTCTTCAATTTTCCGAGAATTTTAATTGCGATCAGATTTAAATTATCTGAAAATTTGAAGGGGAAACATTCATAACCCTCCTTAAAAATGAAAATTTTACAGAAAGAAATTTGGCAATTCTCGAATTCTCATACAGCGATTTTCTTTAGCACAACAGAATTGGGAAAGGGGTTGAGCACCGTCTCCCCGTAGGAGGAAAGTTTCCTTGACAATTTATACTGGGGTTTCTCGGCTTCTATACTGATACATTGATTTTTCTTTTTTTCCAGGACAAGGATCAGTAGTTCTATCGCCAGGAATCCATAGTTTTCCTTTCAAATTGGGGCTGCCGTTGGGTCTACCCTCAACTTTCCTCGGGAAACACGGATGGGTGCAGTACTACTGTAAGGCAGCTCTCAGAGAAGTCAACGGGCTGACACATAAAAATCAACAGGTGTTCATAGTCATGAGTCCAATCGATCTCAATCTAGAGCCATCAATATTAGCTGTGAGTAAAATAAAATTCTTCTCCGACTAAGCTAAACACTGAAGTTTTGATTCTTCCCTGCAGAAAATTACACCAGGGGAGGGAAAAGAGATTAATGTGAAAACTTCATTATAAATGTACATTTTCTACTTTTTCCTGCCTCTCCAGAATTTTTGCTTGTAACTCATACTAGGAACTTCAGATATGGGTTGGGAAGTTTCTATGGCAATGGCTGTTTCAAAGTTGCAGGATTATCTCAATTGCAGCCCGATTACTGAATCCTGATGTTGATACAACGAGACAAGACATTACCTTATCTTTACCATGCAATGTATCATATTTCATCTCTAATCATGCTGCTTTCCTTAAAAACTTAATAATCGGTCTCCCTAGCCTCATGGGGATCTTTAAAAACTAGTGTGATAAAAATGAGAAATTTAGGAAAAATATGTTTTTGGTGACTACTATGCATCAATTTCTTGAAATATCATGTTCATACTAACTGATCTGTTCAATAAAAATTGGAGACCTATGACTATGATAGCTTAGAAAATTTGATCAGAATTTTAATTGAGCAAGTTTTCACTCTGATTGCAATATTGCAAATCTCTGCTCTTGCTTCATTTTTTTGAAAAGAGACTGACATGACATTTTCAGTGAATTATTTTCACTTATTAAAATAAATTCGTACAGTAAATTTTAAGGAAATACTCTTACTCAGTTTTCTTTTGAAAAAAAGAATAGAACATTCCGAGATTTTCAAATGTTGCAATGAAGGTATACATTTTTTGGTTTTTGCCGTCCGTTTGGAGAGCCGGTCTTCATCACAACAATTATCTAACAGGTGTATCAAATCCAAATGAGAACCTAATTTGACAATAAGTTCAAGTTGATCATTGAATCAACTTAAGATCTTGTGGAAAATTTATTCCAATCTTCTCTACTTTTGTAAGTTATGTTTCCAGCAGACTGTATTTTTTTACTACTGTTACAGCAACCATTTGAATGCGATATCGAGCATAAACTAGGAGTTAGTTGTGTAAACTCAGGACCAGTTTACTGTCACGTGGCTTTGGACAGAGGTGGCTATGTGCCGGGAGAGACCATCGGTATAACAGCAGTCATCCGGAATAGAAGCAATGTGACGATCAAATCTACTAAAGCCGCTCTCACAGAGGTAACTATATTTTCTATGACAGGGATCTTTAAAATCAACTAGAGAACCAATGCACTAATGCATCTTAGAATCTACTGAATCCATTAGTATTTTTTTGTTTCACTAAAGTGTTTGCAGTTGATTATCTCAATTTATTTCAGTTTCAATTTGAAATTTTCAAGCTTATTGGAGGATTCATTTCAAATTTGTTTTTTCAGACGATTCAGTACATGGCAAGGAGTAAGGTCCTGCAGTCTGAGACTCGTGAACTAGCCTCCTTAACACGAGGAAAAATTAGACCAGGTGAATTGGACGAATGGGACAATGAGCAATTATACGTTCCTCCTCTTCCTCCAACCAACCTCCGAGGATGTCATCTTATCAAAATTCAGTATGATGTTTATGTGAGTATATCATTTGTTTGAACTTGATTTCTCAATGCGCTCGGTAATCATTTTTATGACTTTGTAGTAACTAAGCCAACTTGTATCATCACACACATTTATCACCCTCACCAATTCCAATCAAAAACCGTTTTTTTTTTTTCAAATTTTTTCGAACAACAGCTGAATCTTTATCGAATTTCAAAGTTTGCTATAGCTGCGGGACTATTTGAGCTACATATGGATGCTCCTCTGAAGAACTTTTCGACCATACAAGACCCTTTTACGAGGGCATGCGGTTCTGCATACGTGGAATTATGTTCCTTTTTCAAAGATAAAACTATTGTGCTGTTTAGATAATATGATAATGATGATTAATTTTCCTTTACAGTTTGTGATCGCTCCGAAGAGTCTAGAAAAAGAAGTTAAGCTTCAACTCCCAATAATGATGGCGACATATCCTCTCCGAACGAGTGAAGGCACCTTGTCAAGGAAACAAGGAACTCACTACCCATCCACTCTACCAATTTTCCGCCCTTGGCTGGAGGAAAAAACGTTTCAACTGTAATCCATTCATGTCTTTCTTGAAGATAGGTTATGAAAGAGAAGTTTCACCGTATTGTCCTAATACTTTAAAGAAAGAACACACACATAATGAATCAATTATTTTCCAATCCTGGTAAAATGAACACCCAAAAATCCATATTAGGTGAGAAAAAATACATATTACTTTAAACAGAAATACAAAATTCAGTAATGATTGGTTTGAATTATAATTCTTTCAAGTTCAATTTCAAAATTTCAATGCTTCTGAAAATTGGGAAATGATCGATTCATTTTAAAGGCTTCCTTGTAGAAGCCTGCAACTGGAAGGGGATACCATGGGTTTTAACTGCAACGTTTGCGTTAAAACAGGCCCATCCAGAGACACAACTCCAAACAATTTTTCTTCTTTGTGATTGTAACTGTAGTAACTTCCCTTCCTATCATATTTTAATAAATTAAGAAAATTTCAGATGCGTAAAATACTTTAGCATTGCTGAATGATCCTGCCATTAGATTAAGGTGTAAGCCTTTTGGAATATCACAGTGCTTTGAAATAGAATTAGAAAATTATGAATGTTCGAATAGGACAAACGAACAAGATCTGTTGTTACCAATACTGAATTTTATGATTTGAGCTTGCCTCATGAAACAAGAGCTCTTGCCTTCTTCTCTGATCGAATTATAAACATCCAGCGAATACTTAAACATACACTTGACAAAAGAACGAAGTCAGAAGAGTAAAAAAGTCCACAATCTAATTTTTGACCTAACTCATCAGCATAAAATATTTTCAACCCTGGAAAAGTAATAGATGTGTATTTGTCAACTGGATGTATTGGTTCAACTCTTCTCTCGCTTTACGTAGCGGTTAGTTTTCCTTTGATCTTTAAAGTTTTAATTTCGACTAGTTTTTCTTGACCAGGATTGAGCAAGAGCTCTTTTTTCATTGAGGTTTTTGAGTGTAAATATATATAGTTATCGCTAAATAAATGAACTGCCTTGATTAGTTATAGAGAGTGCTCCAGCAATATTTGTCCTCCGTGAGTTTTTCATTAGTTCTGAATATTACTTTTCCGTCCATTCATTGTATGATTTAACAAACCTATCCTTTCTAAACTGTGATTAAATCTGAGATATTCATTGTACGGTCGGAACACAATCGCAAGTCTTGGTGAAATTTTGTTTTCATTTGGTGCTAGTAAAAAAATGTTTAAGATTCTTTTTTCAATGAGATAGGAGTCTAAGTTCAGTTTCCCCCCTTTTTTTTATTTTTCCTTCTTTTTTTGAAAACAAATTATTTTTTTAACGCTTCAGCAAAGTTACACAACGCAAGGTGCTCCTTTTTTTTTCTCGTTTATTGTTCAGATAACGTCTTGTTAATTTGTACAATTTTTCCGAACAAATCAAGTCACACTTGCTTATTCATTTCTTGTGCAAAAGTAAAAAGTTTATGAAGACCTACAAGCAACTAAAAGTATCTTGATTAGAAACATAGATTTAAGAAATTTAGCTCAATTTGTTGTTAGAATGTAGACATCACGTTAATAATAATAGCAACTTAGGTCAATTTTTTTTTATTACTTTTGTCCCTGGCTACAAAACAATATTACTTAAAAGGATATTTACAATGTATGTACATACATTTACAATTAAAATATTTAACAGAAGTTTTAACTTATTTTGTACATTAATAAATAAAATTTCCTAAAAAAAATATGATCATTTTTTATTTATTTCTAATGAAATTCGTTTGACTTAAAAAAACCTTCCTTTGGTACGGACTTACCCATAAAGAATTTTTTTTTGTTCAAACTTACTTATTTCTGCAACGTTACAGATTCTACGAGGCCTGAACTTATTGTCTTAAAGTCTTCGATCAAGGCATCTACATTGAATGTCAAGCTAGAATTTTGCTTATCTCCAGAGGGACATCGTCCATTGAAGAACTTTGCCTGCAACAGAAAATATTACTTGTATGAGTACATAAGTTAATGAAAATTTTATTTAAAACTTGTAAAAATGAGACTAAAATCTTTTAAATTTTTAAAACTACAAAAAATCTTGTCCACAAAATTAAAATGTTAAAATTAACAACAATGATCAAGATGACATTTTTTTTGTTGAATGGCAAAGAATAAAGGCTATAAAAATGTACCAATATCAATGTCTTGCAATTAGACTGTTGCAAGGTACAGGAACAGCCTAAAAAATAGGTATTTTCACGGTACATTCTAGCAAGAAATGCGTTTCCAAGCTTTCAAAAACTCAAAACAGCTATTCTGCTTGGGCAGAGGAGGTTTAAAGTTGAAGTTATAAAGAGAACGTTTCTTATGGGCCTAAAGCTTATGGTGTCTTATGAGACAATCACCCATAATTCCAACCACCATTTTTACTCCTCCCATGTGTATAAATGTACCTCTTTACAGAGAATCTGTAAATTTTCTTTACTTCCATGCAAACCTTTGAAAATCCATGCTTTTTCAGCGTATCCATTCTTTTTTTTACAGGAGACACTGTGAGTTTTTTGCGCCCTGGCTGGTTAAGTTAGGAGTCCATGTTGAAGGCAAAACTCATCAAAAAATCTAATAAACGTAATAAATGGAAACTTTTGTTCATAAATTCACCACTCTAAAACAAATCTCACCTGTGCTGGCACAAATAGGATGTGTTTTAAAGATGTAAATTCGTGAAAACAAGTTTCTGTTTTTAGCACATTATAACCTTACATACCTTACAAGTTTTACTTAAGAGTACTTGTTTCTTACTCTCAGGATTCGAATTTGACATATTTAACCAGAATCTGACATTGCCTGATTTCTTTTAGTGTTTCGTTTTTTTAATAAAAAAGTTATCATAATTCTGATTTGAAAGGCGAGGATATTCTTTGTAGATTAGGGAACGTGGCTTGAAAAATTGTGGAAATGATGTTGTTTGCTGCGTAAGTATTAGTCGCTCTTACACTGGGGCACTCTGTGACGCCTAATTGCTACAGAAATCTGTCGAGATTGAGATCTTTTGGAAACTGGCATCTTTCTTCTTGGATGTTATTTATTCACCTTCTAACTGTTGTTTGATTCTCTTTTAAAAATATAGAGCTTGAGATGAAAACAGGCAATGTGAAATGCAGTTTGGCCGATCCTGGTTAAAACCGTGGCACTGATGCATAAAAAATGAGGTTCAACTGAAAACATCTGAGATGAACTGAATTGAGAAACACTGAAAAATGTGTTCTGAACTGTACGCAACAAGGAGGTAGAGTTTAGAAAGTTGAATTAACTTATTTGGTGTAGAAAAAACCTGAAATTAAGGTTACCTTAAATTCGCAGGATTCTAAGACGGTTGGCTTTAGGAGAACTCCGATGACACTACCACCATAAGTGTCATGGAAGAATAGTGCAAATTCATCATAGTTTTCCTGAAATTCAATGAAAGAAATTAGAAAAAACAAATTTAGCATTGCAATTACCAATAAAATTGCTTCAGCATATTAGTTGGATACCTAAGAGGGCAATTTTTTTGTGCTAAATAATGATAAAACATTAAATGATCATGAAAGTTCAGTTTGTACATACTTTAATTGATAAGCAATGAATTCTATATCACTGCCACTTCACCCTCTCAGCAAAGACTAAAATTATTTTGGAGGGAAAATTTTTAACGACAGATTAATGCATAAAAACATATTCAGGATTTATAGAAGCACCAATTCTCATAAGGAAAAGAGAGTTATTCATTTTCAAAAGGAGTTGTTGTGGTAATAACCACCATATGAAAAGTCTCTTGGATTCTGATAAAGTTGGAGGAGACTTGGATAGGTTTTTTTTTAAAATATGGTGATAGGATTGGATGGAATGCAGCTGTGCAGAATGCAGTCCAAGATAAGAGAAGTAATGGGCCTGTTGCAAACTTTTGCTAGAGCAAAAATAAAAGTTGTTTCCTATAGACAATGACTCAAAATTTACGATGAGCGCATTAGCAAAGTCTGAAATGCACTCATAACTTCATAATCTGCGTGAGAAACTTGCGTTTTTTTTTAACTTCCCGCTTCAAAAACGATACTACAACACAGGTGAACATTTTGTTAGAGGAGTTGCTCCATCATCGGCAATATTTATCATGACCGACGCTTGCGCAGTTCCCCGCGTAATTCGAGGAGAGTTCAAGGTCAATCAAGGCGGGCGCGGAAAATATGAATGTAAACACGCCCATTGTCATCTGGTCTAATCCTATTCAGATGTTATCTCGTCCCATCGCACGTACGACTCCTCCAACAAAATGTTCACCTGTGCCGTAGTATTGTTTTTGAAGGGGAAAGCTCAAAAAACCGCAAATTTCTTACGCAGATTGTGAAGTTATGGGTGCATTTCAGACTTTGCCGATGCGCTCATCGTAATTTTTGAGGCATTATCTATGAGAAACAACTCTTAGTTTTGTTCTAGCAAAAGTTTGCAACAGGCCCATTGTATTAGAATAGAACCAAATTTTTGAAAAAAGAGGGGGGATCTGCTTGTTGTGGATTATTCAATTTTTTTACTGACAGAGCTGATGGACAAAAATTGCTATTATGACAGGAACAGTTTTAGAATCTTTGACTTACCCTAAGTTCTTTAAGGAAACACTGAGCTGGATCAAAATCCGATATAGGTAGTTTTGAGGAATTAGGAGCCTGTAATTGGTGCTTAGAGGTATTTGTTGGAGCGTCAATGGCATACCACTGACGAGGTAACATGCTCACTTTTAAACGTATGACAATATTGTACGCATCTAGAGGAGGAACAAATAGACCCTAAAGAAAAAAAGAGATAGAAATAATTAGTTACATTATTCATTCATCTATTGATAAGAAATAAACACAAAAAGACAACAACACAACAAGACAACAAAGACACACAAATTTCTAAATTTTTGGACAAGATTTTCAGAGATGTTTTTGAAAGTGTAAAGAAAAACCACACAAAAGTTGGTGGAATATTGATTACCAGGCATTCTTCAAAAAAGAAAAATGTAACAGAAAGACTGCAATATTGTGCAGAGTGAGACATTTTGACGGTGTATGTCGGTAATCACATAACTCGGTTTGCGACGTCGCAGACTTCCTGCCATACTTCATTTTTCAAACGGAAAACTACTCAACAGAAATTCTTTAAAACTGCCGTAATTTTTCTTCTCTGTGCAAAGAAAATTCTGCATAAACTTCAAGGAATTATGTCAATTTGTTCTCCCTTAAAAAAATAACATAGAGGCGGAGATTTTCAGACACCGCAAACGAGATATTTAATTGCCGACTTACACCGTCGACTTGGTTTTGTAATTTCATCATCAATATAATACATACCGCTACTTCAAGCGAAGCATCCATCATTAAAAGGTTTGTCTCAAACTTTTGAAGTGCTTGGGAGGCAAGCTTCACAGTTCTGATGAAGATTACTGGTGAAGGACTGTCTTTACTCCAGACGGTACCACTTTCATCGTATGGAGTAAATATCACCAGCGGTGGAAACGAATCACGCTCTTCACGGAATTTCTTCTCTAGTTCGACAACAACGTTCGCTGCAACAAAAATTTTCTGATTAGAGGTGACTTCAGACTTAGGCCAATTTTTTTATGACAGACCATGACTACATATACCAGAAACTTGGCTTTTAACATTGGTGGATCATTGTTCTTCTTACATTAGTTCCATCAGATTCAAGATAAAACCAAACTTTTGCTGCAGACGGATGAAAAACTGAGTTAACAAACCTGGCATTTCAGAATTGAAGTTGACGACCAAGGGCTCTGTGTTCCAGTCAGTCTGAGATAGCAACGCCAGAAACCTGAGGAAGACGGTCTGCGGATTGAATGCAGGTGAGTGTGGATGAGGAGAAGTGTATGAAGAAGCAACTAATAATTCAGCGATGATTGAAGGAAAATGGAAATCATCCAATAATTGACTGTTCAGCCATCTTTTAGCAAGAGCACACGCAGGCCCAAAGGAGGGATATTTTAAGTGCAATCTGAAATGAAAAAAATATTGGATGAAGAATTTCTCAAGTTGAACCTTCCACAGATAAAAAGGAAAAGTTAAAACAAGGAGCTTTACCAAATTCTCGAGGGTCTTTGACCTCATGCAATTTTGACCAGTACATCTTGCCTCTCTTCCGAGCTGTACACAATCTTGTGAAGTGATAAGGCTATTACCAACAGCATGATTTTCAGAACTGATTACAAAACTGTATTTAAAACGTTAAATTCATAGTTCTTGTACTTACTGTTATAGTCCATTTTATTAGACAAATGGAAATCATTAATTTCTCAATTTCTTTTGCACAAAGGTTTGAAATTTGCTGTCCATGTCATGTATAGAATGACATTATGAATATTGATAGAATATCTTACGCTTCCTAGACTTTAGTTCGATTCTGGCTTTACCAATTAACCAACTGATATGCAGTATAAAAAAATAATGGACAATAAAAATTAGATCTCCAAATATATACTTTCTTACAGATTCAGTTTCAAGCATATTTTTGTACAAAGAGGATTGAGGGGTGAAGTAGTCTAAAGATGGCTACTAAAACCACTTGAGGACTAAGGGGAAAAAATACTTTCTGTGAGGACCATAACATACCCATGCAGAGCACTAGTAATTTGAGGTAGATGGACAAGGTTGCGTTCCAGTTCTAAGGATTCTTCAGTATCATGATATTCAATCAAGTCCTCTTCATTGCGACGACGTTTCAGCAACGTTACTTCACCTGAATAGAAGATTTTCAACCGGAAAACAAAGCCATCCTATGAAAACCAAAGAATAATTGTTGACCGAGTTAGCATTTTATTGATTTTCATTTACTCTTCTTACACTGCTACATTGTCCTTTTTGTAACCATTTTTATTAATCTGATCTTTGATTTGAAAAATTGAGTATGTTTGGGTTCCCCTAGCCCACTACCTACATCTTAAAATTACCAATACATGATTGCGGACTGCCTATTGATAAATATAACAAGTCACTCCAACAGCGAACTCTGGCTTTACGACGCCCAAATGCCATATCTGTTGCACCAAAAGTCATTTGGCAACTAATATTTCTAGATCTCTTTGTGCAGGCCCTGCTGCTATACCTTCACAGAATGTACCTGTTGTTTTTTCCTTGGAAGAACCCGATTCAAAACTTGTTGAGACCAGGGTGTCTACTAAAACAGGCTGGCCAAAAATCAGTACTTATACAGTACTTTTTCAGTTCATTCCCGAGAATTTCAGTACCTCCTTAACAGAAAAATTCATTACTTCTTCAGTACTTCCATTAAACGAAATTCTGAAAATTTTAAAAATTTGAATTTCTTGCTAAAATTGCGACAAAAATGAAAAAAAAATGATAATCATTCTGGACCATCATGTAGAATTTCCGCACTTTTTCAGTACTTACAGACCGCCCTTAAAAAATCAGTACTATTTCCGGAAATTCCGGACTTGTAGACACCCTGGAGACAACCTCTCCTCCAATGTTTTTGGCACATGTCCGTACGTCACAAACTGCCAGGAAATGAAGTCATGCATGGTGTTACTTACAACTTTACTTACCTCCCAAATCGTGTCATTAGTGACATAGATGCTGGCAAATTTTCACCGAAAATCCATTTCAGTTGCTCTCAGAACATCTAACTCCCTGATACTCGTAAAAATTCAATTATTGTGAAACCCAAAGATGATAGCCTCAGTGCCAGACTGAATTGCTCCTTGATTACACATCTTATGTTCTTACCTTAATGACAGACAAATATTCTGGATATGGCTGACAGACCAGCCGATGAACCACTCGTAAAAGTTCCGCCAACTTGACGTAAAATGCTGCTTTGATTCTCCTCACGGCTGCAATATCATCTGGCCATTTTCCACTTCCAATAAGATGTATGACACCTGATTCAGGAATGAAATGAAATGAAATTTAACAATGAGTCTCAAAACTAAAATGCACTTGAAAATTAAACTTAACTTAGAAATTTGAAACATTGATTTACCAAAGGTATTTCTTAACCTGGGACACCAGATCTCAATTTATCCACGTCTTGAAAATTTGCACAAGTTTTTTTTTTAAATACTAAATTGATTTAATGTGGACGTACTATAATGATCAAATACAAAAACAGAAAAATTATGAGGTCATTCCGGAGACTAAGATGACTGCGTAGCTTATTGAAATAGATCACAGATTTACTGCACTTAAAAAATTTGGAGACTTAATTTTGCTGCGAAATAATGAGGTCAAAAAAAGAAGCTAAAAAAGCTTCAAGTCTACTACGTTACAGGAAATTCACTAAAAATTCTTAGAAAATTAAAAAAAATCTAGTATTTGATCAATCGGTTTACTCAATCTTTTGTGGTCAAAACTTAGTTGTGACTGTCTCCCCCTTGAGTTCTAATTCATTACTTAATATGGAATGAGATGTCATGGAAATACAAAATGTTGAAAATTTAAGGGGTTTGTGAAGAAGTGTCTCACCCTCTGCGGTAGACTGTAGACCAGACTAAATTAGTACTGAATTCCAGTAAGATTTTGGGCCAGGCCTGACATTTAACTTAGCAAACTTACGAGTCAATTTCAGGCCTGGCTTGATGTCCAACCAGAATTCACAAATAATTTTGTCCCGTCTTGCCTGACCGCAAAGAGTCTAGCAAAACCATAAAAAAATAAACTTAGCCTACCATCAATTGCAGGAATGTAATTGGTGCACTTGTTTAGTTCCAAGCCATTGAAAATAACACAACCCTCGTTGACAGTTGTGACAGCAGGGTTGGGCGATAAAGTCTGAGCCAATGGAGGGAAAACGTCTGCATAGCGGAACACCGGAGAAGTGCCGACCAGAGTACTGATATCTAGCGGTAGGTTCTTTAAGCTTCGCAATTGCTTCCCTAACTGATCAAAGGCGCTCATTACCTGCAGACAAGCTTCTTCCCCAGTTCCATACTTGAAACCATGTGGAATAAACTGGAAGAAATCATCATAAAAATAATCAATGAGCACTTAAAAACATTTTTTTTTTGAAAAGAACGAATTGTTGAGGTGATTTAGAATTTTATCATTTAAGTACTAAAGTTTCATTTATTAATCATTTATTAATCTTTGGTAAGAAAGTTAGAGGAGAAATTCCAGATTTTTCCTGTACATGCCATTAGATATTCTAAAAAGTAGATCGACTCACAACACCAAATTCCAGTATAGTTTTTAAACACTCATCTGATGAATTGCAGCATTTATCCCGCGAATACTTCCCTGAAGTTCCAAAAAAGATGTGATGGAACATTGTTGGTCCATACAAACATTTATATTTAAATTTTATACTTGACTGGGCTATCAATTCATTCAATCGGTGGAATATCAAGATCGAAGAAAATTAGAGGTAACAATGACCCAGAATTGGAAAAAATAAGGTAGCAAAACTGAAAAGTTGGTTTACCTGATTATTATCGAGAAAGTTTTCTGTTTGATTGCTAACATACTGATACTGAGGCATCTTCAGATTCAATTTGAAGTCCAGCAGGTAGGTGAGCATGTGCTGAGTGGTAATCCGTTTTTCTTTCAGAGGAGCATTGTCTTCAGCCCAGATAGTTGCTTCGCAAACCGTACCATCACGGAACCGCCGCAGCTCTGATTTGCTTCCCCAAAATTGTCGGAAACCCTTGGCCTGAAAAAAACAGCATTCATAATTGGTCAAATTGGTTCAAAACACCTAAATGTTTGGCAACTTATAGGTGTTAAAATAATTGCAGATACTATGAACCTATCCCTGAGGCTAATCTTTTTTTGCTGTAAAATATTGGGAGGCATATTCACTTAAATGTACTTGGGGAGTGAAAAAATTAAATAGAGTACCAAACATTGTTGGAATTAATCCATAAAAAATCCAAGTACAAAAAAGAAAGCTAAAATTTCTGTCCTAAAATTTAAAATAATCAACTTCTAAGTTATGCTACCTCATCCAAGTCAGAATCCAAAATCTTCGTCTTGATAATTTAGAAGAAAGAGAAAAATCAATTAAAACGTAAAAACTCTAGTCTTTTTGATGGTATCTCTTGATAATGCTCTATTTTATAGATTCTTTACTCTAGGTAAGTGCTATAAAATCACCGAACAAACTAAAATTCAATAGAATCAATTAACCAAGAAAACAAGTCAGAAAGCAATGATAATGTCTGGAATAGACATACCTCTGGTACATTAGCATCAGGACCTTTTTGCAAAACACTGAATGCTGTCTCTGAATTCAACATCAGACCAACTAAAACAGAGATAGAATCTTGGATGGAGGATGGTTTGGATTTGATCGACCACTTCAGAGGTGCAGGATGAGTTTGAATGCCGATTTGAGAGACACGATCACCGAGACCATTCTCTACGAGTGAAATGATGAGAGACGTGAACTGTCTTATAACATTTTTGGTGCTGTCAAGCTGTTTCTCTTGAGGACTGTGCTTACGTATTACACTTCTCATAAAAGACAAATCTCGAAAACTAGAAAACAGAGAATGAGTGTCAGATTAGTAAAGAGAATGGAAAATGAACGCTGTTGATTGAAAAATAGAGGATTATTGTGAGGCTACTTTAAGATTTGGATGGCATCGACCAGAATAAGCCTAACTGTATCAGATATTGCTTGATATTCTACCAGATCTTATTTTATTGGAAGAGAACTTAGCTACATGGTGCCTTGAAATATTTTTGGTTTATTCTACATACTTTCAGTGAAATTATAGAGATTTTTTGAAAGGTTGCATTGCGTACATTTCCTGTTAAAGACAAGAGAGGAAGTTAGATACATGAAATGCAAAGCAGTCAGGCTGATTCTGGTTTAATTAGTTAATCTAACCCATTGCAAACCTTGGGTAATTGGACTCCATTTTGTAGTTAGGAACTGCAATTTCTGGTTCAACCATAAAAATACTTATGTGTGCAGGGGAATTAATGGTACATACAAGTTATTTCTAAACTGAGCCAGAAATTGTAGTTCCTAATTACAAAATGTACTCCAATTGGGAAAGTCGTACAATTTTTGCGATTTGGATGAAAATGAGTTTAACAGTTTCAACTTTCCAAAATTGAATTGAGTTTCATAGCTCACAGCATGCTTGAAGTTACGCTGAAGAGCTAAAATTTAGAGGAAAGAAAGTTTACTCTAGAGTATGTTTTGTATAAAGTCACTAATTTTTTAAGAATGGTGTCTACTTTCTTGATTGACTTGAGGATTCATTTGTTCCCAGAATGCATACAAATTTGAAAGGTCTCATAAAAATTTTGCAATTCAATACTCTAAGCTTCAATCACATAATTAAGTAAAAAAAAAAACAGAAAGACTTGGCAGAATTTGATGAGGAGTTGAAACATTAGTGCGCTTCCTAGTGATGCAATAAAATTTTAGTTTGTCATAGCACAATCATTTGAATTGATATTTTCAATAAAAACTCACTGAATCACATTGTCATAGTGTTGCAAGAATGAAATGGGAACCATAAATAATGATTGAAAACTGTTTACGCTGGAGTTGTCTAAAGTTTCCAAAGCTAAGGCACTTTCACATTTGACCTGTAAAAATAAACAACTTAATCAGTCAAAAAAACACAGTAAAATAATAACATAATCCTGAGAGAGGCTACTGCAAGATAAAAAAGATCAAAGACAAAAATGACTGGGCAATTATCTTGAAACGTTTTAGTTTTTTTACATAATTTTTTGTCTTTGATCTGTTATATTTTGCAGCCGCCTTTCCCTGGATAAAGAGGCTGGAAAAATGTGTAACTTTGAATTACAGATTTAAGTCCTCAGAGAGTATTTTGTTCATACAATATGCTGAGAAGAATTATACCCATAAAATATTTAGTTTTTCGACCGATTCACAGGTACATTAGGGGAAAAATGAGGAAAGAAGGTAAAATTTTGACTCTTAAGGGGGGAGAAAAACTTGCTTGGATCATACCTTTAAATAAACAGTCTTGCTTAAACTTGAGCAAATGTTGTGTAATCCAGTTAAATCAATAAATACAACTTCAAATGCTGCATGAAAATCAGAAATACTAGGTACTGAAGGCCCTTCTGGTTCACTCTTCACGGCAGGTTGCAAAGAAATACCCTCAGTTGTCCAATTTGCTTGACCTAAAATCAACAGAAGAATAGGTTAGACTGCATTCATAAAATAGAGATTTGAATCCTTGAAAATCATGAAAATATCTATGAATAAAAGTTAAAGCTATATTGCTTGTATACAATGAAAACGGTTCGAAGGTACAGATGATGAGAAAAGTATGTCTCTCTTCCTCTGATCTATCTTACTCTTAATACCTTAGCACACGGAGGCGTTTTACGTCAAGTTTCTCAGTGTTTGATCAGCAAGACAGGTGCAAAACGTTTATCGTCAGGCAGCATTTTAGAGGCTTTTCACTGAGTGTTAGAGCACGGCCTTGCTTAGTGGGCTCCTTTTTTCTGGTTTAGTTGGCGTCAAATTATGGTTATAAATACATCTATAACAATTGTAAAAATCACTTTAAAAAACCAGAATGTTATGCTCTTTAAATAAAAAATTAGGATGAAAAATATGTACGAAACACTTACTTAAAACAATCCACACATTACGCAGAATTTGGTAACTGCTCATAAATTTATTAAGTCTTCGAATTTGAAAGAGATAGACTAGAAACATTGACATCATGTAATTGCTGAACGAACCAACTCCCTGAAACACATCCAGGCTTGAAATTACATCAACCATCACTTTACAAATTAACTTGCTTTTTTCAATTGTCAATCATTTTTAACATTATTACTGGGATATAAGTACATTCTTCAGAGGATTGGAGTCGTAATTTCACTCATCTTATGGAATTTCTGGGTTGAACGTCAAGTTGATAATAAAAATAACCAGAAGAGGTATCTTCACTACACTGAAAAATATAGAAACTTTATATATTAAAGTGGAAACTCTTTGTGAGTACTTCCTAGAGGGTAAAAAGATGAAAAAGAAGGAAAATAGGCGAACCAGAGTGAAAGTTAAAGGCCATAACTGTATTTCACTCGCCTTGACTTTATTTTTGCATCAAAAGTTATTCAAGAAAAGGTAATACCTGGAAAAAGTGACAATGAAAGCTGAAATCCTCAAATTAGGCAAACATCTATGAATGAATGCAATTAATTGAATAAGGAACAAGAAAATTAAAAGTTTTAAGAGCATACCAAGGCATAAAATTTTATGCTTTCCGTGCTAAAATGTCTCCAAAAAGTACGAAAACTCACAAAACACCGAGCGATAGTATTAAATCTTGATATTGGATTAATCAAACATTTCACATATCAAGATTTCCTGGAAAATATGACAGAGAAAGAGCTCCTTGAGACCCTCATCATTTTTAGATAGGAGGAAAAAGTGCAGGCTCGGTTCAATATATCTGATGATAAACAAATTGTAAGTCACACCTCATTAAGTTTCCGTTGTCTCAACCAGATCTTCAGCAGACTCATTGCATCCTTGAATTTTGGGTTCTCTGTAAATATCTTTTTTCTGAGAATTTCATTGCTGAGAGTAACCATATCTTCTAAAATACTTGAATTGTAAAATGGGGTTGCTGGTTCATTTTCTGTAAATAAATAAAATTGACAGTCAGAAACTGAACTTTTTGACAAATAAATACATACATGTTAAAGCATCATATCGTACTATAAAAATAGTGACTGCAATAATGAAGGAGGCTTAACACAAGGTTATGCTGCAAAAATATCTAAAACTCTTCTCATTAACTTAAACACCATACAGCTAAAAGAGAGAAAACACATTGTTTTTTTGTGTTCTCTTTGTAAAGGTTAAAGTAAAATTACACAAAGTTGTGGTTTAATTGCGAGGAATAGTTTAATGGTTAAGGCAAAAATGCTTCCTCTTTTTGGGGTTCAAATTCACCAAAATAAGGTTGCGCAGAATTTCTGATAATGCAATGATCAGATGAATAAATGGAAAGACAAGCTCACACTTCTGTTAAAGTAGCAAATTTTCACAAAAGCATGATAGGATTGGCAAGTTTCTTGCAAAATATCGGTGAAATTTGAGTGTCCTTTTCAAAACCACGGCAAGTCATGGATAAAGAACCAAAAAAGGTCAGCTTCGACTGTCTCTGCACCAAAATAAAAGGGAAAAAAAATCCTTCGTTTCTTTATTCAACTATCTTTGGGCATGCATGAAAAAATGAACTACTTTCATCTAATGGTTGTTTTTTATTCATTTAAAAATCATACTTTCGTGAAATCTTCAGTCTGAAGTTTGTACATACTAGTCAAATCATAAGTTGATTATCAGTAAAAGAATTATAAGTTGAGCAAGGGGAAGATAATCTTCGTCTTTTATATTGAGCATTCTGATGGTGTTTAAGAACCTACTGTTCAACTCAAAATATTACTAAAAACTTGCATAGCCCCAGAGCCGAAATGCATGCAGTCACAAGGTAAACCACTTTTTAACACCTGCATCTGCTAGGTCTAATCACTCATCCAAATTATAAATTAATATATGCAATGTACGACCATACACAATTTAAAAGAAAGACCATAAAGATAATTTTGAAATGTATACCTTCATTTACTTCTTTATCCAAGAACCATGAGGATTTGACATTGTTCCTGTTGGGTGCCAATTTTGTTGGTTTGCACATACTCATACTAACAACACAGTGAATATAAACAGTGATCTTGTTGCCGAGACTACCGCATGGTTTTACCACTAGAACTGGCTTTGTAAAGTTATAATTTTGGAGCGTAAAATGCATGTCTTCATTGACGATGGTTGAATTGGACAAAAGGGCATTAGCAATATGACAAAGGTAAAGGCTTCTCTTACGATGATACCTCTCATTTTGATGGTCTTTCTTGCCAAAAATAATCTGAAAAAAGTCAGAAATTAATGTGTAATAACAAAAATTTTTGACAACCGCCATTTTTAATATCCGCCACAAACTGCCTGGTAACCGAGTTGACAAACATGCGTATTTCTTGTGACACGAAAGTATTCAATTTATGACTTGCAGATAACAGCACTTTTACAGAGTGCGTTAAATCTTCTCTTCATTTCCTTTTAAGAGTAATCAAGATAGTAATCCAGACCTATCTCCCCATTTTACATGTATGACGCAATGCTGGACAGAGATGTGCCAATTCTTGTTGGTGGTGCATCATGCTTTGCAATATGACGATTGATCTGACATTTAAACCTATAGAAAAGAATCAATTGTCGGTGTGTTTGTAACAAATACTTTAGTAATCAATTCTTTGCCATAAATATGAACAGAAAATATCAATATTTGATGATTTACTTGCTGTTCTTCATCAGTTTTCTTGACAAAGTTTGGCTCTCTATTCTTTTAACTTTTTTTCACAACAATGGGAATTTGGGTCGAGGCATAATACTGAAACTTAGCTCTCCTGTTCCTGTTGTAGCATTACATAATGCAGCTCTGATTCTTTTTTTCTTCAATTTAAACAAATTCTTAAATAGATTGGAGACAAAAATTCATGCGTATGTGTAAGTCGCTTTTACTGCGCACTAGGGCGCTCTGCGACTTCTACCCACCACAGGAAAAAAAATTCATACCTGTGGAATTTGAACCGCTAAATCAATGGCTATAGTTGATCCTAAGAAGTAACCCAGACTGTACGACCCAACTACTTCTATTTTACTGGGCTTCTTGAACGCAAATTCTTCTTCAAGTTCAACAGCATTCAGTTTGATTGGCGGTCTGATCTTCTTTTCCTTCAACCAGCTCAACTCTGACACCTAAAATGAATTTTAGTTAGAAAGAAAGCACTGTAAGTCTAATGCAAGTTTGGAGCAAAATTGAGGAATGAGAAGTTATTTGAGAAATCTAATGCTTAAAATTGCAGTCTTTTATAGTACAAGAATACTACACATTTATATCAATCCAGACATATTGGATATTTCTTATAAAAAGGCAACGAGAAAATATGATGACTAGGAGGATAAGTTGTCTCTAATAACCAAGAGACTTTTAACCCCCTAAACTGACAGAACTGCAAACTTGTAAGTTGCAATACAAGAAAAAAGAAATGATAACTTTTGAAAAAGTCCATTTGAATTCCTTAGGAGACGATAAGATGAGTAAGAAGTTTGGATTTTGTATTGGTCAATCATTCTGATGGTTCATCAGGCTTTTGAGGTAAATCGACCATCATCAATCGATCATAGTAGAACACTTAGCCTTACTTCTCTTGCTTACTCAACACATGACGAATGCCTCCGAATTGAGAAACAAGTCGAGCAAAAAGCTTAAAGGATTCTTGTCCGGCAGATCATAGTTTCTTATTCTTTTCCTCCATTTTTTAAATTAAAAATTAAACGTTCCTTTTCAAAACCGCTGTGAAGAGGCTACACATGGTTTAGTTTCTTTTTTGCATACCTATTTTCCAGAAATGCATGTTGCTGTGTGATTAGCAAGCAAGAGTCACCATGACAGTTAATGAGTGCAGATTGCAGTTGATGAAAATTTAAATTAAATTACGAAAAATAATTGATATGATACCTTTGTTGGGTCTGTTTCCTCAATATTCCAAAGAATAGTTTTTAACTGCTTCAACCAAGATTTCGTTTTGTCTAGAACAGCATCTTTTGGCTTAGATTCTTTCAGAGTTTCTTCAATTTGAAGACGGAATAAATTGGAGTGAAACAAATTCTCCGTTTCTCTAAGACGATTTAACTCTGCTGCAGTTGGGGGTCTGATTCTTTTAGGCGCTTCTGTTTCTGTTTTTGGTTTCTTGCTAGAATCTGGAACCTCTCCTTCATCAGAGACCTGAGAATATAAAAAATTACCTAAGACATTTTTTTAAATGTAAAATGAGAGCAGTAAAAACATCAAAACTAGGTATCACAGGCACTGCTTTTTTGTATCAGCTTTGATTCTCGACTTTCTTGCAACAGCAAAATTTTGACTCACATACCTACAACAACTTGTAATTATTGAGCCACTAGGAGACATACCTCCTAATTAATTTACAAATTCCAAATTCAAGGTGCCTGCTTAACACCGAAATGTCTTCACGATCAATGAACTTTTCTATCAAAGCCATTTACATTTGCCATCAACCTTTTACGACTAATTTTATACGAGATGAGATGGGATAGAAATTTGAATAGATTCAAAAAAAAAAATCCAATTGTGCACAATGGGTCAGTTGAGCTGGTCACAGAATTTCATGATTGATTCATGTAGATTAGCTAAAAATAATAAGATCTGTCCATACCGCAACTTTCTGCGTTCAATATTAAACACGATTCAGTATATAAAACTAAAGTAAGGACATGCATAGTAAAACAATTTATGAACACACCTGACTAAATTTACGCTTCCCTTCTTGTGTTGATGCGGAAGCCTCTTCCGAGTTTTCCTCAACTTCACTTTCTTCTCCGGAAGGCTCATCTTCTGATTCATCAATTGCTGCCTCATTATTCAATAGTTGGGTCATTATGATAAGATGGCGTCAACCTGAAAAATGAGTAGATCCTCTTTAAGTATAAACTGTGGAAATTTATTAAACAAGAGCGATAAGTTGCCTCTCAAGTACAGTTGGCCCACTGTATTAGCCAATAGGTAGGTTAATCTTACACCAAAAAAGATGAAGCAGCATGTTTTGAGCAACTCTTAGATTAATTCTGAGATCAATTTAATCTGTCCTAATATATACCGTAGAGGGAATGTAGTTTGAGAATACCATTGAACAACATGAATACAATGTAGGATAATTGTTGTTGGTTTGAGTATGGTGCAATCTGGCTTTTGGCCAATCGGCGACCGTTGTAGCGTTATAATAGCGTGGGGGCGATCGGGAGTGTACTACCAACCGCAGGGGTTCATAGAGCTTGGCGAGGCGAGGCCTCGCTGACGACCTTCCAAGTCGGTGAGGTGATGGGGGGAGATCCCTGTTAGCTGACAGCCGAGCGGGTGATTTGAATTTACTCAGCTTTGGTGAAGTTGCTTTATTCCGTTCCTAACGGTTTGTAGGATGATTAGAAATTGAAGCAGAAAAATCTGAGGATAAATGTATTAGTACATTCAAACAATGGCATTAGAAAGTACAGATTACTCACATACAGCCCTCTATGGGTCAAGAGGAATGATATACTTAGTGACAAATAGTACCGTTGAAACCTGAATTTCTAATGTAACACCTTGATTTTTAATGTAAACAAGTCCAGCATAAGTCCCACCAAATTGCGCTTGATACTGATCCTGATGTATAAAATAATTTTATTTAGTGTGAATATAAAAATTACACACTTTCCTGAGACAGATATCATGACGTACCCGGTTCAGCATCAGGAAATACGCACTAATTGACCAGCGTATACGCACCTACATAATTGACGCTGCTCTTCACTTGGTGCTCATAGACTAATAAAGTAACTAAGGCTCATTTTTAAACTCTGAGATTTGATTTAGTTCAATCCTCATAAGATGATGAACCAAGTTTTTGCAGTCACTTCAATTTAGAATGACATACAATTGACAGAGATGGATAATGATCGTCATGAGACTGTCTTGGATGACAAGAACATTTACGCCTCCTCAGAATAAAGTTTGCCGAAGCCGCGTGTAAATTGAATTCAATGCAAGCCATAGATGAGACTAGGAAATCAATGCAATATAAAACAGAGAATATTTACATTGCGAACAATGAATGAAACAGAGACAGTGATCAACTCGTAAAAATTCACTACTGACTGAATACAGTATGGTATAGCATACCTTGAAATAAAAAAGCAAGACCTTCAGACGACGAAACTACAGTAAAAAACGTAACGAAACGGAATGTAAAAATTGAAGAATTCAAAAGAAAAGCACAATCATGAGAGTTATTTGGAGTGGAATATATTTTGAAAAATGAAAACTGCACACGCTCAAATCCTAACCTCAAAATCTTCGGCGATTGATGGTGAGGCACCGTTGGCGCACGAAAGTCATCGCAGAGGGGTCACATTTGAAAAAGCAGTGCGAAATTTGAAATTGCGGACAAGCTTTTGCAAAATCCGCACTGAATTGAAAAGTTCGTTTAGTTTTAAAAAAGATCATCATATTTTGACGTTGCTTTCGTGTGATCTCTTTTTCAATAGAAATCCCCCTCGTGCAGACTTTATTTAATTTCGAAATGACCCATACAAAAGTGCAATGGAAAAAATCATATGACTGGTAAGCAGAACCCTAGAATTTCACACTCACCAAGTAAGACAGAGAAAAACAAAATTAATAATTTTCCTCCCTGTTAGGTCATATAGTTTTATGTAATGCTGTCTTATTAAGATTAAAGACGCGACTTTAGTTCCATTCAGAAGGAAGCGTGGGAGATTATTGTTCAAAATTGTAAGTTCGTTTTACTGAGACCTTTAGGTTACATTAATGATGGGACAAAAATTTAACCTCTGGAGCCAAAACCTTAGGACTTTGGTTTGAACTCCTCAAAGAAGACTTGTTGATCCCTCGAGTAAATTAAATGCTGAATCACCATTGACAAAATTAATTTTCAGAGATGGGTAACGTAATTTCTTATTGTGTTCTTGCTCTATGCAGGACTCCATAGGTAACCATATTTCTGTTTCATGCCACAGTGAAACAGTTCAATCATTCTTTTTGTTTTTAAATATGATCATGCAGCCAGACTTATTCTATCCATTAAATCTATAATAACTGAATTGAACCTTGATGTGGAAAATCCAAAAAAATTTCATGAGTGATGCATCTTGATTCTTCTTTTCCTTTATTTCGTGTCATTGGTATTTTGCTTGCTGAAAGGAACTTCATTCATGGGTACCTTTCCCACTACCAATGCCAATCCTCTTGAGACTGTGCCTGACATTTTTGGTTTTACAATTGAAACTTTGGTTTCATGTTTTGAGTCCCTGACAAATCACGTGATAAAGCCTCATTTGATATCTTTTAATCATATTGAAAGAATTTCACTTCATCTTAATTAGTGGTACGTAAAAATAATTTTTCAATCATGTAAAGCATATTACAATTAACAGTGGAGACTTTTGGCTCTCCACTTGTGCAAATCTGATTCTAGGAAAGCTTGGGCTGACTAGGTAGGTAAGCTAGACAGCTGCCTAGGAGTAGGAAATTATGTAAGGAAGCAGAAGAAAAAACGATTTATTTATCTTTTTTTTTTAAATTCACAATTGCCTGTGTAAAATTTTATCAAAAATAGATCAAACTTGTTCAATAGAAACATTCCCTTTCTGATAAGTTTTCAGGGGAGACCCCCTGGACTCCCCTTGGTAACTATGCAATTTTTCCTGCTGGAACCATGATGAGGGCTGGAAAATTGTAATTGCCTTGGGGCAATAACACATGAAATTCTGGCATTATTGCAGAGCAGATGAACTGTGATGCTATTCAGTACAGTTCATATCTGTATTTGTTTGTTTCAATGATTGAATTCATTTGAAGTGTAAAGAAAAAGTGATAGAAAGATATTTTAATTAATTATCACAGACTTTATTTTGTAAAGTAACATTTACAAATGCATTGAGTACAGCTAAATTTGTAATATTTCTTGCCTTCAGAAAAAGTAAAATTATTTTTACAAGAATTATAACATTACCTCTTAATAATAAAAATTAAATATTATTAGTTTCTTGCTATTTCCTCATTTATCTTCTTGCGAACTTCATCAATTGATATGGCGCTTTTTTCGATGACAATAACTTTCTTCCTAGATCTTGAGCCCTGAAAAAGAGAGGAGAAAAATGAAAATAATTAATCAGTGGCAAAGAAGCACACTTTTTAGTTGAAAATGTGTACCCATTTTTTTCTCTTAACTATTCCGCATAACTTGAGGCTGAAATTCACAATTTGTTTCTCTTTCCTCTCGAATTTAAGGTAACATGATGGAGACATCAATACCTGTAATATTAAGAATATAATTTTAATTACATTTTAACAGTGGCATATCAGAGCTAATGATGCCATCTTTTATTTACTCACTGGGGAAAAATGAAATAATATGAAAAAGTTTCATGAACCAAACTATCAGACATAACGAAAGCCACCCAAATAAAATATATATATATATAAAAACAAAATACTAACTTTATCCAGATTTAAATCGCTTTTCCTTATTCCAAGAACTTTTGATAAAAATTTGACTAGCTCTGTATTGGCCTCTCCTTCCACTGGAGGTGCATTGATTTGGACACCGATACCTTCCGAACTGATATCTGAAAATGAAAATAAAAGATCAAAATTAACAACTAAGTAGGAATGAGTAAAGTTTAAATTTTGTATTCGCAGCATTAGAACAAATGCAGAATGCATATCTTAACATTCAAATTCCTGACCTACTTTTACCAACAATCTAGAAGCATGCATAAAAAGGATGCAGCTTCCATGATGTCCTTTTAGATTACTCTGCAAAATGGAACCAGTATTTTTCACTTATTATCCAACAGCATAAGTGCCAAACGTTTCTGTGTGAAGATAATAGTTTTAACGGATGAGGTAGAGATGGTCGTTCCTTGTTGCAAAATAAAGTTCAGTTTATCTTTTCCATTCAGGGCAATGAAGTTTTCAGGTTTCTTTTTGGAGATCAATATTTACCCAAATTCAGGAAAATTTATATGATAGAGAAAATCAGATCATAAGAAAAGAAGCATCTTCCTCTTCTTCAAAGTAGAAATCGCTTGACACTTCCAGGGAAATAAATTGTCCATGGTTTTTTTTGGTGACCAGTCCTGCAGACACAAGTTACAGTCTGAAGTTACTGAATGAAACCAGAGACATAATGGTTTTTTCATTTTATTTAAACTCCTGATTAATCTAATGTGAGAATTTTCTTTAGAATTTCCGAAAATTTTAAAATGTGATCATCTGGAGCAAAAATGTAAATTTTTCTAGAAGTTTGTACTGTAAGTTGCAAGGATACAGAAAGTTCTTGGTTTTCCCATTTTTCAAGTCAACTTCCCATTTTAAAAACTATTTTTCTTTAAAACCTTCAAAATGATGATCTAATTTTTCTTTCTTTCTATTAATGTCCAGATTGCTACAATTTAGCAAAAAAGATGCAATTTTGACTGCTTTTAAGTAGAAAACTTCCTACTTTTACCAAAAATTCATAAGAAATACAATTTTTACTTTGTTGCACACCAGACCATCAATTTTTAAAGCCTGATGACTGAGAGATCTCTTACCTTCATTTGACTATTCAGATAGGTAAAATTTTAAGAGTAAAAATTATCCTTGATGAGAATGTAATTATAACAGGAAATCTTGTCAGGGTGAGTAATACCAGGATTAATGATTACTAGGTGATCATTTTAATTGAGAAATAAAAGTGATTAAAGTCAACTAACCTACGATGTTATTTTGTTTTGCTCCAGGTTTGGCTTGAATGCTTAAAACAATATTCCCGTTCTTGTTCTCTGCTATTGCATCTGCTGTTGAAGATTCCTGAAATAAAAAATCCAGTGCTCATCACAGTAGTTCAGGCAAAAAGTAAGGTACGTGCATTTTAATTCGGATAAGGAATTTATTACAAGAACTTTTAAATTTTAGGGAATTGCTCAATTTCATGGATGTATGAACTTTTCCTACTCAATTGATTGGATTTGGATTTTGAGCTGAAGATGGTGATCTTCCCAGAGTTAATTCTGAGTCATCATGAACTTCATTTTGAACATTTTTAAATGAGACTCACCTTTGGTTCACTGGCTTCACTTTTCTTGGCATTTTTGCTTGAAGGTTTTGGCATTTTAAGTCTTCGTGCATCTGATAATGAGCGAGAAAGAACTATGAACAGAAATTAAAAAAATATGTTTAAAAGTATGAAATTGGACAAAGCCTAGCTAAAAAAGGCACAATGTAAATATTGCCACCTCAGGTGCAAGACTGATCTTTTTTCTCCTCTTAATTTTTCTCCATTATTACTTAACGGCACTGGATTAATACTGTTTTTTTCAATGCTTCATAAAAGTCGGTATGGCTTTGATTATCATGTGATGGGGTACATTTCAAAATACTTTTGACATTTAAAAATGAGAGCTCTAATTTACGCTTTCCAATTTTTTAAGTTCAGCTCAGGATGAGGAGGAAGAGGAAGGGTAATAATAAAGACTGAAGTGCAAAACTACATATCTTCACTGCAATGTTTCAAAATTTCTGCATGAATTTTATTTTATCAAAGGGAGACAAGCCAATTTCATAGCTTGAAATATTATACAGAATATAATGCTGACGAAGAAGAAATATCAAGGGTGTTTTCAAAGTATTACATTGACTAGCCTTCCAACAAAAAAATAAAGTATGTCAGGAAGTTTGCAACATCGCAAATGGAGTTATAAAGTTTCCTACTTCAGCCATCCTTATGCTCAATAAAGAATATGATTCAGTTCCTAAAATTACTCAGTTCATTTTTGGCAGGAGGAAAGTTATGACTGATGAAATTTACTACTACTTCCGACTCATTTTTTTCCAAAATAAGATTTGGTGCATTTCTATTAAACTTACCAGAGAGGAACATGAGCAGCAAGGAAAATTTGACTATCTTTTTCACATATGACGTATTGAAGCGCTGCCTCCGCCCATAGTGGCCTGTAAAAAACATTTTAACTGATTAAGTACCATGGATGTGATAGATTATTTTTTAGAAAAACACATTTTCGGAGATGAAAATATCATATTTATATGAGTACCTACATAGGTGTTTGCAGAGAATTTTTTGTAGGTGTGCCAGATCAAGAAAATTCAGGGTACCTATTTAGGAACTCTGGGAGCCCTTGCTTCCGGAAGTGAATGAAGTTCAGAAGATTCTCTCCACATTTGAGTCGTATTTCACACTTTGATAGCACCATCAGAGGGAGCTCTGTTGTACAGAGCCCCTGTTCAAGAGAATAAACTACATTCCTTTTAAGCATTTGTGAAGATAAAACTTTTGCAATATTTTTTCTTTATAGAAAAAAAGCACTTCAAACATGTTAGAAATTTCACTTTTTCTGGAGCGCGTATGCATCTACCAAAGGCCAATTTAGCGCTTTCCCCATTTGTGAATATACCAGAGACCGCCCTTGGCTAATCCCGCGCTTGCCTATGTGTCTCGAGAAACATTTACCAATGCTATGCCTTAACTTCCTACGTCCCAGGATAAAGTGAACTCCACAGTTATGTTCACTAAAAGTCTTTGCTAACCCATATATTTATATTTGAACTAGAGGGAGTTTGAAGTCAAGGGTATACATAATTCATTTCTGATTTTTCGACAACTTAAAAAGTTATTACCTGAGAGAACAAGAAACAGCATTGCTGATTAATGATTTCCTTTCACTTCAAGTAAGTAATAACAAATTCACAGGATTAAGAAATGAATTTGAGATAAATCACAAAGCAAATGTTACAATTAAAATTGAAAAGCAGGCAGCTACTTAGGTATGTTGTGCACAAATCATTATCTTGGTAAACATTTCAGATGAATACAGTTTCTCCAAAATGCGCTTCCAGCAGATGGTTATCGTGAGAATTATTGTTTTCTTTTGAAGTTGAAATGATGATTTCTGAACTGCACTAGATAACTTGTTGTGGTAACGTGCAAATAAAGTGAGTGCCATTACCAGGAGATCAAAATGAACATCATGAGATTTTAATCACTGAACTGATGAGAGTATGCTTATAATAAATGAAAGATCAGTTGATAACTTACGGCTGAGAAATGTCTAAAGGACAAACGGGAATTGCAACACGAGACAAAATTTTCCGTGGATGAACAGCACACGAAACGTCTAATCGTTTAGGGATAGTGGTGTCAAGGGATGATATGCTTCAATTTCTATTCAATTTTATCACTGAGTAAATTGTAGAATTGAGGAAGTCAAACAGCTTCATAAAACTACTTCATGAACTATTTTCTTGATTAATGATTAATTTTAGGTTATGTTTACATCCCGTGTTTATTTACACCACGTGATTACTCCCCTCTCCCTCGTTCGCGCCAAGAAGACGGCGCGTAATTCAAATTGACGCTCCTGTTCAACTTGCCCGCAACTACTTCCGGAACAAAAGGACAACATTTTGCAATTAGGAATTACAATTTCTAGATCATCCGTAAAAACATATATATGCATCGGGGAAATAATGATATAAACATTGCTTCTAAACCGAGCTAGAAATTTAAGTTCTTAGATGCATAGTGTAGTCCACAGGGCCCGGATCTAGGGGGTGGCCACATGGGCCGCAACCCATGGCGGCAAATTTAGGGGGCGGCAAATGTTGTAATTCATTCATCAAATGTAGGTATCAAGAAAAAATCTGATTCAGAAAAAAATTTTCAAACGAGAAAAGGCGAAAAAATCTCTCATTTCTTAAGAGTTAAAGTATAGTAATTTCTAATTAGTTCGTCTACCGGTGATACAAGAGACAGCGCCTTTCATTAGTCTAGTTGAGAGAGAAACCAAACACGCAATTTGGCCTGGAGCGGCGCGGCGCAGAGAGCAATGATGACGAGGACTTGAGATAGAAAGAAGAAGCCCTTCTCGGCGCGCCGCGCCGGTCAGCAATAAAATATATTAGCGCCTACAAGACTCCATGAATACTTCACGCATTGCGTCAAACGTAGTGCGGTCAGCATAGCGCAGCGGTTGGCGTGAAACTCATAGTGCCTGCAAGACTGCATGAATACTTCACGCATTGCGTTAAAAACAGTGCGGTCAGCAGCGGTCGGCGTGAAACGCATAGCGCCTACAAGACTGTGGAGATCCTTCACGCATTGCGCCAAACAGTGCAGTTGGCGCGGTGGCGGAAATTAAAATCATTAAACCACATTCATATTTATTCTCTCATAATTTTTTCGTTCATTTCTTATGTATGAAAAGCCTTGTCCACACAGAGATAGGTTTACGGAACTTAATTTTCGCGCAAAGTTCCGTGAACTTTGACTAGTGTTGATAGGGCTTTCACAAAAAATGTGCCCAACACGAGTAAGCGCGTCTTGCGCACCCCTCCTCCTCCGGCACGTTCACTTGATTGTTTGAATCGATGTTTCAAAACGAATGAGAAGGGGCGGCGAAATACAGGCGGCCCATGGGCGGCAAATAGGTAAATCCGGCCTTGGTAGTCCATAAATAAGGATCCTTGTCGTTGTATTGCCGAGTCCTGGTATGGTGTAGATAATCAATCGAGGCTGGATTTTAGGACTTATTACCTTCTACATCCTGTGCTCCTCAAAAAGCTCGGGCGTCGGGTGAAATCAAAGATTATTCTTTTACCAGTGGTTCGGTCTTATGTTATGTGTCTGAGAACCTGAAAACTTATTAAAAGGTGTCATAATTAAGTAGCCGAGGAAAACCCGAGAAACCGCGACACAGAGCGAATGTAGAGACGCAAGGCGTTCTTCTTTAGCACGGCAGTGTATGTCTCTGCCACTTACCCATTAACTTTTCCATGATCAGTGTGTACCGACGATTAAGCTGATTTTGAGCCCCCGACCGACGCTGAAGCTGATTTTGGGCTCTGCAAGATCCATGCTTCCGTGCTAAGGAAAAACGCCGCACGAGCCTTCAGGCGTTGCCAAATTTCCTTCGATAAAATGCTCATTTTTGAGGAAAGTTATTGTTATTTTTCCTTGAAATTTTCAGGGAATTCAGGTAAACTCGCAAACAAAATTTACTATAAGACTGGAAGAAAAATATTCATAAGCTTACCAAGAAATTCGTATTTTATCAAGGGAAATTTGGCAATGTTTGAAGGCTCATAAGGTTTTTTTCCTTAGCATGGCAGCATGAGAGCTCAATCAAACCAAATCAACCTTTTTTTGGAATATATCTCTCTAAATCAAGTTCAAATCTCGCGGAGTAAGACGCTCCCCCAGAAAGCACTTACATGAATCGATCCGGGCCCATCGAGACGACAATACTGACCTCACGGAAGGTATCGAGCATAAATAAATTAAAAGGACGCTGGTACGGTGAGCGGGTCAGTATGTTACTCGATCGGGACACTTTCTGATATCGGGCTCGGGCCTCGCGGTATGACCCTGAAAATCAACTCGAAGAAAGTGGTTTTCATTTGTCTGAGTGACGCGTGACGGCTCTCTGCAAATTGGTTCCTGGCCGTCCCCGCAGTCAACGCTTAGTCCCTTTAGTTATGATTGGAGCGACGCGGCGCGAAGGGACAGCTGCGGTCAAGGGCCGCCCATAGTTGTCTGAAATTGCACACAAATCACGGCTTGCTCGTGCTCAATTGGACTACATTTTGCAATAAGGAACCACTATCTCCGGCTTTTCTTTAAAAACACCTTTTTGCATGGGAAACCAATGGCTTAAATATTGTTTCTAAAATGAGCCAGAAATAGTGGTTCCTTATTGCAAAATGTAATCCAATTTTTAGTTTGACAGATGGATTGCATTTTGCAAAAAGGAACCACTAGCATTGGAATGTTGCTAAGATTGTGCAACTTCTTTTGTTTTGGAGGAAAAACCCGATTATCCATTCATAGTTTCTATTTTACTCGCTAAAAACTGTAGATTTAAGACAAAAATTACCATCTAAATTTCATAGTTTTTCACGATTTCCGCAATTTTATTGCAAAAGATGAAGTTGCACAATCTTAGCATCATTGCAATGCTAGCGGTTTCGTTTTGCAAAATGCAATCCAGATCAATGATATTTTAACGTCAAGGAGAGACTTATGAACGATTGGATCTGCAGAAATACATATACAAACATTCCATTCGGTCTTTTAACCCCTGGAATTTGAAAGCCTGGAGCATCAATGTGTGCTGATCCGTAATATAATGTTCATTTGAGGTTGCAGAGCTCATCTTGAATTATAACCCTCAAAGAACTTTTAAAAAACCTTAAAATTGAAATATTTTCACAATTGCACATGGGTGGATTTTTTAAAATGTCAGTGCGGAACATGTCAAACCAAGTCAGAGTTCGGCTCTTCAAATATTGCGATTCAAAAACCACAATTTATATGAAGGAAAATCGTTTGAAATTTAAATCTGCCAGGTTTGGGTCTCAAAATTGTTGAATCATGATTGGACTTCTGGCCATAGAGTAGAACAAAATGAAGCTAATGAACTTCCAGCAACCTGCTCTTTAGATGCGGGTAGGGATAGTATTTGCCGTCAAAGACTCAAACCTAAATTTTTCGACCCAACTAGGCAAGAATTGCCTCCTGAAAAACAAAAATTTATCAATGTGCACAGCGGTGAAAAAAAATACAACATCCGCAGACGTATATTGTGACGCACGTAAGTCTTTGGGGGGAAAAGGAAAAAAATTATGAATCTAAAATGACCAAATCTGCATAAAATAGCAACTTCCTATGCACGCTACTCTTATCAAGAGAGAAATACGTCATTTCGCAAAGCGGTTGACGAGAAAATTCTGGATTGTCCTCTACCGTAGTACATGCATTTATGTCGAAAACTTTATTCTTCTAGAAAAAAAAAAAAACACGCACATTTAAAACTACCGAGCCAAACAAGTTGACACTCACATTTTAAAATGAGAATTGCTCGATGAAAATGGGAGCTCAAAATGGCAGGTGTAGGGTAGTTAAAGGCAAGGTATCGTCCAAATGAATTTCGCTTTCAATTTTGCTGCATAGACGAAACACCAACATTGGAAAGACACATATTAATCTCTCGTCATAAACTTTAATAGAACCAATGAATAGCCCATGCATAAACTTATTGACGGATGTCGCCCTCTTTGACGTTCGCCTTCAATTTTGCCGTATAGGCAACAAATATACTGCGGAGCGCGAATAGTTATCTATTTGATTAACATATAACTTTCATATCGTTCCATGAGTTTTGATTGAATCGATTAACGATTTTGATAACCTATTGATAAAAAATGTCCTCGATCTCGTGCTTTATTTAATTTTTTTCTGACATCATGCTTTTCTCCTGACTGGAGGTTTCGTTCGGAATTTATTGGTATTATTTTATCACTCACACCAGTAAAATCGCAATCTGGAAAGTATTAGCTTGTTTGAGAATTACGGATTTTTGAAGTTGAGTAGGTACCTGGTTCTTACTCTGTTTTCATTTGTTGTCTTGAAAAATTGTATTCTAATGAACTTTTTAATTCGATCGTTGGTAGAGGAAGGAGGCACAATGAACAAAATTGTAGAAACATGAAAGTGATGAATATTTTAATGTCGATGGAATGCAGTCGTTGATGTGTAAGAATGTAGGAAGAATCAATGCTGACCGAAGAAAACGAGAGAATCTGTACATTTTTCTTCAATTTTTCATTTCATTCTTAGTAAACGTAGTGACGGAATACTTAAAATGCCATATATGAGATTCTAAATTTTTGATCAATTTTGTGGGTCTTCCCCGGGTACTTCTCTAGCTTTAAGGTGCCCCACACATCTTCTCATAAGGCCTAAATACACACGGCGATTAATCGCCGCGATTGAAAGACGAAAGCCAATGGAGAGCCTGGATTTCGATCCATTTTGACGTCGATATATCAAAATCCAGGCTCTCCATTGGTTTTCGTCTTTTAATCATGGCGATTAATCGCCGTGTGTATTTAGGCCTTTAGAAGCCGCTCAAGTCAATCACGCGGTAGTTTAAAACATTTAAGAATCCGGCGCTGATCATCACTAGATACAAACAATACACTCAGCAGCCGCAACATGCAATCACTTTATTTTTAAGTCCCATTTTAATCGTGTATTTTGCGCTTAAAACAACGTGAACTTTTCCGGTCAAACTCGGCAACAGTTCTGTCGTGTCATAATCAATGTCAAAGCTGGGCGAAGGAAATTCCTCGTTATTAAAGTGTGAGACTTGGGAGCTTTTCGGGGGTGAAGTGGTCCTCGCGGCGAACTACCTGTTTTTTCAAGTTCCCAACTATGACGTGTCGCCCTGTCGCGCTTATCCACCCCCGACGACAGTTCGATTAATTGACAGCCGGTGCTTAAATGTCGCGTGACAGGTGAAGATCAAGGATAAGGTTAAGGGTCAAGACGCAGTAGTCGTAATTTCTTACGGTGACAAAATTACAATTGACGAGAAAACAGCCTACTTTAACAAGCGGCTAAGGAGTCAATTTGCCTGAGAGCATCGGCTAGTATGCAGCGTAAAGAATAAAACTTTGACTTTGCACAAAATATGAAAAGGAATTTTCTGCTGTAGTATCTATTATGTAAATTGAAATTTCTTGCATTTATCAGTATTGATATGGATCAAAGGGAATTTTTTGGAAGGGAATTTTTTGGCCAAAAAATTCCCTTTTAAGATCGCCAATCATGTTTGTGCCATTCAGCTTTCGATAACATTCACTTTATTTTGATGCATTGCCCCTGGAGGAAAAAACAATTCGCGAAAAAAATCAAATATAGAACTCAGGTTATTACTTTAAATTTGAGTTCCGTGTTATTCGAATAATGGGAGGTAAGATGGTAAACAATAATATGACAAGTGGAATCATGACCAGGGAATATATTCATCATAGGGAAACATAATGTATAATAATTAAAGAACGATACTTCCGAAAAATTGGATATTCTATCTCAAGGATTCCCATTTGCTCCTACAACAGATCACACATCATACCTGTTTTTAAAGATCTGTTCCGTCAGTTACTATTCGTGCTTCCGTGCTAATTTAAATTTTGGCTTCCGCATATCAATATTCGACTTTTAAACGAGCTGGAGACTATGCGCTCAACAATTTACTGCACTTCATTGTCCGGGCACACTTACGTCAAACAAAAAGACTTTAATTTGAACGTTTCCAGGGATGCAATGCACCGGCACCGGTATATTTATCACTATCTCCTCCATTGTTTGTCTCGCATATCTGCAGCCTCATTGGTTCGGGTTTCTCATCACACAGTAATAACCTATCAACCAAGAGAGGGGGAAAAGAGACAACATATTGAGGGGTGAAAATGCTCTTTAGAACAGGAAAATGGCATGCAATGAAGTGTTTCATCAGCAAAAAGTTGTATATCGACGGCGGAACTACCAGACCTTACCGTTGATATGTTCTGTAATTTTGTTGCCGCCCGCTTTTGATTGGAATTTTTTATTAGATAAGCGGTGCGATCAGTTTTTGATCTCAGCAGCCTCGTAGATTTTTACAGAGTCTGGAAGGCTCTCCGTTTTTATGCCTTCATAAGTCATTTATGGAGCCCCTTCGAATGAAAGACAGTGAAGCTGATAATGAGCAACTATTCGTACTCAAGTGTCTTGAATTGCATCATATCTCAATAAAGGGGCTTTAGCAACGCACGTCCTCTGTCCTGCTCTCTTGACATTTTTCTCGCATTTGACACCGGAAACAGTTCTTATCGAGCTCTCTTGTCGGTCTTTCGTGACTTTCGTTCAATTGATTTTTTTTTTTATTTTCTGTGCAGGGTTATACCGGTTGTAACATTTTTTTTATTCATTAACAAATAAAATATTAGAAACGTGAAAGACAGGTGTCGTTCCAAGGAAATGCTGGTTTAAAATTCTCTGTAAGAAGGTTTACGAATTTATGAGAAATTATTATAGGCATATGTGCAACGTTCAATAAGTAACACATGCGTTATTTTTCAGCACGAAATAGAGTTGTCAATGAAGTCGTCGATCTCTTAGAATGATGCATTCGTCCATCAATCATTGCCGAACGTCAAGTCAGCTGTTTGTTATTGTTTTGCTGCAGCGAAAGACTGCATCTAGAGTCAAGGTTGGCTGAAAATCAAACAAACTCTGTTGTCACATCTCTGATTTTTGTAAATTAAAGCAGGCCATCTTTCGGAAGCGATTTTTTATGGTGAAGAGAGAGAGTTATTAGGGGGTCAGGAAAGGATAAACTGACGAAATATCAAGGTATGACCGAGATAAATTTTCCAAAATAATTCTATCTTCTTGAAAGTCTTGATAAGATCTAAGCGAAAATATTGGCGGAAATTT
Source organism: Bemisia tabaci (assembly GCF_001854935.1). Lineage (NCBI taxonomy): Eukaryota > Metazoa > Arthropoda > Insecta > Hemiptera > Aleyrodidae > Bemisia > Bemisia tabaci. The sequence continues at coordinate 4,947,373 of NW_017548003.1, forward strand.
CGGATTGTAATACACCAGAAAGTTTTTCATGATCTCTTTGAGTTTTTCTAACACTGCTAGGTACATGAAATAGCGGTTCTTTCGAAACCTCTTGATTATTACTGATTATATATATTTTGATATCGGGTAATTCGGTTCGGTAATTCGAGCTACGTTAAAGTCACTTATACTTATTTTGCTATCTATATGTAATTTGACAAACAATTGAAACATCAAATTTGTCAGAATTACATTATCAGGGCACCTTAACATTTCTGCTTCAATTCCATCCCTCCAACCCCTCATTGGGCGCCCTTAAAGGTGCATTGAAGCAGAAATGTTAAGGTTTTTAAAGCCCGCAGGGTTGTGGTTCGACGCTCCGCCTCTTAACCTATGTCATCTGTGACGTCCCGATAAACAAAAATTTCAACAATCAGGCTGTAGGTCGAAATCTGAGGTAGAACCGCGAAAAACATGGATGTTTAGCTATTTCGGGCTAAAAAGTTGGAAAAGTTCGATTTCGAAGTTGGGCCCAAAGGCGACAGTTGATTATATGCGAGTATGTTACGTGTCTAGGTGTTCTTGACACCGTATTCGAAGCTCATCACCCGTCGCCTTTGGGTCCAGGTAGATCTTAGGTAGAACCACGAAAAACGCGAAATTTCAGCTATTTTCGGCTCCGGAGCCATGTTTAGGTCCCTGTTTTGCGGCCAAAAAACGTGAGTATATCGGCAAAACTCGATTATTTCTGTCAAATATGCACCGTCAACTGCCAAATATCCAAATATTTCTCAATTCCGTGGAGGGGCCGATTTCGGCCCAAATCGCAACCCCTCTTTATCGGATGCATGAGCCAAAGAACTTCAGGGATCCTTATGACTAGAACTCTGGATCACTCAAACGAAGGTTTTTGCACTTTGTTTAAACTGTTGATCCGTTGATATTCTGTGCACCTCATGTTCTGTTCTTGCATATTTGGTCACAAGCTATGTCTATTGTATGGAACGAAAGGGAATCAACGATGTCACGATTTTCAACTGCTCATTTTCTTATTATTCTCGATTGATTTTTTGATTGGTGTGGTCATGCTTAGTCGTTTCATGTGGCACGGAACGTCGAACACTTATAGAGAATCAGTCGTCACATGTGGACTCTTCAACGTAATATGCATCTATAAATAGTTCGGCATTTTTACACGTTTAAAATAGCAATCCTTCCGTATTAAACGCCATAAAGATGTTTATTTACTGGATGTGGGTGTAGCGAATTATTCGAGTCCCCTCTATACTTTATTACTTACTACTTACACTATACTTTAATCGGTGTGAGTTGAATAACTACTTAATTTGCATGTGATCTTATAGTGGGAGGGACTATTTTCCCCCGTGAGAAGAGAGAGGGTAAAAATTCTTATTTTTTGACATCCAGCGCACAAAAAAATACGCACGGCACGATTCATTCCCTCAGTATCGGCGCAATTCTATTTTTTTTTAATTGGGCTTGCTGTACTTAGCTTTTTTTTTTTGTCAAAACGTTGCTATAATCCAAAATTTCAATTCAGCCCTCAAAATCTCTCGCTCCTCATCTTTACAAGGATTGATACAAAGGATGAAATGTAACTGAAGTAACACTGTATACTGCAATTCACATTTTAATTACCTTCGAATAATTTTAATGTTTTCCTACTAATAGGAAAAAGTTCCTTGATTTGACGTTTACCATCGATTGCGCCACTTAATTTAGCAATTGCCTACTTGGAATTTCAACCACTATAGATGAAGCGGTACCCTAGTAAAAATTGGCAATAAGAGCTGCGTTTCAAAATACCATAGGAATTCTTATAGCCGGCTAAAGAAGGCTACAGAAAATCATATAGCTGGCTGTAGAATGCAGAGAAAATCATACGGCCGGGCTACACGAAGCGATAAAAAATTATGCAGCCGGGCTATAGTTCCTATCGCCACTTTACACTTTGTCGCCTGGCTGTTGCCTTTTCACCATCGATTATAAAAGGCTATAAGAAATTGTGTAGGAATTCGTGTGCTTAGTAAATCCTTAAGTTTGTACGGAATCACCTTAATATTTACAAAACGCACATTAGATTTTCCTTTACTACATATTTTTTTTCATCCATTAAAATGAGAATAATCCATACAGATAGTGCAAACATTTCAAAGTCATGAGTTGAGAAACGCTGACTCCACGAGATTAAATATTCGAGCCTAACACAAAGCGGAGCGGCGGCGCACTGGCGCCTACAAACCTAACAGGGATACTTCACGCATCGCGCAACGCGAGAAGTATCCCTGTTAGGTTTGTAGGCGCTAATGCGTGTTTCGCGCTGGCTGCCCGCCTGCCACGGCGCTTGAAGCAAATATTTCACACCAGAGGTATTGCACAGTATCATACGAAACTGAAGGCGCTCTAATATATTAGGAATAGCAGGCATCCATCAAAAGTACGGAGCTTTCCTCGCAAAATAAATCAAGATACTACAGCCAAAAAAGAGATCAGTATTCCAAAAACTCACTAACAATAAATCCTAGCATCCGTAATTAGTAACGTTTAGCATACACTTTATCGCCTGGCTGTTGCTTAGTCACCATCGGCTATAAAAGGCTATAAGGAATTGTGTAGCCGGCTATAAAAGCTATTGGAAATCTTACAGCCGGCTGTAGGTCTATGGTATTTTGGAACACAGATTCTACTGCCAATTTTTACCAGGGTAGAGGTTGTTTTTAGCTAGAGTGCTTTTTAACTTTACTGAAGGTAAATTCATCGTATGATCGTAATCTTTGATGACTTACCCACAGGATTCAAAAGAAAATTGCAAACGGCATGGCGTAACCAGTGATTACTTGCTTAACCGACTGCGTCAAATAGCGAGGCAGTCTACAAAGTGAAAATTACTGATGTAAATCAGCTGCAACAATCACACTTGTGGCTATCGAATGTTTCTGTTTTTCTCCTCATATCTGTCACAGAGACAAACACAGAAATGTTTATTTTGTTTCCGAACTCATGCGTCTGATATGAATGACTCACCACTAAACGGCTATTAAGTACGTAAGGTATTTTTTGGGAAGAGAGCTCAGATGATTATTTCACTTATAAGCTACTTGATATAACGCCATAATGGAATTCAATCAAAAGCGCATGCAGACCTCTTTCTTACCACGCGCAAGATTTAGAATCATGGTTTTATCTTGGCGTGTTACAGATTAGCAATTTTAAAATAATAAAACCCGCTCAAATATCAAATTTTTTCATCAAATATCAGTGAAATCACCATCCTTCTTTTGCAAAATCTTTGAGGACATTTTCCTCCCACGTTGGGGAATACCGAAGTTTTTTGTACTCACATTGATCTTATCACTCAAAGGAAGTACTTGTAGTACATGTTCCATTCATTATTAATTGACAGGACTTTTAGACACGTATCTCGATTCAAGTGTTTCAAAATTTTTGCTGGTTTTTCAAATTTTTCTCGGGCAAATTCAGTAAACGTTATCGTTTGGAGTTTGTACAGAATATTCTGCTCATGCTGAAAAGGAAACTAAAGAAAGATGCAAGAAACAAGTGCCTCTGATTTTTCTTCGAGAAAATTACAAAAAATCTGAATCGTCGCAGAAGATACGTATCTCGAGACTCATTGGAAAAAGAGAGAATTGATTTAAGCAGAAATATTCTTAAAAAATTCAAACATGGATCTATATTCATTTCAAGCTATTTCATTTTTTATTCAGGAAGAAATTTTCTTGACAGACGTTTAGGAACTATGTCGCTGACGTCGAGTCACTTTTTTCAGTGCTATCACTATAGCCATGTTTCCACTGGTCTTAAAAACTCACACTAGGGCAGGTATAACTACACAAGCACTTACGATTTATAAAAACTTTTCCTGTTATTTACGCATTTTACTGTTATCAATGGACACTTTTCGAGTCGCCCCGGCTTAAAATCTCATCAGTGACAACCGCCAGGAAATGTGCTCGCTGATAACAGTAAGTAGCGCGTGGGCGAGAGAAAATACATTTGAACATCCCAAGTACGTAAAATTACCCGTACACTCTTTTGCAAAATTGTTTGGTTATAACTACATTTTGTTGGTGCGTAAAAATTCAATCATAAAAACACAATAACAACAGAAATACGCGTGTAGGACCCAATGAAAGGGACATAGGGACGCCCTAAGCTATCATCAACCTCATTCAGTGTAAGTATGGATCGAGCGTACGAGTATTATAGGATCACCAGAAATTGACCAAACATGTCAAAAAAAAGAATCGTTGAAATGTGCCGTATGTGGTAACAATTATTTCGGCCAAAGCTGAATTGTTACTAAGACCAAGCCAAGTTAACGAAAAGGTCGCATTGTAACTAAGACAAGACAAGTAGGTGGAAATTGAAATCCACTATACACATGATCATTGGAGGGCCACGATTAGTTTTTATCCTCGAGGACCTTGCAAATGTATAAGTATGTTGAAACTTAGCGTTTCTCTGGAACAAATATCCCAACTAAATTTCCGCTCAAGTTGGCTCATGAGTTTTCCGGCCAGCACAATTAGGAAAAGAACTGATAAAAAAATGTATGTGACACCATACCGTCGAGCCGCACATGGTTATACGGGTCACAGCCGCGTCTAAGTGATAACAACGGTGAACCTGCGTAACCAGTTCGATACATTCCAATAGGCTTGCATAGGATGTATCGCTGTCCGAGTCTCAGTACGCTTTTCGATATTTTTCAACGGCTTTCTACGATGAAAATCGATTTTCGGTGAGCTCTGCCCCGGAAACCTGAGACCCGGCTGCGAAAAACGACCGATCGACCTTGAACGCAGAGCGGCTAGCGTCGTCTTGCGTAAACAATCTGACGTATGTCCATGATTTGAAGACCACAACAGATCGTGTCGGACGAAAAAGAGCGTTTGCACAAAGTTTTTCATTGGAGTTAGGCTGTTTTTACATAGCAGGGCAGAAATTTTTCACGTCTGCACATGGTCTAAATTTGAGTCTCGAAAGCCGAAAATCAGAGACTCTGAAATTAGTTAAAATGCTGATTCAGCGCAGTAGGCACTTTCGTAGAATCAAAGATTTTAAGGAGAGCTACTGGATATGGTGTTTCTCATCTTTGCGCGCTTCGTGCACGTGGGACAGATTTCCTGGAGAAGAAATCTAAAACTCTTCTAGCGCCATCAGATGTGGAAAAATAAGGTATAAATTTTCCTGTGATTAATGAAAACCATGAGCTCAAGCGATCGCAATTGGTGGGATCTCTTACTTGACGTTGAAAAGTCTAATATGTGTTTTGATTAAAACTCTTTAAATATTTTTCTCAGATTCTGTAAACAGTGGAGCGAAGGATATAAAATATTGGTATTTTTTTACGGTTCTTAGCATTTTCTACTTCTTTTTATTCTTATTTTCATCAATGTGTGCTGTGATTGTGAGAAGGTTTTCATGATGGAAACTCAGAAAATGGTCGCAAAATGTTTTATGGGAGGGGGACTATTTAATTTGGTTATTTGAATTTCATTTCACCCATGTCCTTATTCGGACGTCAAATTGGATTTCTACTTATTTTATTACTCTTGTTATGTTTTAAAAAAAACCTTTGTCTAAATGCAATGGAATAAAACCCAGTCCCATTTAGTTACAACAGAGAAATACGATTAAAGGTCCCCTCTCCTTTTAGATATACTTTTTGGCCTATTCTTTTTTATCCGACTCGATGTTAGATATTACAAATTATTGCAAGTTTTAATTTTTTGACAGCAAAAAAAAAAAAAAAAAAAAAAAAAAAAAAAAAAAAAAAAAGGAAGATACTGATATAAACTCAAAATTACCTCAAACATTCTTTTTTTGTGTTGGAAGTGCACGAAAAAGCGACCCTAGAGCTGGGCTCTATAGTGGCAGGGTCAGAAATTTTTCGTGGGGAGGGGAAGGATCTACGGCCAACAATTTCTCATCGGCGAGAGGGAGCACAGGGTAAAACATTTATGAGGACGCAGAAAATTCACTTTCTCTAAAGCAAAATTTTCAAGTTATAAGGAGGGGGGGGGGCAGAACCGTGTGGACGCCCTCTTCCTCGGGCACACCGCCAGGATTCTATACCAGCCTTAGAGTTGCAGAACTAGACGTTAATCCGGGCACAGTCGATACCTACCCCAAATTAAGATGTAGCCATTTTACCTCCCTCTCTAGGCACGAGCAGAAAACCATTTTGCCCGTCTGTGACTTGGTTCATATCCTCTAAAATTACAACAATTCGTCATTTGCCATACGTAGCTCCATTCCAACGTTCCAAAATTAACCCAAACTGCATAATTTTCGTTTAAAATTTGTCTGATTTTCGAATGGGATCAAGAAAAAAATGAGTGCCATTTTCAGTAGGACATTTCCAAAATTCACCTGGTAAAAATGCAATTTCTGCGGGAAAATTTGGCAACATTGAAATGGAGTGACGTTCTTTCGTGAGAGAAGCGACGAATTGTGGAGTCCTCAAACCATTGTTTCGTCCCAAGAAAAACTATATTACCTCCAACGAAATAAAAGAGGTTTGAGGAACAACAACCAACAGTTCTGCCATGCTGAGGAAGAACACCGTATGAGCTTTCAGAGGTCGCCAAGTTTCCTTCGATAAAAACTGAATTTATTGGGAAAATTGTAAATTTTTCCCCCAAAATTTTTAGACAATTTCATGCGCAATTTAATCTAAAATATTTGAAAATTTCGAAGCACACTGGAAAAAAAAAACACATTGGATTTAGAGTCCAGACTCTTGATTCAATCAGAATCTAGCTTAAATTAAGAACCAAGCCTCTTAATTTAAGCAGATTTCGTTTTGATTCAAGCAAAAATCCGATTGAATCAAGAGTATTTTTTCTTGTCAATGTTTTCAAGAGTCTGGACTCTAGATCCAATGTATTTTTTCTCCAGTGCAAAATGTGCATAAATGTCATCAAAAATACATGTTTTATCGAGGGAAATTTGACAACTCTCGAATGCTCATACGGTGTTCTTCCTTAGCACGACAGAGTTCCCGGCGTCCCGGAAAAGACGTTCGCTAAGCGGGGGTGGGGAGGGGCGTGGAGGGACGAGTGGTCGGCCCGGCTGAATTATTGATGGTATTTGCCCGCACTTCACCTTTCGGTTTTATCACAGCACGCCGCGGAACCAGTGCAGTGCAAGCCCACGCTCCGCTCGGCCGCCGCGCCCCACTCCAAATTCGCCTATCGCGACTCGGAAAAATCAACAACTTTTCCGCTTTGTTTGTTTTTCCAGCCCCGGGCGTCCACTCCCGTCGCACGCGTCAAGATGATCAGCCGCGGACTCCTAGTTCTCTGCGCCGCGCTCCTGGCGCACGGACTCGACTCCTCCGCCGGAAACACCCCCGCCGGAAATGCCCTGACCGGAAACGTCCCGCCCGCCGTCCTCGCCTCCGGGAAGAGCTCCGCGGAGGCCGCCTCCGCCAGCCTCAAAGCAACCCCCGTTTCCGGTAAAAGCGCCCCCATCACCGGCGACTCCAGCTCAGTGGAAAGCGTCCCTTACATCAACTACACCCCCGTTTCCGGTAGAAGCGCACCCCTGACCGGCGATTCCAGCTCCGCGGAAAGTGTTTCATCCATCAGTTCTTCGTCCGCTTCCGGTAAAAGTTCAGAAAGCGCGTCGTCCAGTGCTATCAACCCTACGTCCGTTTCCGATAAAAGTGCGTCCGTGACCAGTGCTTCTTCGGAAAGCGCGTCGTCCAGCGGAAGTACCCTGAACCCCACCCCTGTTGCCAGTAAAAGTGTATCTACCAGTGACTCCAGCTCGTCTTCGGAAAGCGCGTCGTCTAGCGGAAGTTCTGCGAACTCCACCCCCGTTTCCGGTAAAGGTGTCGTTTCCGGCAAAGGCTCCTCGGAGAGCGCCGCGCTGACCGGAAGTGCCGACATGTCTTCCGGCTCCTGGGAGACCATCCTCCCTGACGGCAGCAACCCTAGCTCGGTTGTAGCGTTCGCCGGCGAGAGCGCCGACATGGAGCCTGCCGCCTCTTCGAACGCCGAGGCTAAGGCCGAGGCAAAGGCATCCCCCAGCCCGAAGAACAAGTCCAACCCGAAGAGTGAGTACGAGAACATCTCCAAGCCCAAAACCACGACGGCGCCTTCGAAGGATGACAGCGAGGATAGCTCCGACGGGGACGACAGCGATGACACGGAGACGAACGGTCATGGAGAGACCCACCAGGACCAGCAGCTCTCGAAGCCCAACTCGACGGAGAAACCCAAGACCAAACCGGAGTCTTCTTCCATCATGACCGTGACGAAGAGCCCGAAGAACTCGACGAGTTCCTCCGGGAACAAAACCACGATCGCGCCCCCGCAAACCGGAGGTTCCGGGTCCCAGACCCTCCAGTCCGGCGAGGACCAGTCCGGGGCAGATCACGTGACCTGCGGTGCCCTCGCCCTTCTGGCCGTGTGCGTGCACTTTGCACTTTCGTACTGACCGCGAGTTCCGACTGCAGACTGTCTTGTGCCACGTACGCTTCTCTGCCATCCATTCTGTCCTAAGTGATGATTTTTCGTACTAAATTATTGTGAATGTGATCCAATTTTGTTCATTTAAATATGTTTTGGTTTTCTAATATCCTGGTTTTTATTTTTTCGTTCGGGAACTCCTCCAGGTAAGAGGTTTTGTTAATAGGAGGGTGCACTGGAAAAAAAACCCATTGGATCTAGAGTCTAGACTCTTAAAGACATCGACAAGAAAAAATACTCTTGATTCAATCGGATTTTTGCTTAAATCAAGAACCAAGCCTCTTAATTTGAGCGGATTTTCTTTTGATTTAAGCAAAAATCTGATTGAATCAAGAGTATTTTTTCTTGTCAATGTTCTCAAGAGTCTGGACTCTAGATCCAATGTGTTTTTTTTTCCAGTATGGGTGCAATGCTGCCGTGCGAAGGTAAAATGGCATATGAGCATTCAGTCGTTGCCATATTTCCTTCAAGATAAGACGAATTCACTGGTAAAATTCTTAATATTTTTCCTCCAATTTTCCAGATAATTTATTTCGCAATTTCATCTAAGATGTCTGAAAATTTCGAGAAAAAACGTGCGTAACTTTCTTTCAAAATACATGATTTATTCGGGGAAAATCGGCAACTCTCGTATGTTCTTACGGCGTTCTTGCCTAGCACGGCAGAGTGCCTGGTAGCAGAGCCGCGAGGGTCGTTCATAAATAGTTGCATTTTGCAATGTGGAACTATAAATTCTGGCTCTTCTGGAAAAACACTTATGTGCATAGGGAAACTTATGACACATATGTTGTTTGGAAACCGGGCTAGAATTTATTGTTCCAAATTACAAAATGTAGTCCAAATGATCTTAATTATTTGGGAGGGAGGGGAGTTCACATACTACGTTATGAGTGCGTTTATAAATGATGAAGAGGGAAAAATTGCTCATCCAACCCTTTATTAAAGAAGTTTAATTCTGCATATACAGGGTGTTTCAGACCACCCGTACCAGGCCTTTTTCTCGGTTGGTTTAGGTCGTACGAAGTCGGAGACCGCGGGGTTGAATAGGGAATTGACCCCAAGGAATCCGAATTTCGTGGTCCCGAAACCCCCCCACCCCCCCTTGGGGGGTACAGGGGGGGGTCACGATGCTAAAAGTCACGGTTCCCGACCGAATTGCGGATAGATCGCATCAGAATTGAAAAGCACGGAAAATTTCACGTGAAATTGACCCCTAAAAATCCAAAATCGGACCGTCCAAGGCCCAAAAATGACCCCCTAATGAGGGGGACAGTACCCCCTCCATAATTTCTCTTTGGTCTCAAAATTGACGTAAATTCTCCAGAAAAAGACGGTTTCCCAGTTAATCGACCCCGAGAAATCCAAATTTCATGGTCCCGAAGCTCCTCTAGCCCCCCTTGGGGGGTAAACGAGGGGGCCCAATTTTAAAAATCGGGGCTCCTTTCCGAATCGCAAATTGATTGCATCCAAATTGAGGAGCAGAACACTTTTACATCTTAAGTGACTCCTAAGAGTTCTAATAGACCCCCTGAACGGCAGAAAGTAA
>NW_017548003.1:4966640-5026762 GCF_001854935.1 Bemisia tabaci
TATGATGTAAGATTCCTAATCACATTGCATTATTGTAAAAAATATGAAGAATTCATAAATGGAGCGTTACTCTACTTCAAAAATATTGGGCTTCTATAATAACAGTTTGATAACGGAGAAAGCTCTCAGAATTTGACTTTTTACCGCTTTAATTTATCTCTTTTAACTTAATTAAAAAATATAAAATAATATAAAATTTACTCTCTAGGCGACCCTCGTATGGGTGCGTGTACTTAATTTTGCTCAATTACGGCATTTTGTGTATTTTATACAGGAGTTCAATTCCAAAATTTCCCTCATACGAATCGTTTTCTACGTACGTGCAATTTCAAGAAGCAGTCACATGGGTAAAGTGTGTGTATTGTGCTTGATTTGTATGTTTGTTTAAAAGCCCATTGTCCCCCCAAAAAGAACCCGGTGCACCTCCGACCTCCATGGTGCCTAATTGCAACAGAAGAAATGAATAAGAAGATTGCATCTCGCTCTCAAGTAGAAATTTACCATGCAACCCAAGTTTGTAAGTTCAGTGAGGCTACCGATACACCGTTGATGGAAACGCCTGGACGATGCCACTATTGCTACTTAATGGATATTTGTGTTGCATACACAAAAAAATTAGGGCGCGCTAATATCTCTTACGTTTACCTTGCACTGCGCCACTATGTGGCGTACTGAATTGCCCGCAAGAGGTTTCTCCTATGAGAGAGGGCAGCAGACCGTAAGTTTTATGAGGTCCATCTCACTCAGTGGGCTCATTATTAAAACCGATAGACAATGCGATAGACAAAGTAGACAAAATGAGAATGGAGCGATCCTATTGGTTGATACGGGTGGTTTTTATAGACTAAATGGCTTCACCAGAAGGTTTCTCGTGGGTTGCCGTTAGTTACTCTATTACTTACCTCTTTTGTTATTTGTAACCACCTGCCTCCACCAATGGGATGTGCCATTGTATTTTTGTCTTCTTTAACTTTCGCTTGTATAACATCTACCAAATTCAATAACTAGCCCGCAGTGCACCAATGATCAGGTATGTGATACGCGTACGGTGATTTCCTGACCCTGAAACCGTCAGTGACGATGGTGGGAATCAATTAAACTTAATTTTGAAACATGGAACCATTATAACTGGCCTATTCATGAAAGCATCTGTCTGCACGGACAAAGTAATGGAGACAGCAATACTGGTTCCATATTACAAATGCAGTCCAATTATTAATATCTGTCCGATGTATGCCTCACTGGAAGGAAATAATCGACCCCCAATCACAAAATCATTCAAAATGGGGAGTCTAGAAGAGCTCACCGTATCACTGTCCACTATGTAACGTACGCAACGTTCTATGTTAAACCGCTTTATTTTTTACGTCTCATTGGACGTTTTGTGAAATTCTTGCCGTATCAAATAAAAAAAAATTGCCAAGGATACCTTCAATAATGGTTTAAAATTTAGATCTGTAAGTAAGTACGTACAATTTACCGAACATTTCCTACCGCTACAAGATGCTTTCAATTGAAGAGTCCCATCGATGAAGGAGGTAAGTGAAGTTGCCACAGCTATTGGTGATTTCTAGTAAAATAGAACTAATCTGGCTGTGTAGGCACATTGTGAGAAAATGGAAAATCAGTTCTCATTTTTGGCATCATTAATCGAGCTCATAGCTCGCTCTCATCACAGGCTCCTTTGTAATTTTTAATTTTAACCGCGTTTTTTTGTGTGATCACAAAAATGTCACTTAATTCCATCATCTGCGCAATACCCTTCATTTAAAATAAAAGCTACAATTCCAAAAGAAATTAGAGAAATCTGTGGTTTGTATTTTATCTGAATCCATTGCAGTTCTTGTTTTGCAAAATTTCGTTCACAATTCAACGAAAACAATCTTATAGAACTCAGCTATTTTATCCTGTATGTGGTTTCATCAAAAAAAGAAAGACTTCGGATCGTCTTCCAAGGGTTGAGGGTTGAGTTAGCTTAAAAATTACACATTTTCTCATACGATGACAATTGTTTTTTTGTTTGAATAAAGGCTATAACCTTTCGGATCTTTCTGTTGTAAGAACTGTTGACGAAGAAGTCATCAATGAGTATGCTGCCGTGCTAAGGAAGAACGCCGTATGAGCCTTCAGACGTTGTCAAGTTTCCATCGACAAGAACCAAATGTACAGAAAAAATTGCGAATATTATTTTCCAAAATTTTCGGATAATTTTGTGCACAATTTAATCTAAAATATTTGAAAATTCCAAGGAAAAATATGCATAAATGTTGTCAAAAATACATGTTTTATCAAGGAAAAGGCAACTCTCGAATGTTAATACGGCGCGGCGTTCTTCCTTAGCAGGGCAGTATGGTTCAACCACATTTTCATCAAACCTAAGTCTACTTTCAGAAACTAACTGGACTTTCCTGGATTTTACTCTCGTCTTTTTAGCCGTGACGTGATCGGTTGTGCAAAATCTAGAGCCTCCTTATTATTCAGCAACTCTCTCCGTGCAGGAGGCGGAAGCGAGTACTCAAGCCGAAAAAGTGCCGTATCAGAACAAGTTTATGATATTGTGACCGACGAAATTTCGTGACGTGCCTTCTGTCAAAAACAGCCGATCGGCTTACACGCGAGTATTTTTAATTAAGAGGTTAATGAACTCCTGAGCCACTGAGCCATTTTTCGTGTTTGGCCGAAATACGTGGACAAAACATGTGTAGGAATGTAAGTCGAGATAAACCCATAGGATAATATTCAGAATTAGGGGGTACATCCCTGCGCGTCGATTATTGGAACTGACAGACAAAGCTATAGACAAAGACGACAAAAGGGATTTGGTGGGATCCTATTGGTGGAAGCGGGTGGTGGCAAATGGACATAGGAGGTAGGTAATGGACTAACTAACGGCAACCCACCAAAGACCCGACAGTTAGTCAATCATTTTCTTCCTTAGTTTATTGGAACCAACCATGTCAACCAATAAGATCGCTCTATACTCCCTATGTCTTCTTTGTCTATCGCTTTGTCCATCAGTTTCAATAATCGGCCCGCTGGACGATACGCGGCCCAACCGTTGTACGGCGTGTCGCGCCCTTTCAGGCCCGCTTCGGGGGCCCTCACTGAAAAAACATTTTCTTGAGATATTATTATGACTTAGAGCGTCGTTTCTTGTCGACAATTTTATTTATATTTTTTTCAGTTAAATTAGTACGGATTCAACTCAACATCAGTGTTTTTTATTAAAAAAAAGCGCCGTTTTTTTTCGTTAAGTTTAGGTTAAAGAAACGATAGCAAAACGATATTTCTTAAACTCAAAAAAAAAAAAAATTTTTTGACAAGAAACGACGCCTCAAGTCAAAATAATACTTCAAGAGTTTCTTTTTCCAGTGCTTGTCACTTAATCTAAATAAAGCGGGATAATCCAGGGACTATCACCAGAAACAGCAAAATTATAAAGATCGGCCCGTTAGTATTTCGAACGGATTGAGACAAACAACGAACACATACATTGTTTAAATGATACATGGAAAAATATTCATGTTCAAAGAAACATGCGAATGCGAATAAGTGCAGTGCATTTCTTTAATTATCCTTTAAATTCGCATTTTTCGCGCAGTGACTGTATGAGGATCAACGATCATAGACAATGTGGGACACTTCAAATCTGATTTCGTTTTAAACTTGACTGTGCACAACCGTCACGAGAAAGGCCGCCCATCTTTATGAGCACGAGAAATCTGTGACTTTTGATCCGTACTTTCCGATATAAATTTCCTCGCGCAATGGCTACATGAGTTAAGTCGACCATTGCTGTGTATAATCATGACGTCGTTACCTTGACCAGGACCGTTCCCTATGAACGGTTTCTGGACATTCCGCCAACGATTTTTTGTCCGCGCACCTGTCTATGCGTAAAATAAGCAACAGTGACTAGGTCCAAGTGTTATATGTTAGTCCGCATGAGACATTATGTTGACTGTATCGAAATGAGAAAATTGAGAGAACAGGTGTTGTTTTGGTAACTCATTTTTTAAACGAACGTTACTTTCTTCTTTTGATTCATCTTTTCAAATTGTCATTGGTGAATTTTTGGTTTTATTTCATCCTTAAAATTTTCGATATAAAATATACCAAGTACAAACCCTTCTTTTTCTCTTCTTTTTTAAATAAAGATATTACTTCATTTTAAAAACATTTACATTTTCAAAACGTTGCATCCCTTTTCCAAGTGGCGGCATCGATGTTAATCTCAATGAGCCGTAGATCTGTTGAAAGAAACTATAAAAAAATGAATAAAACAGGAAAAAATTTAGAAGCACGCAATCTTTGGTTTTAACCCATTTGTACATCGATCTTTTATAGTCAAATACGTCCAATTTTGAGCGATTTTTTCGCTTATACCACGCTGCAGCACAGTAACAGCACAAAATATAAAAGAAAAAATCAAAGTGGTTTGGAAATCATTAAATTTAACACGGAACCACTCCAATATTTACAAAATACACATTGTATTTTCCTTTAAAACATATTATTTTTCATCAATTTAAATGATAATAATCAATGCATAGTGTGCAAACATTTCAAAATAATGAGTTGAAAAACGCTGACTCCGCGAGTTTAAATATTAGAGCCTCACACAGAGCGGTGCGGCATGCTACCGGCGGGAAACGCGGACTGGCGCCTACAAACCTAACAGGGATACTTCACGCATTGCGCAATGCGTGAAGTATCGCTGTTAGGTTTGAAGGCGCCAATCCGCGTGTCACGCTGGTCGCCCTCGCCTACAAACCTAGCAGGGATACTTCACGCATTGCGTAATGTGTGAAGTATCCCTGTTAGGTTTGTAGGCGCCAATACGCGTGTCACGCTGGTCGCCCTCGCCCGCCGCCCGCCGCTTCAAGCAACTATTTCGCAACATAGGTGTTATATGGATGGAGTTAAACAGAAAGGAACCAAGCCACATCGGGATCGAACCGAGAAAAAGAGGTTCAAAGTTTGGCTCCTGCATAAGACTCAATGTAAAAGATAAACTTCAAGTTCAATTTCTGCAAAATTTGCTCCATCAAAAACTTTGAATTTTTGGCGATAGATAGTAGAGCAGTGGTTGAGTTCAAAACCACTCATAACTCAATTTTTTCCGAAATGTGGGTTGGTTCCTTTCTGCTTAACTCAGTCCATATAGTATCATTCGAAATTGAAGGCTCTCCGACGCATCAAGAATGACAGGCATTCTTTAAGAGTAAGGAGCTTTCCTCTCAAAATAAATCAAGATACTACGGCACAAAAAGAGATCGGTGATCCAAAAACTCACTAAGTCCCAGCATTCGTATTTAGTGACGTTTAGCATAATTTTTGAATTTCGTTAGAGAAAAAAGTGACTCGATTTAGTCAGAAACATTCTTGAGTATGCCAGCAAGAAGATATTATTTTGAACCAGGAATAAAATAGCAACAAGGGTAATTCACATTCACATTACGACTCTATGTACTCTATGGAAGGTAACGACGTATGCCCGATTATGGAATAATCTATCCTCATTACGCACGTGAGCAATGAGTGACTTTACATATTATTTTGTTTAAAATATCCTTACAGTACGGTATCACCACTAGAGTAAGGTCCATAGGTGATGTGAATGTGCGTTTGGTATGTGCCCTCCAATTTTATTCCTTTTAAATCCAAATGGAAAATTACAATCATGAACAGTTTATCATTGCTGCGGGTGCATGTGTGACTTCAACTTTCGATTAAAACTGTGTTGCACATTTCACAAGAGTAAAAAGGCGATCGCTTCTGTGAAAACGCCGGACATGCCACCGCAAATAATCATTCGCTTTGAATTTACTGATACGAATACTGCAGGAGAAAGGCCGATCATAACTTTGAGTTTGCAAGATGTGTCTCTTTAAATTTGTTTTCGTTCCAAAGGAGGGGTTGCGATTTGGGCCGAAATCGGCCCTTCCACGGAAATGAGAAATTTTTGGATATACGGCAGTTGACGGTGCATATTTGACAGAAATAATCGAGTTTTGCCGATACTCACGTTTTTTAGCTGCGAAACAGGGGCCTAAACATGGCTCCGAAGCCGAAAATAGCTGAAATTTCGCGTTTTTCGCGGTTCTACCTCAGATTTTGACCTGGGCCCCAAGGCGACGGGCGATGAGCTTTGAATATGGTGTCAAGGACACCCAGACACGTAACATACTTGTATATGATCAACCGTCGCCTTTGGGCCTAGGTCAAAATCTGAGGTAGAACCGCGAAAAACGCGAAATTTCAGCTATTTCGGGCTAAAAAGTTGGAAAAGTTCGATCTTGAAGTTGGGCCCAGGAGGCGACGGTTGATCATATTCAAGTATGTTACGAGTCTAGGTGTCCTTGACACCATATTCGAAGCTCATCACCCGTCGCCTTTGGGCCCAGGTTGAAATCTGAGATAGAACCGCGAAAAACGCGAAATTTCAGCTATTTTCGCCTTCGGAGCCATGTTTAGGCCCCTGTTTCGCAGCCAAAAAACATGAGTATCGGCAAAACTTGATTGTGTCAAATATGCACCGTCAACTGCCGTATATCCAAAAATTTCTTAATTCCGTGGAGGGGCCGATTTTGGCCCAAATCGCAACCCCTCCTTTACCTGTACAAATACCGCAGGAATATAAGGTCGATCGTTGTCGTAGACGCATGTGGTATGTGTCTTCAGAGCTGTTTTCGTCTTAATTTGTTTAGCACAATGTCCACAAGGGCGAGAGCGATCGGCTCTATATGAACGTGCAAGATATGGCTACACAAACTATAATTAGATTTAAATTTACATGTACAAATACTGCAATGGAACGGCCGATCGTCGAAGTGAATGAGGGAAACGTGGCTCCGCAAAGAACCTTTAGTTTTAAATTCACGCGTACAAATATCACGAGAGAGCCGTCGATCTTGACTGTGATTACGGGCAATATGCCCGGCCAAATATTCTTTCGAGCAAAATACCTTAGCGCAATGACCACAAGAGAAAGACGGATCACCCCAAATGTGGATACGATAAATGTGCTTCTTCAAATTGCCTTTGAACCTGGACTTATATTGACAATAATCGCAGATGAAATATCGATCGCATGCATCAGTTCGCATTGCGAGTTCTTGTGCAGGTGGGTCAATCGGATGCGGTCGGTCATTATCATGGGCCAACTTGACGTGTTTAATCGAATCATGTTCTTCTATACATTTTTCTGAGAAATTGCGGGAGCAATCAGATCGATCATCGTTTTTAGTAGAGGGATCCGTTTTCAGCAATGAAGAAGACCGTAAACACAAATTAGAGGGAAAAGACGCATGTTGCTTCGTTTCACCTGCTTCACGTCCCATGTTCTTGCTCTGAGAATCCAAGTGTAATGTCTTCAATGAAGATACTCTCTCGCTCTGAGAATCCAAGTGTAATGTCTTCAAAGACGAACCTTTTTTTCCTCTTTTGTTCTCGATGGGTTGGTTATTACATATCATTAGACCCCTTGCTGGATGCTGGTGGGAATTCAAACGCCTTCTAGCACGGTGCGCAGTTTGAGAAATATGGTGAGACTGGGGGTGGTGCTTTTCATCCTGGTTTGATACAATTTCTCTTTTCTCCTGTTGGTTGAAATTCTCACGTCGTTTGGAATTTACACGTCTTTTTCCCAATGATTTACGAGGGGTCTTGATCCGTCGCTCAGTTTTGGGGTATTCCAGGACCGAATCGTCAAGAGAAGGAATGAAAGAATTCATGACAGGATCCTGAAACAAATAGCAATTAGTTACAATTGGACGTATTTCTATCAAACGGAACTATGTTCATTAAGACATGAGCCCTGAAACCCATAAGAATACATGAATAATAGGGCTCACGTCATAATGCACATAGTTCCGTTTGACAGAAATACGTCCAATTTTTAACACGCCTCTTTGCTAGTTGTTAAAGTATCGCTCTGCAGGATTTTTAGACAAACAAAGTGTGCGATAGGGTCAAATATTGAGCATGATTTTAATTTATTAATTAACATTTTTTTCTTCTTTTTTCTTTTTTTTTGTTGAACCAAAAAATAAGGTGGAAACAAACATTTGAAACGATTGAAATCATACTCGAGAAAAATGTTACAATATTATTTGTTTAATTAAGTCGGGTTTTTTTCACGTTTTTTTCTTTGGAAATCAGATCTGGTTGCTGGCAACTATGTAGCACTGCCCTTGGCCGCAGACAATTTAAAAAAAAACGTGTGGAAAACCACACAAATTGCGCACCAAAGAGTCATTTCTAGACTTTTTAAATGTGCCCATGATAAATTCCATGTGAATTTACTGATAGAACCAAGAGCGCCTCTTTGCTTTGTTGTATATGTATCTCTTGGATGCAACAGATTCATAATACCTCATCAACATTTCCATTCAATTTTTATTTATTCATGCCATGACTGACCAGTTGTCAGGAGTTTTCAAATTTATTCTCATAATGTAAGTTACGATCAAGCAACACCTTACCTTCTTTTTTGACTGAGAGCTTGGAACAGAATTATTGGCATTCATAGTAGCTGCCGGCACCCTTTGATGATTGTGTAACAATTTTGGGTCAAGTTTTTTGAGAAGAACAACCAACTTACGTTGGCCTGGTAAAATTTCATTGAAATGATAAGGATGAACAACACTTTGGGCAGCTTCTATCACACTTGAATGGTCGTGTAATGGTGATTCCTGATCAGGTATTCTGAGAGGGGCCATTGAATTCTGTCGCTCCTGTGAAACTTCACTTTCTCGTGGAGAGCCTATAATCGATTAAGCCACAATGTTATGAAGTTACATGCAAACAAGGAGGTAAAATAGTGCTGCGTCACTTTATTTTGAGGGAAAAGCGCGAACAAAAAGTTCAAAAATGTTCAATAAGAGTCAAAAAGTTTAAGCACCTATGAAAATCAGTACCAGACTTGGGGAATTCAGCTCAATCAATTTTGGCCTTCTATTCCCCACAAAATAGTGTGGACACAGCACTATTTTACCACTTTGTTACATACAGTTCAGACCTCATATTCTAGTGTTTTTTTTTTCTTCTTGGTATACATGCAAATGAAATAGTTGAATTTTGAAAAATCTCATTTTTAAACGGATTGGAACTGTTTTTATAAAAAAGAAATGGAGGCTATTATAACATTTGTTTTGCACTTTTCTCAAAGACACACATTATGAGACATTCTTTAAAATGCATTATTTTTAATCCTTTTTTTTTTAAAAAAACCGAACAAAAGATAAAGCATTTATTTATAGGTATTTATATTTATGATGCATTGGAACATATTTCCTAGTATATGATCAAAATCAATTTTCTCAAGAGGGCTGGACTCCATCAATTCAGGTCCACTCAAGTGTGGAAATTAGTGCGAATGTGCGTATCACTGATTGACAATTCAAACCTGGGAGAAATCAATATCGACGGTGAAACTACCAAACCAAGTATCTCGTTTGGGGTGTTTAAAAATCTACGCTCACATTTTATTTTTTTGAAGTAGACCAAATCAATATCATTCCTTGAAATTTTCACGGAATTTTCTCCGCACAAAGAGGAAAAATCACAGAAATTTTCAAGACTGGACGTTAAGTAGTTTTTCATTTAAAAAATGAAGTATGACAGGAAGTCTGCGACGTCGCGAACCGAGATACGTGGTTTGGTAGTTTCACCGTCGATATATACCTAAATTACCTCAGTGAGTAAAGTTATCAACCGTGATTCGTTAAAGTGCACGGCCCGCCGTTGTATCATTGGCGTGGCGTGCTTTGCGATGTATCGATTGATCTGTCATTAAACCTGTGGAAAAGAATCGATTAACAGGGTGTTCGCAGCGAACACCTTAACAATCGATTCTTTACCACGGATTCAAATGGGGAAATATCGATAATCGATCATTTACGCCACGCCACTGCATTGTATTGTATTGTACAACCTAAAATTATCCTATTTGATATGCTTAAAAATCTGAACACTTACCTCCTAAATCCTCATCGGTATTGTCTCCCACGAACTCTTCTTTCACCCTGATTTTTGTCTGATGGACGGGATGTTTGTCCCTTCGATTTGGCTGTTCACTTTCAGTTTCTTTTTTCACGACCAAATCAAATGTAACTGGGGGTATATTTGATATACCTGAAAATTAATCCAAGACATGTATTTGGATGTCATAACTCTACAATTTGATACATTGTTGTGGGAAAAGCATTTGTTCGTCTCATGTCCAACTGAAAAATCCTTTTTAAGAATTTGTCAATGTATTGTGACCAATTAATAAAATGTTTATTCAATTAGAATGCCGTATGCAAGCCAAGTTTATTGCCATTTTTTAAAGAAATCAATTGTGCAGACATTGAAACTAGACTTATGTCCTCAAAGTCTGTAATTTAATTATGCCGTACTCTTACATTTACAACATGCCTAAGTCGGGTGTAACCCGACGTCTATTTCAATGATGTGGGCTAAATTTTGCAGAATGGGAGTACTCTTTCTGGCTTATTATAGAAACAACATATGTTCTATCAGTTTCCCCTTGCAGATAGGTACTTTTTTGGGTGAGTCAGAAATAATAGTTCCTTGATGCAAATTAATACAGTCCATGATGGTTACACCCAGATGCAAATATATGTGCTGAAGAGTTGTCCGCGTTTCATTAGCAAAAACGAAGGTACTCAGCTTTTTTCTCCTTTCAATGATCAAGTATTCAATAAACGGAAACTATCAATAAAATAATTACTTAGCTTTCGTTTTTTGGCCCATTTTTCAGTACTTTGGTTCTTGAACGACAAAATTTGACAACCTCATGAAATAGTGGTACGTTTTTTGTTCACCAAAAACCCCGTTGTCTTCTCTCATCCAGTTCATTGCTACGATGCTAATTAGATAGAAGATAAGGTATATAAAAGGCTAAAAAAACCCTTATGTGTTGTAAAAAGCTCAAAGTTTACCGAAAAAAAAAATCATGGATCCACCCTTGAATTTAGTTACAGTCATATCTTATTGTATAGATGTTTCCTGTGTAGTGTTTAAGGCAATTTTTTCAGTAAGAGGATATACCTGCAAGTGGATTCCTGTCTTCGTCAATTTCTGTTTTAATTTTCGTCAGCAAAGGAACAGTTATGTGTTTATGGTCAATCGCTGTGTGTTCACGATCGCCCACGATTTCGACTTCGCATTTTATCAGTCGCAAGATTGGCTTCCGTAAGTAATTTTCTGAGGCGTTTCCTTCATCCATATTGGCATTACGATTTTCCATGAACATAATGGTCAACCTCTGTGGCTCGCGGGTTCCTGTTTGATTTTAATGACTGTACATTGCGAAGGTCTGAAACACTGGAGTTTTGAGTGATAAAAACCAGATAGTTAAATAAAATGAAGTTACAAGAAGTAATATTTCAATGCTTATCAGCATGCATGATATTAGTCCAAAAAGTCATGATTCCAAACCGTTGTGACGACGCATAGTGGATCGAGTCAATTAGAGAGGTCGAACATGACATTTTTTACTGAAACTTCAAATTTTTATATTCAGTTCGTCACATTTTAAATGGGCCGATTGCAAAATTTTGCTGGAGCAAAAATAAGAGTTGTTCCTTATAGATAACGTCTCAAAAATCACGATGAACGCATCGGCAAACTCTGAAATGCATTCCTAACTGCACAATCGGTGTAAGAAATTAGCGTTTTTTAAAGCTTCCCGATTCAAAATTGATACTACGGCGCAGGTGAACATTTCGTTGAAGAAGTCGGTCCATTCAATCCCTGCTCAACATGGCCGACGTGTCCACGCGCAAGTTGAGGAGAGCACGAGGTCAATCAAGGCGGATATCTATCAACGCGAGAAAAATGTGAATGTAAACTTGTCTCTGATGTGAACACGCCGATTGTCATCAGTTGGTTAGAATCAGAGACAAGAGACCCTCCACTAGTATCTTGGCCATGGTGGAAGCTTTTACTTTCGGGACTTCAGCATTCTACTGTTGACTTACGTACATGGTTGATGTTCAACAACGTGTTGGCAGTTTCGTTTTGCAAACAAGCCGAAAATGGCCGACGTTTGGGAAAGTTATTTGGCTCATGACGTCATCCGAAGCTCATCATCGACCATGTAGGTAAGTCAACAGCCGAAACTAGGGTGATGACTGTTGCTCCCTAATAATTGTCCATAAGGAATTGTTGAAACCCCGAAAGTAAAAGCTTCCACCTGTCGCTAGGAGGCCAGTGGAGGGTCTCTTGTCTCTGGTTAGGATCATCGTCCCGTCTTGCCGCAATCACACGCTGAATGTGGGCGCTGAATGTGGAAGTCATCGGCCCGATGCCTGAATTCTGCGCGTGACGCGCAAAATTCAGCAACGATTCTCAGCGACCATCGGATAATGTCGAATTTGTCTGAACTATTCGAATAGGTTTGATACACATTTGGATGAAAATAACTCGAATGAGTGGAATTTCAGCTGTTGAGCGCTGACTGTTGACTGCCAAATTCAGCTGCAAAATTCAGTGTGTGATTGTGGCATCACATGTGTTTAGGCGGATTGGCGTCGGCTATGTTGAATATTGCGTGGTATCCTTGTGAGCAGGGTTTGGATGGAATGACTCCTCTGACGAAATGTCAACCTGTACCGTGGTACCTATCGTTCTTGAAGCGGAAAGCTCGAAAAAACCCAAATTTCTTCTGCAAACTGTGAAGTAAGGCGTGCATTTCATTCTTTGCCGATGCGCTCATCGTGATTTTTGAGACACTCTCTATGAGCAACAACTCTTATTTTTGCTCTAGCAAAAATTTGCAACGGGCCCATTGTAAGAGGTGCTCAAAGAAGAAAATTTCACGAGAAAAACCAATGGAACCACTTTTAAAATCTCAAAATATTGTTTAAACGGAGTTATAAGCGTTTAGAGTTTCCATATTTTGTCCAACTTTACCTATTGACTCGATCCACCGTGCGACGGAACGTAATTATGGGGTATGAGATATGATAGATGCTCCGCAGTCCGTGACAATATATACAGTAAAAAACAATTTAAAAAGCGGGTAACAAGGCTAAAGGTTCGCAAACAAGACCAAAACGTTTCGGCTGAAAATTCAGCCATCCTTAGTTGGATAAATAAAAATAAAAATGGTGAAAAATCTAAAGTTGTACCTGACTCTACCTTTCAAATCGAGAATGTTGTTATGACAGAAATTTTGATAACACAGTCAACAAAAAACACCGCAAACGGGCATCGGTGAAACCAATCCAGCGCTTAAAGTTTCAGCCGATAGATAGCGACACTAACCAGGTGTGTGCGGCGTATGCCGTGTACCCGGGTGAATAGTACAAAAAAATTCAAATAGGCCGCGCTAATCCTGGTTTCGGAAGAACTGGTGGTAGAGAGCACATGTGAGTCCACCAGAGACAAGAGACCCTCCGCTGGCCTCCTAGCGACAGGTGGAAGCTTTTACTTTCGGGGTTTCAACAATTCCTTATGGACAATTATGAGCGATCAACAGTCATCACCCTATTTTCGGCTGTTGACTTACCTACATGGTCGATGATGAGCTTCGGATGACGTCATAAGCCAAACAACTTTCCCCAGCGTCGGCCATTTTCGGCTTGTTTGCAAAACGAAACTGCCAACACGTTGTTGAACATCAACCATGTAGGTAAGTCAACAGTAGAATGCTGAAGTCCCGAAAGTAAAAGCTTCCACCATGGCCAAGTTACTAGTGGAGGGTTTCTTGTCTCTGGAGTCCACTCACGTTGTATTCATTGAAAAAGTTTGTCAAGGCCGAGAGAGTAAATGCGAGGATGTAAATAGCGCACTGATAGTCTAAACGAATAATTTTAACATCACGATTGTATTGTGTTTAATATTCAATGAAATTCACCGCACAAGACCGTCGCTCGACGACTCGTATAAAGAAAGAGAACTTATCACATTATTTAATATTTTTGAAAGAGAATGTTCCTTTTTAACTCCTCTGTATCACTCTTTCTTCGCAATGATAAAAAAGGGCAAGAAGGTAAAAGAGAGAGAGAGAGAGAGAGAGAGAGAAATTAGAGACCTTGTAGCCCCCCTCCTTCTCTCACCTCTTTATCTGAAGAAAATTGTAAAAAGCAGGTCCACTAGGTAGCGATGATGTCACCGGGTGAATATAATGATAAGAAAAATGTAAACGAGCTGTTGAATATTAGAGATGTAATGGTGCGAGGCTACCATTCAACTTTCACGATAGCCGTATTTTGTCATGACTATCTTGAAGAGGAAACGCAAATAAAAAGCCTCTGCTAATTCAAAATAGAGGCCGTTTTTAATTAGCAAAAGACGAGCGGCCCTTTTATATTTTATTAATTGCTGGCAGAACCTGTAGGTACCGTAGATATTTCACCGCAGAATTCGGGATGAGAACGCTTACAATGATTTTTTCAAACAATTACAAGGTAAAACATATGGTTATAAATGTTTAATCGAGTATAATTTAAAAACAGCACGGCTCCATACAAGAAATTTACAGAAAATGTGTGTAAACTCATCACAGCCTTTGATTGAGCCGGGAATTTTAATAGTAATAAATCAATTAAGATATGTACTTATCATACCTTGACATAGGTAATCCTCTTTTTGATTTCATTATTCTGAGAAAAGAACGATTATCAATAATGACAACTTCATTGTAAGCTGTCTTTTTCCAAATAGATTAAATGCCGCTCAACATCTGAGTAATCTAAAAGAGGAGTTTAAGCAAAAGTGTGCTTCCTAAAGCACTTCACTGAAATATATGTTGTTTATCAAAACTTTCTTTGAAAGATTAATCCGTTTTGTTTGATGACTTCTATGTATTTTCAATAAATGTTCAGTTTCTGTGGTTTTTTTCCTAAAAATTTTAACAGAAAAGCAAAAATATCAAAATTCCCTGATGAAGAATGCAGACTAACAAGACCTAAATCCCGGAAAAATTCTCAAAATATTAAATTATTGTTTAACTCAAGTACAATTAATCATCAAATGTAGCAAATAAAACTTAGAACGTCTGAACTCAATAGCCAGTTTGAATTTTTTTTCAGTCATCAAGTCAGTTCAGTGTGACACTCTTTGAAGTGCATACTTCCCTGAAGAAAGAAAATAGTAATTGGGACGGACATACTGAGTAACCATGAGCTGTAGATGTTTTATTTGTTATTTTTGTCTTTATAAAGTTGCCGATTAAATCTAGTGAATTTGATAAAAGTCACTGCGGAAGAGGATATTCAACAGTATCGAATTCATTATGACTCGAACTATAATAAGTGATCGTCACACTGAAATTTTTTTCGATATTTATGCCCATGTAAATTTTACCTCTCAGCCCGTACGCTTCTAATTTTTTCGGAAAATTTCTAGTGTATCGCTTCTCATACAATTCCTTCAAAGCAAATGTAGAAATATTATGCATTTTAAAGTTGGCCAAAATCCCAACCATATCATCCCTAACTACAGCCAGTTCGGGCATACCGTAGGTTAGAGGTGTGCCCCAGAAAACATCACGACGAGACCAAATACTGTTGGATTGCTTGGGCACATCCTTTAAGTAGGCGATTTCTCTACCGAGAATGTGTGTCAAGTTTTTATGTCCCGAATATCTTAACCAAGCATACAACAAACCTCCAAAATTTAGCCTTTTATCAGGCTCCGTGTTCGAACCAGCGCTTGCATAAATTTTATGAATTTTGGTCGCCAGTTTGAAAACTGAAAATTCAGGATCCTCTACCGTTAAAGTCATGAAGGCATCCACATATTCCTTCATAACATCCTCTGATAAATTATGAGTATTCATATAATAGCTGGAGTTCTGAACTAGAGCTTGTCCCAGTGCGAAAGCCGTCTCCCCATTGGCTACCTGGAGCGTTTCAGAGGTGTAGCTTCTGGCTAGATAGCCTGCGTTCTCTAAGTACCAAAGGAAACTTTTCACCGCGACTTTTTCTGATGATTCGTCAATACGGGACGGAGAATCTCTCATCTTTTTCAAAGTATTAAAATAAACTTTATCCTCTTGGTCTCCTGTAGGGGCGTGAACCCTACCTCCAATAATAAGCTGTTCGATTATAGATCCCATACTCGGTCGAGATATTATTCTCGCGTAATCGTTCTGTAAAGGATCGATGTGTGACAGCCAGTAGTGATCAAATCTGCGAGACCCTAGGTAAGAAACTATAGAACCTGTGTTGAAAATTTGCAAAGTCGAATTTTTAACATTATAACCACCGTAGAACTCCTCGAGGTCGCTTATTCTGTCGAGCGGCTCGCTAAACTTAACCAATAAATCTTCCACTTCTTGGTGCGTCAAACCTAAGTATTTGGAAAACTTTTCGCTTGAACAAAAAGGTCGCCAAACCTCATTATCCGGAGTCAAAGTTCCCGGTAAATACATGGAGCCTAAAAGCAAACTTTTTTTAATTCCTATAAATTTGTGATTTCCTAACACCCTGTTGAGAAATCCACCTACGATCATCAGAATAATATCTATTACATCCTTCCTAGCATCCACTTTTAGCAAAGAGGAAATGATGGTGTCTACATCATCAACGAGAACGATCATTTGAGTTCCGTTCGCTTTTGAGTTGAGCTGTTTTAGGTCGGTTGGTAGATTCACTAAATATTCCGTGTAGTTAACTTTACACTCAGCGGTGAATTTAGCTATCGAGTCTTTTTTCTCATCTGCGGTTTTTCCTCTGTTATCAGGATCTGTATCGTACCTAGCCTTGCCGTAAATCTCACACAGGATTCTCTGGGTTGAAGCTAAATTATTTGCCTCTCGTAGGAGTCCGAAATCGAGGAAGAGAACTACATGCTCACGAAAATGTGCGTGAAAAAAGTCTGATTCTTGCTCGAAAATTTTCGTTCCGTAAAAATGCGATTTTTGCGAGTCACCATGCCCCCCTTGATTTTTGTCAAAAAAATGTTGCATCATGCTCAGGAGCGTGGTCTTCCCAAAGCGAGTCGGTGCTGTGATGTAATGTTGTCGGACGGGGTCGTCCCAGAAATCCTTCAGCCATAGCGTCTTGTCCACGAAGGTTTTTTCTCGTCGCACGTTCTGGAAATCGCTGGAGCCGATCGAATCACCACATTTGCCGCTGAAACCCTGAAAATGAGGAAGTAAAGTCCGTTATGACCTGCAAATATTTAACGGTATGAGCACAAGAGGGTCTTTCAGAGAGGAAGTCTTCTCTCTAACTTTAATATTGTTGGTTTTTGTTCATTAAGTTTCGGGGGAAAGTTTGAGCATATCTATACGAAGCTTAAAATTTCAGCTTTTTAACTAACGGGACTTTGAGAATTACGAGGAATTAAAATAGAAACCTTCTCTCTGGCGCTCATTCTGCGCCAATTCAATCCGTTACCCTTCCTCATGTAGAGATACCCTTCCTGGCCCTTCCGCTTTTTGTCAACCATTACCAGTTATGAATAAAGGGAAAAAATTAGTTGTATTTTGTGTGGTTTTTAATTTTTTTTTTTTTTCATCAGAGTAAATGACAAATGGTCCATTCAGAGTGTAATTGGGCTAAAAACTTTAAAATCACAAGTTGCAAAATGCTGCGCGAGTTTGAATGGTCGCGCTAAGCACTGCGATCGGCGGAGAACGCATGTTAGCGCCTGCAAGACTCCACGAATACTTCAGGCATTGCGCGTACTCCACCGTGCGGTGCGCGCGCCGTTGGCGCCTACAAACCTAAGTGGATACTTCAAGCATTGTGCAATGCGTGAAGTATCTACTTAGGTTTGTAGGCGCCAGTGAGCCTCCCGCGCTGGCAGCACGCCGCTCCGCTCTGTTAGGCTTTAATATATTTATACTCCCATAATCAGCGTTTTTCAACTCATGATTTAGAAATGTTTGCACACTCTGCATTGATTATTCTCATTTAAATTGATGGGGAAAAATATGTATCAATTTATCAAAGGAGAAAAATAACATAATGTGTGTTTTTTAAAACGTAAACTACTGGGAAAAAAAGGTGCGCGGACAAAAAATCGTTGACAAAATGTCCTGAAACCGTACCTGCAGATGATTCTTTCTTCGGGTGTAACATTGATAAATCCCGAAAGAATTTGGCAACGTCAACGGTGTCCGATATTTTAAAAAGACGTCGTTTCAAAAAGATATCTAGGTTATTATTTGAATGATCTTCGGTTTGCGAACAATCCTCTCACTACAGGTTATTTAAAGTAAGTTCTGTGTTGTTCTCATGCTGAGGAGGCAGTGGTAGTTTTGCAAGTTCGCAACACTGTTTTTCCTCCAATTAAATGTATGTAAAACAATCGATTCTTGATGAGTCAGCTTGCCTCGCCTAAAATCGACATTTTTAAGGGATTTAATGATGTTTGTAGACTTCATTTTAACAGCCGGCCTTTTTTACGGATAAATAAAAATGTACCAATTATATTATTTTATATCGTAGACGCAGACTGCGGCAATCAAAACTGTCGACGATCAAGGAATGTTAAAATATAGAGTAAGCGACTATTGAATATATATTTTGATGGTGAGACTCTGAAATCATGTATTCGGGCTCGTTACATTACAAAATTCCCGTCTTATTTTATTTGTTTGACCCATTAATGTATTATCATTATTGCTCAAAATTTCAGGGGATTTTATATCTAATATCAAAAATATCCACCCAAAATTTCGTAAAAAAATATTCTTTGACCCTTTCGTAGAAAAGGAAAATAGATGTGAGTATTTTGAGTTACCACAATCTAAATTTTTTTTTTTTTTTTTTTTTTGGTAATTTCACCGTCAGTACGATCTGTAATAAAAGGATTATAATACTAACTGCCTCCGAGAAACCGAGTGTGACTTTTCCTTGCCCCTTTGCCACAAAAACAACGCATTGCCTCTCAGCGATTTCGAAACAGCGCTCAATCGTCGTTGTTGTAAGCGCAATTGAAAATCAGAGTGCCTTCAATTTTTTGCGTCTGCAACCACCCGTCGAACATTGCATCCAAGCGTCAAGCAAGTGTCGCGACAAATATGCAAGGTGTTTATAGTTAAAGCCTTCTTTAATGTATGAATCAATTTCAACTAAATTAAAGATAGATAATATGACGATTTGTCCGTCTCACAGCTCAAAACAATTTATAAAGACTTGGGTTGAAACTTTATTGGAGAGGAGTGGCATACAATCAACTTCAAATTGAAGTTTTTCTTCGATTGAAAAGACAATTTCAAATGCACAAATTGGTGGCATTAAGAAACGCGAATCTCAAAAATGTATCTCCATTCCGCACTCAAAAGTATTAAAATTTGAGTCACAATATGTGAGTATGAATCATTTTTCATCACTGTAATTGAAATTTAAGATATCACTGCAAACTTCGTACTGTGTGTGCTACCTACTGAATTGATGAGCGCAGTGTATACATGACTCAATAACTACTACTCATGACTCATGAAATATTTTGCTAATTTCAAAAGAGAGAGAGGAGGGAGTGTTTTACGTTAAGTTTCAAAATTACATTGAGCCTCATACACTGGGGAGACACTTTAAACTTATTTTGAGAGACTAATAATTATAGATTTCGAACCTTAACTTATCATAGTAATACTTCAAGACTCGTTTTCCTGTATTCAAAATTTTTGTTGAACTAATAAAAAACATTAGCTGTCGAATTTCCCCCAAAAGTACCACGTAATGTGTTCGAGTGCCAGAACTCTATGATGTACCGAGGAGCAGATATTCGTAAAAGAATAATAACATAAACTATATTTTTATCATACAATTTAATACATATACTTTTCTGTTCCCATACATTGTATAATATTTTTCAAGTATAACGTACAACAAAACTTAACAAAAATATTCAAGGAACATTAACGAGCACAGCCTATAGAATTTTAGTACCGAATATTATGAATATAGGATCACATATGGACACACAATAATCGAAAATTACCCTTGTAAAGTCGATTTTAGTGATATATTGTAGACAAAATCGACAGCTTATCCTGTATAGTTTGAAAGTTTATATGATATCAAAATGACATCACATTAATCCAAGCTGCTTTAAATGAACTTCATAAATCATATGTAATTGATTACACACTGACGTCCTTTTAGGGACGTCCTGAATTTGTCTCATCTTGATAATTGAATGTTATGAAATTTCTTTGTGTTCATGTAGAGATAAAAGTACTGTACCATTGAGATTGACATTAAAACCTCATAAAATCTCTTTCGGAAATCAAAACTTATATTTCTATACGAGACGAATTATCTTTGTCTTCCAAGGATTCTATTTGATTTCAACAGGATCTTTTCGGCCGTGCTTCGGAAGAACGCCGTATAAGCCTTCAGAAGTTGCCGAATTGCTTTGATAAAATGTGATTGTGTTAGGAAAATCTGTGAATATTTTCTTCAAATTTTTCAGAAAGTTTTTTTCGTTATCAGATCTAGATTATCTGAAAATTTTAAGAGAATATATTCACAAAAAAATGAGCATTTTAAAGGATACATTTTAGCAACTCTCGAATGTTCTTACAGCGTTTTCCTCAGCGCGGCAGAACAAGTGTCTCAAAGAGACTTCCAAGGTGGAAATTATTCATTTAACATCCAATAAACGCATATTTTTCTCCGTTAATCATGAACCGAAATGGTACCGTATAATACTCGGTTTCACCAGAGGATCACCTACACTTTGATCTCGAGCGGGTTCTCAGAGTTCTCCGCATCAACCAAATACGAGAAGCACATCCCATCTGATCCTAAGAACTCGACACCCACGATGACGGTATGCGGTACCGGACGGCCGAAGTGGCCATAGTGGAGCGAGGTACCATTGAGCTTTTTAATGAACGCAAGTTGCGAGAACGCGATCTCATGGCCCCAGGAGCGAAAGGCTTTGATGGCGAAGAAGACGCCATCCGCCCGCTGGAAGAGGAGGTCAACGGTGTCGTGCGCCTCTTCTGCGATGCCACCGCAGTGGAAGAGGTACCGGACTTCCGGGAAGCTCTCGGGCCGCAGCTTGACGAAAGTGAAGAGCGGGGCGGCATACTCGTACTCTATCGTGGTATTGACCGCCTCGAGCAAAGCTCTCGTCGAAGACGCGAGGGCTTTGGCGCTGGAGTTCAGGTTTTTGTCCACTTCGAAGGTCTCCAGGGACTTTATGAAGGCGTTCGCCTTTAATACTACCTCATCTCGTAGTCTGGAAGCCGATTTGGCGGCGGTTTTTGGCCCCATCTGTGAACAAAGGAATGATCCCTCGATCAGTAAATATCGTCCGGAATTTCATTATCATAGTGGGCCACTAAACCATGAACGAATCTAGACCTGCGCATACATTTTTCTAAAGGTAAATAACGCATATAATACGATAGATACATACATACGCACATAAGAGTCGCTCTCACAGCGCTCTCTGGCGCTCTGCGACGCCTAACCGCCACAAAACTCGGTCCTCCCACAAGACACCAGGGAGCTGGCACTCCCTCATCTCATCCAAAACCCCCGGTCGCCACCCTTTCACTTTGAGCAACCCCTTCGCCTCCTCCCAGGGGGAACCCAATCAAGTATCTATTTTGAACGCCTCTCTTCCGTCATCCTGTTGACATGACCGCGTGCCAGACAAGCTGTTTGGTCATGACGTCGAACACGATGTCATTTTCGACTTCCATTATCTGACGCACTCTATCATTATGGACCCGATCACTCCGAGAAATTCCTGCTGACCTCCTCCAGGAATCCATCTCCGTTGTTCTTAACACGATAGATATATCGCACATTAAAAACGCTAAGAACTCAGGAACCAAGAAAAACGAAGTTTAAATAGCGCTTTTCCGCAAATATGAAACGCCACGATTTCGCGCGCCGAACCGAATGATGTCATCCGGCACCAATCAGAAGCAAGCACGGGTTTCCGCGGCCTCCGTCAAATGTCTCTCTACTTTACTCCTCGTAAATGAAAAAATAGGACAAAATATATACTTTCAGAAACAATGAATCGAATCTCATTTATGTTGTCGGTGTTAACAAGCAAGAAATTTACATTAAAATACGTTTTATTTTAACAAAAATCAGTGAAAAATAGGAAGGAAATAGCGATTTAATTGCCGTTGTAAATCACTTCCATCATTTTCCCTCCATTTCAGCGATTTTGAAATGCACACGAGACTTTGGACTCTTTAAAAGCGGGCTTGTGCGGGGGTTCAGCTTAAAAAATAAGCATTAAAGCGCAATCTACTCACCTGGCACTTCCAGAATATTGAATCAGGGTATGTAACCCTTTGTCATTATCAGCAGTGAGTTCATTTTACGTTCCCATCTAAACGGTAAGTTTTTCTCCGTATGTCGTCAACCATAATAGCACCATAATGATCGGCTCTACCAAGAGGTACCCCACACCTCAACGGTGAGCGGGTTCTTAGGGTCCTCCGTATCAACCAAATACGAGAACCTCATCCCATCGGGCGTCAGGAACTCCACACCCACGACAACAGTATGCGTCAGCGGGCGACTGAACTGGTCGTACAAGAGCACGGTATCGTTATAATCGTTGATGCAGGCGAGTTGATACAGCCCTATTTCATGACCTCGCGACTGAACTGGTCGTAGAAGAGCAAGGTATCATTGTGTATGATCGGTGATGCAGGCGAGTTGATACAGCCCTATTGCATGACCTCGCGACTAAACTGGTCGTAGAAGAGAACGGAATCATTAGGTATAATCGGCGATGCAGGCGAGTTGATACAGCCCTATTTCACGACCTCGCGACTAAACTGGTCGTACAAGAGCACGGTATCATTATAGTCGGTGATGCAAGCGAGTTGATACAGCCCTATTTAATGACCTCGCGATTGAACTGGTCGTGGAAGAGCACGGTATCATTATAATTGGTGATGCAGGCGAGTTGATAAAGCCCTATTTCATGACCTCGCGACTGAACTGGTCGTAGAAGAGCGTGGTATTATTATAATCGGTGATGCAGGCAAGTTGATACAACCCTATTTCATGACCTCGCGACTGAACTGGACGTAGAAGAGCACGGTATCATTATAATCGGTAATGCAGGCGAGTTGATACAGCCCTATTTCATGACCACGCAACTGAACTGGTCGTAGAAGAGCACGGTATCATTATAATCGGTGATGCAGGCGAGTTATTATAGCCCTATTTCAAGCTATCGCGATTGAACTGGTCGTAGAAGAGCACGGTTACATTATAATCGGTGATGCAGGCGAGTTAATAAAGCCCTATTTCATGACCTCGCGACTGAACTGGTCGTAGAAGAGCACGGTGTCATTATAATCGGTGATGCAGGCGAGTTGATACAGCCCTATTTCATGACCTCGGGACTAAACTGGTCGTAGAAGAGCACGGTATCATTATAATCGTTGATGCAGGCGAGTCGATACAGCCCTATTCAGTAGCTTGCGACTGAACTGGTCGTGGAAGAGCACGGTATCATTATAATCGGTGATGCAGGCGAGTTGATACAGCCCTATTTCATGACCTCGCGATTGAACTGCTTCTTGAAGAGCACGGTATCATAATAATCGGTGATGCAGGAGAGTTGATACATCCGTATATTATGACTTTGCGACTGAACTGGTCGTAGAAGAGCACGGTATCATTAAAATTGGTAATGCAGCCGATTTGATACAGCCCTTTTTCATGACCTCGCGACTGAACTTGTCGTAGAAGAGCACGGTATCATTAGTTATAATCGGTGATGCAGGCGAAATGATACAGTCCTATTTCATGACCCCGTGACTGAACTTGTCGTTGAAGAGCACGGTATCATTATTATCGGTGATGCAGGCGAATTTATACAGCCCTATTTCATGACCTCGTGACTTAATTGGTCGTAGAAAAGCACGGTATCATTATAATCGGTGATGCAGGCGACTTGATATAGCCCTATTTCTTGACCTTGCGACACAACTGGTCGTTGAAGAGCACGGTATCATTAAGTATAATCGGTGATGCAGGCGAGTTGGTACAGCCATCTGTCATGACCTAGCGACTGAACCGGTCGTAGAAGAGCACGGTATCATTATAATCGGTGATGTAGGCGAGTTGATACAGCTCTATTTCATGACCTCGCGACTAAACTGGTCGTAGAAGAGCACGGTATCATTAAAACCGGTGATGAACGCGAGTTGATACAGCCCTATTTCTTGACCTTGCGGCTGAACCGGTCGTAGAAAAGCACGGTATCATTATAATCGGTGATGCAGGCGAGTGGATACAGCCCTATTTCATGACCTCCTGACTGAACTGGTCGTAGAAGAGCAGGGTATCATTCGGTATAATCGGTGATGCAGGCGAGTTATTACACCCCTGTTTCATGACTTCGCAACTGAACAGGTCGAAAAAGAGCACGGTATCATTAGGTATAATCGGTGATGCAGGCGAGTTGATACAGCCGAATTTCATGACCTCGCGACTGAACTGGTCGTAGAAGAGCACGGTTTTATTATAATCGTTGATGCAGGCGAGTTATTACAGCGCTATATCATGACCTTGCGACTGAACTGGTCGTAGAAGAGCACGGTTTCATTATAATGGGTGATGCAGGCTAGTTGATACATCCCTATTTCATGACCTCGCGACTGAACTGGTCGTAGAAGAGCACGGTATCACTATAATTGGCGATGCAGGCGAGATGATACAGCCCTCTTTCATGACCTCTTGACTGAACTGGTCGTAGAACAGCACGGTATCAATATAATCGGTGATGCAGGCGAATTATTACAGCCCCATTTCATGACCTCGCGACTGAAGTGGTCGTAGAAGAGCACGGTATCATTATAATCGGTGATGCAGTCGAATTATTACAGCCCCATTTCATGACCTAGTGACTGAACCTGTCGTAGAAGAGCTTGGTATCATTCGGTATGATCGGTGATGAAGGCGAGTTGATACAGCCCAATTTCATGACCTCGCGACTGATTTGGTTTTAGAAGAGCACGGTATCATTAAAATCGTTGATGCAGGCGAGTAATTACAGCCCAATTTCATGACCGCGCGACTGAACTGGTCGTAAAAGAGCACGGTATCATTACAATCGGTGATGCCGGCGAAATGATACACACCTATTACATGACCGCGCGACTGAAGTGGTCGTGGAAAAGCACGGTATCATTACAATCGGTATGGCGGGCGAGTTGATACAGCCCTGTGTCATGACCTCGCGACTGATTTCTTGTAGAAGAGCACGGTATCATTATAAAATTTTAGCGACTCTCGAATGCTCTTACGGTTTTTTCCTCAGCACGTCAGATTAGTGTTCCAAAGAGACTTCCAAGGTGGAAATTATTCATTTAAAACCCCATAAACGCATCATTTTTCTCCGTTAATCATGAACCGAAATGGTACCGTATAATACTCGGTTCCACCAGAGGATCACCTACACTTTGATCTCGAGCGGGTTCTCAGAGTTCTCCGCATCAACCAAATACGAGAAGCACATCCCATCTGATCCTAAGAACTCGACACCCACGATGACGGTATGCGGTACCGGACGGCCGAAGTGGCCATAGTGGAGCGAGGTACCATTGAGCTTTTTAATGAACGCAAGTTGCGAGAACGCGATCTCATGGCCCCAGGAGCGAAAGGCTTTGATGGCGAAGAAGACGCCATCCGCCCGCTGGAAGAGGAGGTCAACGGTGTCGTGCGCCTCTTCGGCGATGCCACCGCAGTGGAAGAGGTACCGGACTTCCGGGAAGCTCTCGGGCCGCAGCTTGACGAAAGTGAAGAGCGGTGCGGCATACTCGTACTCTATCGTGGTATTGACCGCCTCGAGCAAAGCTCTCGTCGAAGACGCGAGGGCTTTGGCGCTGGAGTTCAGGTTTTTGTCCACTTCGAAGGTCTCCAGGGAGTTTATGAAGGCCTTCGCCTTTGATACGACCTCGTCTCGTAGTCTGGGCGCCGATTTGGCGGCGGTTTTTGGCCCCATCTGTGAACAAAGGAATGACCCCTCGATCAGTAAATATCGC
This sequence comes from Bemisia tabaci, assembly GCF_001854935.1. NCBI lineage: Eukaryota > Metazoa > Arthropoda > Insecta > Hemiptera > Aleyrodidae > Bemisia > Bemisia tabaci. The sequence goes on from NW_017548003.1 coordinate 4,992,595, forward strand.
CCGGAACTTCATTTTCATAGTGGGCCACTAAACCATGAACGAATCTAGACCTGCGCATACATTTTTCTAAAGGTAAATAACGCATATAATACGATAGATACGTACATACGCACATAAGAGTCGCTCTCACAGCGCTCTCTGGCGCTCTGCGACGCCTAACCGCCACAAAACTCGGTCCTCTCGCAAGACACCAGGGAGCTGGCACTCCCTCATCTCATCCAAAACCCCCGGTCGCCACCCTTTCACTATGAGCAACCCCTTCGCCTCCTCCCAGGGGGAACCCAATCAAGTATCTTTTTTGAACGCCTCTCTTCCGTCATCCTGTTGACATGACCGCGTACCAGACAAGCTGTTTGGTCATGACGTCGAACACGATGTCATTTTCGACTTCCATTATCTGACGCACTCTATCATTATGGACCCGATCACTCCGAGAAATTCCTGCTGACCTCCTCCAGGAATCCATCTCCGTTGCTCTNGTTGAAACAGCCCTATTTCATGACCTTGCGACTGAACTTGACGTTGAAGAGCACGGTATCATTATTATCGGTGATGCAGGCGAATTGATACAGCCCTATTTCATGACCTCGCGACTGAACTGGTCGTAGAAAAGCACGGTATCATTATAATCGGTGATGCAAGCGAGTTGATATAGCCCTATTTCTTGACCTCGCGACTGAACTGGTCGTTGAAGAGCACGGTATCATTAGGTATAATCGGTGATGCAGGCGAGTTGGTACAGCCATCTGTCATGACCTCGCGACTGAACTGGCGGTAGACGAGCACGGTATCATTAAAATCGGTGATGCAGGCGAGTTGATACAGCCCTATTTCATGACCTCGCGACTGAACTGGTCGTAAAAGAGCACGGTATCATTATAATAGGTGATGTAGGCGAGTTGATATAGCCCTATTTCATGACCTCGCGACTGTCCTGGTTGTAGAGGAGCAAGGTATCATTATAATCGGTAATGCAGGTGAGTTGATACAGCCCTATTTGAGGTAATCGCCACTTAACTGGTCGTAGAAGAGCACGGTATCATTCGGTTTAATCGGTGATGCAGGCGAGTTATTACAGAACAATTTCATTTCCTCGCAACTTAACACGTCGTAAAAGAGCACGGTATTATTAAAATCGTTGATGTAGGCGAGTTATTACAGCCTAATTTCATGACCGCGCGACTGAACTGGTCGTAGAAGAGCACGGTATCATTACAATCGGTGATGCAGTCGAGTTGGTACACACCTATTACATGACCGCGCGACTGAACTGGTCGTGGAAGAGCACGGTATCATTACAACCGGTGATGAACGCGAGTTGATACAGCCCTGTTTCATGACCTTGCGACTGAACCGGACGTACAAGAGCACGGTATCATTCGATATAATCAGTGATAAAGGCGAGTTGATACAGCCCTATTTCATGACCTCGCGACTGAACTGGTCGTAGAAGAGCACGGTATCACTAGGTAAAATCGGTGATGCACGCGAGTTGATACAGCCCTATTTCATGACCTCGCAACTGAACAGGTCGAAAGAGAGCACGGTATCATTAGGTATAATCGGTGATGCAGGCGAGTGGATACAGCCCTATTTCATGACCTCTTGACTGAACTGGTCGTAGGAGGGCAGGGTATCATTCGGTATAATCGGTGATGCAGGCGAGTTATTACACCCCCATTTCATGACCTCGCAACTGAACAGGTCGAAAGAGAGCACGGTATCATTGGGTATAATCGTTGATGCAGGCGAGTTGATACAGCCGAATTTCATGACCTTGCGACTGAACTGGTCGTGGAAGAGCACGGTTTCATTATAATGGGTGATAAAGGCGAGTTGATACATCCCTTTTTCATGACCTCGCGACTGAACTCGTCGTAGAAGAGCACGGTTTCGCTATAATTGGCGATTCAGGCGAGATGATACAGCCCTTTTTCATGACCTCGCGACTGAACTGGTCTTAGAACAGCACGGTATCATTATAATCGGTGATGCAGGCGAATTATTACAGCCCTTTTTCATGACCTCGCGACTAAACTGGTCGTTGACGAGCACGGTATCATTATAATCGGTGACGCAGGCTAATTATTACAGCCCCATTTCATGACGTAGCGACTGAACTTGTCGTAGAAGAGCTTGGTATCATTCGGTATAATCGGTGATGAAGCCGAGTTATTACAGCCCCATTTCATGACCGCGCGACTGAACTGGTCGTAGAAGAGCACGGTATCATTATAATCGGCAATGCAGGCGAGTTGGTACAGCCCTTTGTCATGACCTCGCGACTAAACTGGTCGTAGAAGATCACGGTATCATTTTAATCGGTGATGTAGGCGAGTTGATACAGCCCTATTTCATGACCTCGCGACTGATCTGGTCGTAGAAGAGCACGGTATCATTATTATCGGTGATGCAGGCGAGTTGATACAGCCCTATTTCATGACCTCGCGACTGAATTGGTCGTAGATAAGCACGGTATCATTATAATCTATGATGCAGGCGAGTTGATATAGAACTATTTCTTGACCTCGCGACTGAACTGGTCGTAGCAGAGCACGGTATCATTAGGTATAATCGGTTATGCAGGCGAGTTGGTACAGCCCTCTGTCATGACCTCGCGACTGAACTGGTCGTAGACGAGCACGGTATCATTAAAATCGGTGATGCAGGCGAGTTGATACAGCCCTATTTCATGACCTCGCGACTGTCCTGGTCGTACATGAGCAAGGTATCATTATAATCGATAATGCAGGTGAGTTGATACAGCCCTATTTCATGTAATCGCCACTGAACTGGTCGTAGAAGAGCACGGTATCATTCGGTATAATCGGTGATGCAGGCGAGTTATTACAGCATTATTTCATGTCCTCGCAACTGAACACGTCGTAAAAGAGCTCGGTATTATTAAAATCGTTGATGCAGGCGAGTTATTGAAGCCCAATTTAATGACTGCGCGACTGAACTGGTCGTAGAAGAGCACGGTATCATTATAATCGGCAATGCAGGCGAGTCGGTACAGCCCATTGTCATGACCTCGCGACTGAACTGGTCGTATAAGAGCACGGTATCATTATAACCGGTGATGCAGGCGAGTTGATGCACACCTATTTCATGACCGCGCGACTGAACTGCTCGTAGAAGAGCACGGTATCATTATAATCGGTGATGCAGTCGAGTTGATACAGGCCTATTTCATGACCTCGCAATTGCACTGGTCCTATAAGAGCACGGTATCATTACAATCGGAGATGCAGGCGAGTTGATACACACCTATTACATGACCGCGCGACTGAACTGGTCGTCGAAAAGCACGGTATCATTACAATCGGTATGGCAGGCGAGTTGATACAGCCCTGTTTCATGACCTCGCGACTGATTTGGTTGTAGAAGAGCACGGTATCATTATAAAATTTTAGCGACTCTCGAATGCTCTTAAGGTGTTTTTCTCAGCACGGCAGATTAGTGTCCCAAAGAGACTTCCAAGGTGGAAATTATTCATTTAACATCCAATAAACGCATATTTTTCTCCGTTAATCATGAACCGAAATGGTACCGTATAATACTCGGTTTCACCAGAGGATCACCTACACTTTGATCTCGAGCGGGTTCTCAGAGTTCTCCGCATCAACCAAATACGAGAAGCACATCCCATCTGATCCTAAGAACTCGACACCCACGATGACGGTATGCGGTACCGGACGGCCGAAGTGGCCATAGTGGAGCGAGGTACCATTGAGCTTTTTAATGAACGCAAGTTGCGAGAACGCGATCTCATGGCCCCAGGAGCGAAAGGCTTTGATGGCGAAGAAGACGCCATCCGCCCGCTGGAAGAGGAGGTCAACGGTGTCGTGCGCCTCTTCGGCGATGCCACCGCAGTGGAAGAGGTACCGGACTTCCGGGAAGCTCTCGGGCCGCAGCTTGACGAAAGTGAAGAGCGGTGCGGCATACTCGTACTCTATCGTGGTATTGACCGCCTCGAGCAAAGCTCTCGTCGAAGACGCGAGGGCTTTGGCGCTGGAGTTCAGGTTTTTGTCCACTTCGAAGGTCTCCAGGGAGTTTATGAAGGCCTTCGCCTTTGATACGACCTCGTCTCGTAGTCTGGGCGCCGATTTGGCGGCGGTTTTTGGCCCCATCTGTGAACAAAGGAATGACCCCTCGATCAGTAAATATCGCCCGGAACTTCATTTTCATAGTGGGCCACTAAACCATGAACGAATCTAGACCTGCGCATACATTTTTCTAAAGGTAAATAACGCATATAATACGATAGATACGTACATACGCACATAAGAGTCGCTCTCACAGCGCTCTCTGGCGCTCTGCGACGCCTAACCGCCACAAAACTCGGTCCTCTCGCAAGACACCAGGGAGCTGGCACTCCCTCATCTCATCCAAAACCCCCGGTCGCCACCCTTTCACTATGAGCAACCCCTTCGCCTCCTCCCAGGGGGAACCCAATCAAGTATCTTTTTTGAACGCCTCTCTTCCGTCATCCTGTTGACATGACCGCGTACCAGACAAGCTGTTTGGTCATGACGTCGAACACGATGTCATTTTCGACTTCCATTATCTGACGCACTCTATCATTATGGACCCGATCACTCCGAGAAATTCCTGCTGACCTCCTCCAGGAATCCATCTCCGTTGCTCTTAACACAATAGGTATACGCACATTAAAAACGCTGAGAACTCAGGAACCAAGAAAAACGCAGTTTAAATAGCGATTTTCCGCAAATATGAAACGCCACGATTTCGCGCGCCGAACCGAATGATGTCATCCGGCACCAATCAGAAGCAAGCACGGGTTTCCGCGGCCTCCGTCAAATGTCTCTCTACTTTACTCCTCGTAAATGAAAAAAATAGGACAAAATATATACTTTCAGAAACAATGAATCGAATCTCATTTATGTTGTCGGTGTTAACAAGCAAGAAATTCACATTAAAATACGTTTTATTTTAACAAAAATGAGTGAAAAATAGGAAGGAAATAGCGATTTAATTGCCGTTGTAAATCACTTCCATCATTTTCCCTCCATTTCAGCGATTTTGAAATGCACACGAGACTTTGGACTCTTTAAAAGCGGGCTTGAGCGGGGGTTCAGCTTAAAAAATAAGCATTAAATCGCAATCTACTCACCTGCACTTCCAGAATATTGAATCAGGGTATGTAACCCTTTGTCATTATCAGCAGTGAGTTCATTTTACGTTTCCATCTAAACGGTAAGTTTTTCTCCGTATGTCGTCAACCATAATAGTACCATAATGATCGGTTCTACCAAGAGGTACCCCACACGTCAACGGTGAGCGGGTTCTTAGGGTCCTCCGTATCAACCAGATACGAGAACCGCATCCCTTCTGGCGTCAGGAACTCCACACCCACGACAACAGTATGCGTCACCGGGCGACTGAACTGGTCGTAGAAGAGCACGGTATCATTATAATCGGTGATGCAGGCGAGTTGATACAGCCCTATTTCATGACCTCGCGAGCGATAGGCCTTGAAGGCGAAGAAAACACCGTCCGCCCGATGGACGAGAAGATCGGTCCAGTCCTTCGCCTGATCTTTTGTGTCGGCGACGGTGACATGGTACTGGACATCCGGGAAGCTCTCGTGCTCCAGTCTGACGAAAGTGTAGAGGGGAGCTGAGTACTCGTGGTCTGTCATGGTGCCGGCCGCCTCGACCAAGGCTTTCGTGGAGACTGCCAGAGCTTGAGCGCTTTGTTTCAAGTTCTTTAAAGCGTCGAAGGTCTCCAGGGATTTTATGAAGGCGTCCGCCTTCGTGACAGCATCGTCTAGTCCCTGGCTGGTCTCTGTTTTGACGGCGGTTTTTGGCCCCGCCTGCGAACACAGCAATGACCATACGGTTAGTTAATGTTGGACACGCGTCGGTGTGATGCAGTGGCGTGGTAAGCTTTGCAATGTATCGATTAATCTGCCATTTGAGCCTATGGAAGAGTATCGATAAACAGGGTGTTCGCAACGAACACCCTAATAATCGATTCTTTATCATAGCTTCAAATGGGGACATATCGATAATCGATCATTCGCGCTGCGCCACTGGTGTAATGCAGAGGATATCCTCATCTTCTCAACCCATGAGTAAAACTACTTTGGTTTCAAAGAGGATCTTCAAAGAAAGTTCGCCGTTAACTTTTAAATAAGATCGCATTAAGGTAAACCAAAGACTTGGACAAACGGTTTTTATGTACACATTCTGATGAGCATTACGAAATACACCAAGGTACCTTAAGGTTGGTTTCTCCATGGCACTGATCCTGAAGGAATAGGGCTAGTCAATCAAAATGCGCATCGAAATATAAGAGCATAATTATTTTTTCAGCATCACTTTGAAGAAAGAAGTAGAAAGAATTCGCTGCAAAAGAAGCTTTAATGATACTTACCTCCCAGGTATTGGCTAGATGAGGGGGAGGAGAAGAGAGAGTAAGGGAGGGGGAAGAGAGAGGGGGAGATAGACAGTGAGTAAGAGAAACAGAGGAAAAAAATTGGTCCACATTCTCACAAAGGAAAAATTATCACAACACAGAACTTACACTAAATGACTTGTAGTGAGAGGATTGTTCGCAAACCGAAGATCATTCAAATATTAACCTAGATATCTTTTTGAAACGACGTCTTTTTAAAATATCGGACACCGTTGACGTTGCCAAATTCTTTCGGGATTTATCAATGTTACACCCGAAGAAAGTTTCATCTGCAGGTACGGTTTCAGGACATTTTGTCAACGATTTTTTGTCCGCGCACCTTTATCATCCAGTAGTTTACGTTTTAAAAAAACACATATTATATAATTATTCTCCTTTGATAAATTTATACATATTTTTTTCCATCAATTTCAATGAGAATAATCAATGCAGAGTGTGCAAATATTTCTAAATCATGAGTTAAAAAACGCTGATTATGCGAGTGTAAATATTAAAGCCTAATAGAGCGGAGCGGCGCGGCGTGCTGCTAGCGCGGGAGGCTCATGGCGCCTACAAACCTAAGTGGATACTTCACGCACTGCACAATGCTTGAAGTATCTACTCAGGTTTGTAGGCGGCAATGCGCGTTTCGCGCTGGCCGCCCGCCCGCCGTGCGGCGGCGCCTGAGGCAACTATTTCACAACAGAGGTGTTGCACAGTATTATAAGAAAATGGACGTATCAAGAATGACAGGCAACCTTTAAGAGTAGAGATCTTTCCTCGCAAAATAAATCAAGATACTTATCATACACAGGAAAAATCTTAGAGCCTTTAGCTGAGGCAAATATATAGGTTTATCCGGTTCAGGTATAACAAGGTTGGAATTTCTTGAAAGATAATTAAGTCCCGTTACACCAAAGAGGTGTAGAGAATTTTAGTGAATTTTGTCTCATGGAATTGACGCTTCCCCAATTTTACCAAAACTCTTAACTATATATTATTCTCCGTTATAGTTGGTACAAACAGACCAAACAAAAAAACAAGCAAACCCTCATTCTTCCAAGACATTATACATTTTCATCCAAAAACGTTGTAAGCAATTGTCGTTTGTATTTACATGTGGGCCAATTAACTTATGGTCTCAACTGGCACGTGGACCAAAACTTCCGTGCAGAAAAAACGCGTGGCCGTATTTTACTGGGAAAAACAGGTACGCGGACAAAAAACCGTCCACGAAATGTCCCATAACCGCAGGTACTATCATTCGAGGGTAGATTGACGAGAAGGTACTCGGTTGTTAAATCTTCTCCGTGCACTATTCATCCTTGAGAAAACTTTTCAATGATTTTCTTCAAATTTCAGCTGCACAGGATTGAATTACGAATTGAATCACGTGAGCTGAGATAGAAAGTCTGAAGGTATGAAGGTGACAGTCTAGAAATGCGATCTAAAAATTCGAAAAAAATGACAAGTAGTTGAAGTTATGGAACGAATCGATGCGATATGACGCACGTCGCTCTGACACAAAAATGGCGTCCGTCAAATCACCTCAATATTGCGTTCTCCCTCAGCATGGCAGCGTGACATTGCGTTTTTCAACGAGGCGAGAATAGAAATATGGCGAAGTGAAAAAAAAAATGCAACTTCACTACAAACCAAAAGAGGGACCAAGTTGAAACAAAGACCCCTAAAAAATGTTGTCTTCTCCTCACAAAATCTTCGTGGGGACCTGCACTTATGCGATAGGAATTACGAATCTGTACCGTCATACGATGGATCGAGTCAATTAGAGAAGTCGGACATGAAATTTTTGACTAAAACTGCAAATTATTTATGTTTATTTCGTCAAATTTTACATTTTAAGGGGTGCTTCCAAAAGAAAATTTCACTAGAAAAACCAACTGAACCACTTTTAGAACCTCAAAATTTTGTATGAACGGAGTTATAAACGTTTAAAGTTTCCAAATTTTGTCCGACCTCTCCTATTGACTCGATCCGTTGTGCGCAAAAACATTACTGTGCGTCAGTTGAATAGCTGTAAGTCACAATGCAAACTCCTGGAGGGGCAAAGGGACAACACTTACAGGATGGGACGAAGAGGGCGTGCATGATGATCCCTACAAAATGCTCTCTAAAAATGTAACACTTATTTTGAGGAGATTTTAAACGTTTGGTGACCAAAATTTAAGAAATACATGTGATGTGAAGATGACGTGAGATAGAAATTCACGGTTGACTTACCGCAAGAGGTCGTAAGTGCGCAGCTGAGCTGAAACCGAGTTCATCATCTATCAGCCTTGAAAATCCGAAAGTCTGCTTGAAATAGAAAGAAAAAAGTCAAAATTCGGTAACTTTTATACACTTTTTATCATTATTGAAAGGGATGTGAGCTCGGAGGTCGGTATTTTTGAACGGATAATGTCAATATCTTCATAGCCTCGCGGCGAGATTTTTATCTATGAGGACTACCATAGATATTTGGGAAGTAAACGTAATAAAATATGAGATAACATTCCACGATTACTTATTGACTTGAGAGACCTCGATGAGACATGAATTCTTGGTGGGATAAAGATGTCTAGAAGCCTAAAGTCAAGTTCATCAAACAAACTCTTCTGGAAAAGTTAAATGGCGGGTGAGGAGGGCGCTAATATTCTGCCAAAAGAGTAAAATTTAAAAAAAAAGAGAATGTAGTATCTTTCAAAAAAGAGATAAAACACACATACCTCAAGCACTATCAAAATCAATGTATTTAAATACGGAACAATTCGACCTGACTTGGGACTTAGCGTGTAAAACAAAGTTTTCAGAATCTATGGCTAAAAAGAGGGTCAATGTTCGATGTCAGCATTTCGGGATTTTGGCCGTTACCTTTCGGAACGTAGTTTATGGAAAATATATCTTCGATAGAAAATCTCCAAAATGGAATGACTTATGAAATCTCAGTTTAAGATAACTTATTTTTTTTATTTATTTTTTTCAAATCACGCTCACCTGAGGTATGAGATATATAACAAACAAGAATCTTAACATTTTAAACGGAGTCGTAAAAACCTCACAACCAGAGTTGTTACTCATATTGAAGTCGAGTAACGAACTGGCAATGAGTTTAGGCAAAGCACAGACATCACTATCAGAAAATTAGTGATGGTAACTAATCATTGAAACCGAGATAAAAATTATCTTCGTAAGGTTGTATGATTGAAAAAAAAGCATCATTATTATGAGAAATTGATATCACCCAAATGGACAGGGTGTTCCGGAAGTCAAAATCTAAACTGAACTAAAACTCCCTCTTGTGTCGTTTAGTTTGATGACTGATTTGACAAAGTGACCGATTTTTTCTCGATCTCGTGAGCTCTGTGCTTTTCTACACGTAAGTTTTTCGTACATAACAGACGTTGTAAAATTTCCAAATTAGGAACAACTGTATCAGCCTCAAGTGTGGTGTCGTTCTTAGTAATACGTGTAATAGCTGAAATTTTAGTTTGGAAACTCTCTCTTTTGTTTAGTTTGATGATTGAATCGACAAAGTGCCCCATTTTTCCTCTCGTGAGTTGGTACTTTTCGACGAAGAAGTTCTCCGCATATAAAAGATGTTGTAGAAGTTCCTTAATTTCCAGATTAGGAACAACAATGTCAACTTTGTGTGTGGTATCGTCTTTACTGATAATTGTGTAGACTCCATTTTCCTGCAAGAATTGTAGCATAAGTTGCTCTACCTGAGTTGCTTTATTCGCCTCATTTTTCGGCTTTGAGACCAAATCATGCAAATTCTTAATATCTTGCTCACTGAAGGGTTGGAATTTTTACCTATTGTTGTATTTTTTTCAAGATTTTTTTCAATACCTTTACCAAATTTATCATATTTGAGCAGCTCTCCGAACTAAAAAAGAATACGTATTGTCTTGTAATCCTGCAATGTCTCTCTGCTCTACTCCATTAATTTGGAGAAAGGACAAATAGCCAGCATTTTTTCGTTTGTGGCTAACGAATGACACCCTAATAGGTTTTTCAAGTCTCTTGGACCGACTCTGATAGACCAGATTTCCCTACAAGGTGTTCGACATTCCTGAACCTAGGGAATGAGGGTTTTGCATGTGTGGGGGATTATCGATTTAAGTAATTTTTCTTGCGTAAAATTTCGCCAGAAGCACGGTGGTCCCTCTTGTTTTCTCTGACACGAACTCCAAAGCCCAATAAAAGCTCTCGAAGTTGAGGATGTAATGGAGGGGATATCCTGCGCTGCCCTAAGGGTCCATCTCTACATCGATTCAAAATCTCCATGCAAAGGTAGATAAATACATTAGCAGAGTTACCGTGTTTTCAGTTTTGGAGTACACATCCACAAACATAGTGGGAGCCCGGTCAATGTATTTGCTCCCCATCTTTGCATGGAGTGTTTGACTTGATAGGGAGGTGGACTCTCAAGATGGCGTGAGCATCCCCTTCATTATGGTCTCAATTTTGAGAGCTTCCTTTGAGCTTAAGAGTTTATTTCAGAGAAAAATAATGGCACCATTTTGTTTCTCACAAAATTTAACACATGAATCAGCGCTTAAATTGCAAATTCCATGAATCCTGACACACGAAAGAACTCTATTGAATGTCAATCTTTCATTCTCGAGCGAAAGGGAAATCTACTTCAGGAAATGTGGATGATCGTATGAATTGATACAAAAATACTGTAATTTGTGGTGCCTTCACATATTGAAAATGGGAGTTACCATTTATATTTTTTTTTTATATGAGGGCTCATAAGGATCGCCTTCTCCCATCATAGGCGAACAGTTGTGTATGACATTTTTCTTCTCTTCCTGTTTCTTTTTTTTAGTGTTTTCGAGTAATTAGTTCTCTCTTGAACACCTTGTGAATAATGTTGATAGGGTTCAAAGACAATCTTCCAGGCTAATTGCGCACGATGAGAAAATATATTTTTACGATTAGTTCAACATAATTATTTAATACAGTAGAAAAAGTTCTTCATAAGATTTATTCAAAGTTTACGACGATGCGATACAATGTACCTCAACGAAAACCGTTTTTTTTTACATTGTTGCATTGTCGCCACGGAACAGCATACAGCGCATGCCGTGACAGCCAGGAGCGTGGCGTGGATATCGACCATCGATATTATCCCAGTTGAAACTATATGGTGAAGAATCGATTGTTAAGGTGTTCGTTGCGAACACCTTGTAAATCGATCCTTTCCCATAGGTTTAAATGGTAGATCAATCGATAGATCGCAAAGCACGCCACGCCACTGGTGGCAGCACGGTGTAATCTACATCTCATATTTTATCTCCGTTGGAGTAATTGACCCACGAGTTAAGACGGGAGCGAAAAAAGAAGAAAAAAAATTTAAGACGGAAGAGGGGCCACGTATTGAGCTGTCTCAGTCTGTTACAAAACTGAAACTCTGTCGTGAGGAAATATGTATATAGATCGTGCCATTTTCCTCTTTTAAAATGTTAAGGCTCCTGATTTTCACGTACCTGATATTTCAGGTAAGTAATATCTAGAACACCATAATTACTCTCAGTTAACCTCTGAGTGTCTTCAATCGTGTTTTCGGTTTGAGCAATTTGGTTTTTTTGTTAATTGGTCCGAGGGCATATGTTAAAAAAAAAAAAAAAAACTTGCAGTGGAACTGTAAATGAAGCAAGTGTGAAAAATGGCTCAGTCTCTTCGTTTTGACGTGTAAAAAAGAATTCCGATGTTGTCAAGCTCAAATTTGCGTCCAGCCCCTCAGATTCAAGATGGCGGCGAAATTGAGGGCTGGGGAGTTGAAGATTTTGGAATTTGCCTTTGATGTCGTGTTTGAGGTCTATCTTTATGTAATTTTGGTTGTAGAATCCGAAAAAATTTCCACCTCTGAACCTAAAAATGCAATCTTCTTTTCCCAATCGATTAAAGATTTTCTAGGAGATAGGTGCATGGTACGAGGAAATGGATGCTATTTCCGAATTTGCTAGCCGAATATACAGGGTGATCTAGAGTATTTTTATAGGGACAGTATGGACAACTCAAAAATTTGGAGGTTACGCTTGACCAGGTCATGTAGCTCTCGAGGCCCAAAAAGGCAGCCAAGCTATGAACTCAAATTATCCAGTGATACTTATTTGAACCGCACACCATTTAACCAGGCACACCGATCAAAAATTCTAAAATGATCAACCTTCGAGCCCCTATACTGACCGCAATCTTGTATCTTGCTTTCGACTCAATTTGTGCTTGACAACATCGATATTCTGCATAGGCGGTTCTACGGGGGTGCCAGTGGGTGCCATGCACCCCCAAGCAAAAATTAAGTACGGTTACTGGAACCGTGAAAGAGGCTTTTGGGCAAGTGAACACGTCAAGAAAAAATCGTATTATGAAGCGTAAAAAATTGGCAATATTTTTATTTCATGAATTTTTTAAATCTGAAAATTGATCTAAAAAAGACCAAATTACTGCTTTTAAAGATTCTGTATTCGCTCACACTGAACAAAATCCCAGCAATTAATTGAAAATGTTTTAAACAGAATTAATATTGATAGCCGTGTTTTACAAAGATTATACTGCTTTTTTTATGGTAAGAATGCAGTTTTGGTGAAAAGTTTTGCTAAAAATTTTCTACGTTGAATTTATAAGTATTTAAGTAGAAAGAAAGGAGAGAAAAAGGGAAAGGAGGGTAGGAATGGGATAAGAGGGCCGGAAATTAGGCCTCCCCTGAGCGACCGTCCCCTTTGGGGCCGGTCTCCGACATTTTCCACCTCTGGGCACCCCCAAACATGAAGGTCTAGAACCGCCTATGCAAGACAGCGAAACGAAGATATTAATATATTTTCCACGCTTACCTCACGGTTCCAAGGGAGTACATAATTAAGTACCCGGACTGGATTTTTTATTCATTTGTTTTTTTTTTCAACAGACCTATGGATTCCTCGTGTATCCACAAGACGATTCCAGTCCATCAGATGAAGAGCCCAGTCCATCGCCGCACTTACGACCTCTTTTGGTAAGCTAACCTCCAATTTCTTTGACATTACGATGGCTGACCTCGCAAACCACCCAAGTCTGTTTGTGACGTCAAAAATTACTCTGCGAGGTTTACTTATTGCTCTATCGTATTTCTTTAGTTCTTATTTAATGTTATGAATAAAATATGTCAAAAAGTAATCAGTAAAATTCCTTGAAAATGTTCGCAATTTTTCTCGTAAATATGAAAAATATTTTGTGAAGATATCAAGAAATAATGATGGCTCTATTCCTTTAGAACAGAAAGAGCGGATATTTTGAAGGACTGCAATCGAGGAATGAATCAGTGAGTTCGAAAACACACCAACTCGGAAAACATATTTTTACCAGGAAACACCTACAACTGCGCAGCGGGCGAAGAAGTCAGTATAAGAAAAACCTTTTTGGTGCCAAAGCACAAGTACTTAGAGACTTTGTAAAGCACCGAGTTGAAATCGATACACCATGTTTGATGACAGAGAATTAAGCGTTTTCGTTCTCACCGACTTTCAGATACTGATTTTTCATGGTCTGCCAAGAAAAATTTTCATTTTTCGACCTGAATAACGCTTGAATATTTATATAATTCGTTGGTACAAGGTATACTGAACCGAAAAACGAAAACCGCCAGATTGGATGGTCACCCGTTTCCCTTGAAATGGCCAAAAATTAGTATTTCCAATGAAATACTTCGATTTTTCCCTTTTCCCGTCACTGTTTCGAGCACTTCCGATTGCAATTTCGAAATTTCCTTTTGCGTGCAGATGCAAAAGGAAAATATCCATATCCATAAGTGTTACTGAATCGTAAAAAAAAGTTAGAAAAACCCGAGTTGGTGTGTTTCCGAACTCACTGATTCTAATGTGGCTTCCGGGTTTAGCCATCGATGCTATATAACTTACAACAGCCAAGAGCCCCTTCAAATTAGGCCATTACTTTATGCCAAAAAATTAGTTTTCAATTAGAAATCGGGGCTGAGGGGGAGCAGGTGGAGGTGAGGCCAGGGAGCCCAAACGGGCCAAAACCTCAGTTTTAGGACCTTTTCAATGACTCGAGATGGCTAAAATCAAAATTCGTGTCGCGGCATTTTGATATACTTACCCAGGGATATCCTTTGAAATTTGAGACCGTCTTGAACAAAATTTGAGCAGTGTTTCACGTGTGTCACGCACATGTGTTTCTCATATTCGATTTATCCACCAACTATACCTCCAACGCCTCCCATCAAGCGACGCTGAAAGCAAATGCCAATTTGCAGTAAAATTTTGGGTCCTGTACAATCTATTTCTTGTCTGTTTCCAGTTGGCTGACCATTATGATGGGGCCTCGGGTATCGTGTATAATATTGACGACTCGTTTTGCAAACTCGTAGACGACCCAACATTCATCGACAGAACCCGGTTCATCATACATTTCTACGAGCGAAAAGAGTTGATGGTCATTCATGCGCCGCCTCGTTTCGGCAAGACATCCAACCTGAAGATGCTGCATCTGTTTTTCGACATCCCTGTCGACCCTTACGGAACCCCCGTCCAAAATTACATCAAGCAAAAGCGTGCTTTCTTCGATGATCTCCTGACGTGTAGAGACATGGACAGTTTCTCTTGTATGGATTACATTGCAAGCCACCCCGTAATCTTTTTAGACTTTATGGAGCTTGATACAGAGAGCATGGAGAGTTTTAAAGTTTCCCTCCGTATGATGATGAGTGCACTCTTCGAAAGCCACGGTTACCTAGCGAATAGTCCGCTTTTAAGTAGAGAGGAACACGGTATATTCCACAAGGACGCACACCCTACACTCAAAGAAGACGTGGGTGCCATGGGTGGTCTGATTTTGGCGAGATTACTGCACAAACATCATAATCGTAGTTGTATAGTGCTCATCGACAATTATGACGCTCCAGTCGCCAAAATGATTGTCAAAGGAAACAAAGATGACTCAATGAGGCAAATATTGAAAACTCTCACTGACCTGATGAAAGGGCTGTTCAAGGATAACACATTTGTCAGTCACTCCCTCTTAACCGGCATATCCTCTATTGGTAGTGTTTACACTCAAGAGGTGAAGAATCTGAGCCACTACTCGATTTTTGAGAACGCAACACTCAGTAATTTCTACGGTCTCAAGTTCAGGGATGTTGAATACTTCGTGAAGAGATTTGGTAGTCAAAAGTGGGTCAATGAGGCTCGGAGAACCTATGAAGGATATCACTCTTTGGCCACAAACGAAAAAATGCTCGCTGTTCAATCTTTCATCAAATTTATAGAGGATAGTGGAAAAGTGATTGATTATGAGCCAATACCTATTCTTCTTCAGCTTGAAGAGTTGCTCAAATATGATAAGTTTGGTAAAATTATTGAAAAAACGCTAGAAACAAATACAACAATAGTTAAAAAACGTCCACCCTTCAGTGAGCAAGATATTAAGAATTTGCATGGTTTGGTCTCAAAGCCGAAAAATGAGGCGAATAAAGCAACTCAGGTAGAGCAACTTATGCTACAATTCTTGCAGGAAAATGGAGTCTACACAATTATCAGTAAAGACGATACCACACACAAAGTTGACATTGTTGTTCCTAATCTGGAAATTAAGAAACTTCTACAACATCTTTTATATACGGAGAACTTCTTCGTCGAAAAGTACCAACTCACGAGAGAAAAAATGGGGCACTTTGTCGATTCAATCATCAAACTAAACGACAAAAGAGAGAGTTTCCAGACTATGATATCAGCGATAAGGTCGCTGTTTGAAAAAGTGATTCCAGAAACAGAGTCTGAATTTCGGGCCCCTTTGTATTCTCTTCCGCGGCTGATGGGCAACGAATCGTTTTTGCGAGTGGATAATGAAGTTTTGGGCCCAAATAAAACGATATTAGATACATTGCTTATAAGAAAAGACAAGACGTTGATAATATTTGAATTCAAATTCGAGCGTGATTCTGCTTCAGCCGCGCTTCTTGATGTCGTGAATAAGAAGAAGTATGAAGTTAAAACCGACGAAAAACCCCTCAATACAATTTTAATAGGCCTTCATTTTAGTTCTCGTAGAGATTGCAGCGTAAGTTACCTTTATAACAAGTTTAACGCCAAGGAAGCCATAGCAATAGAAGAGAAGATAACATAAGAAATCCGTCTCTTTGAAAATAATGCTGGAGCCAACAATTTATATTGTAAACAGGCATATGTAGTTATATCCCTGTATTTAAGAAAATATTATAAAAGGTGCAATAAAAAACGATAAAGTAACTCAAATTTCAAATTTCATCCAACCCTCCCCGAAAGTCATAGTTATACTTCAGAACGATGTGATTGAAGCCACGATGAACAAAAATCGACGGTGTAAGTCGGCAATCACATAACTCGTTTAAGGTGTCTGAAAATCTCCGCCTCTATGTTATTTCTTTAAAAGAAAACAAATCGACATCATTCCTTGAAGTTTCTGTAGAATGTTCTTCGCACAGAGAAGAAAAATCACGGCAGTTTTAAAGAATAGCAGTTGAGTGGTTTTCCGTTAAAAAAATAAAGTATGGCAGGAAGTCAGTGACGTCGCAAACCGAGTTATGTGATTGCCGCTTTACACCATCGATTTATGTATGTTTGATCCGCCATGAAATCATTTTAATTTTATTTTGGAATGTAATATTTTGTAACTGTTTGCCCTTAAAATTACAAAAAGCTTAACTGGACGTTAAGTCTAATGAACGGATAGTAAGGGCATGGAAAATTATCAAATTAATTCACCTATAAGTGTAGCAAAACCCTCAGTAACAGACTCTTCATTTTAGAAGTAAGTCAAAAGGCTACACCCCCAACCGTGTTGATTCTTAATTAGGGAGGTTGATGGAATTAATACTCTAGCAAAAATTTTGTTAAGTACAGTCAAGTCAATCCGGTCTCACAACTTCACAGAAAACTAAAGACGATCATCGTTGTGTGATACACTCACTCACATAAAATCACAGTACACTGCAAATGTCTCTTATCCATCATATGTACTCTCTTCTTTTACAAATTCGTTTAGATGAGAAAAAATATGTTTGGTACTTAATTACTCTTAATTGAGAAACAACGTCAAATGACGTTGATGAAATGACGTCAAATGCGCGTATTAATGAGCGTTAATTTTGGCTCTAATTTTGATAGGGGTGGAAATGTCTGAATTATTAATTGATATATTATTGTCTGAAATATTAAAGTGAACACTATGTTTTGATAGCATTGAACTTTACGTGTAGTTAAAAGTTCACATACCTCAGCTCTGATCACACCACAAGCTATTTATTATTCAGTCATTAAATACGGTAATCAACCGAATCATTAGTTCCGCCATTTAAGATATAACAAAAAAGGACATACAGGGTTATTCAAAAGTCACGCACCACTGGCCATAACTCTAGTTCTAATTTAAGGATTGGATACACACGGCGATTAATCGCCGCGATTGAAAGACGAAAGCCAATGGAGCGCCTTGATTTCGATCCATTGCAGTCGATATATCGAAATCAAGGCTCTCCATTGGCTTTGGTCTTTCAATCGTGGCAATTAATCGCCGTGTGTATCTAGGCCTTAAGATATCGACTTGCGGTTTGTGACGTTTTTCCTCTTATCGAGGGGAAAACTTTTTTAGGTACTCTCCAGTTTTTGACCCCCTCAGGGGGAGGAGGGCGGGGGGGGGACAACTAAACATTTTCAAATGGCCACCCCCCTCATGGACAATGGTGCGTGACTTTTGAATAACCCTGTATCTCACTTTTGAAGTTTTAACCTTTTTAAAAACGGCTTACATTTTTTTGTAATATCAAAATAATTGACTAATTTTGATATCAAAATTCATTTTTCAGCTCTTTGAATCTCGGTGTCTACATTTTGAACTGGCGCAGCCATGATGAGACAGAGGGATTCTTCCTTTCGTTACGCCGTAAATCGAGTAACTCTGATGTAAGATTTCTAATCTTAATGCATTATTGTAAAAACTATGGAGAATTCATGAAAACAGCGTTAGATTAATTTCAAAATATTGGGCCTGTTTCAGTCATTAAATACAGTAATCAACCGAATCATTATAGTTCCATACATTTAAATGTATCAAAAAAGGACATATCGACGGTGTAAGTCGGCAATCAAATAACTCGTTTGCGGTGTCTGAAAATCTCCGCCTCTATGTCATTTTTTTAGTGGAGAACAAATTGACATAATTCCGTGAAGTTTTTGCAGAATTTTCTTCGCATAGAGACAAAAAATCACTGGAGTTTTAAAAAATAGCCGTTGAGTAGTTTTCCGTTTAAAAAATAAAGTATGATAGGAAGTCTGCGACGTCGCAAATCGAGTTATGTGATTGCCGACTTACACCGTCGATGTCTCATTTCAGGGCCGGATTAAAGGAGTGGCCACATGGGCCGCGGCCCATGGCGGCAAATCTAAGGGGCGGCAAAAATTTGCAATTTTTACGAGGGTAGGTATAAAAAAAAATCGGATTTAGACAAAAAAAATTACAAACTAGAAAAGGCGAAAAAATCTCTCATTTACTGAGAGTATAGTAATTTCTAATTTTGTCGTCTCTTAGTGATACAAGAGACAGTACCTTCAATTGGTCGAGTTAAGAGAGAAACCAAACACGCAATTTGGCCTGGAACGCGTAGAGAGAAATGATAACGAGGACTTGAGATGAAAAGGAGAAGCTCTCGGCGCGGCGATCGGCATGTAACATATATTAGCGCCTACAAGACTGCACGAATACTTCTCGCATTGCATCAAACACAGTGCGGTCATTGCGGTCAGCGTGAAACGGATAGCGCCTACAAGAATGCATGAATACTTCACGCATTGCGCCAAACTCAATGCGGTCAGCGTGAAACGCATAGCGCCTACAAGACTGCGTGAATACTTCACGCATTGCGCCAAACATGGAAGGGTAGATCATGGACAATGTGGGACACTTCAAATTCGAATTCGTTTTAAAATTGACTGTACATTACCATCACGAGGAAGGCCGCCCATCTTTATAAGCACGGAAAGTGTGTGACTTTTGGTCCAAACGTTTCGATCTAAATTTCCTTGCTCAATGACCACATGAGTTAAATCGATCATTGCTGTGTATAATCATGACGTTGTTACCTTCCGGCCAAAGTTCAATAATTGTAGCATAAGGTGCTCCACCTGAGTTGCTTTATCTGTCTCATTTCTCGACTTCGAGACCAAATCATGCAAATGCTCAACAGCTTGCACACTGAAAGGTAGGCATTTCTTATCTATTGTGGTATTTTTTTCTAGATTTTTTTCAATAGCTTTACCAAATTTATTATATTTGAGCGGCTCTCCGGACTGAAAAAGAATGCGTATTGGCTAATAATCCTGCAATTTCCCTCTCTCCTCCATTTTTAAGGAAGAACGAATAGCGAGAATTTTTTCGCAAAATTTTACACATGAATCAGTGCTTAAATGGCAAACTCCATGAATCCTGACACATGTAAGAACTCTATTGAATGTCAATCAAATTTCATTCTTGAGCAAAAGGGAAATCCTCTTTAGGAAATGTGGATGATCGTATGAATTGATACAAAAATACTGTAATTTGTGGTGCCTTCACTTATTGAAAATGGGAGTTTCCATTTATAATTTTCTTTATATAAGAGCTCATAAGGATCGCCTTATCCTTCCATCATAGGCGAACAGTTGTGTATGACATTTTTCCTCTCTTTCAGTTTCTTTTTTACTGTTCTCGAGTAATTAGTTCTCTCATGAACATCTTGTGAATAATGTTAATATGGTTCAATGACAATCTTCTAGGTTGATTGCCCACGATGAGAAAATATATTTTTACAATTAGTTCAACATAATTATTAATACAGTAGAAAAAAATGCTTCATAAGATTTATTCAAAGTCCACAACGATATGATAAAATGTATCTCGGCGAAAACCGTTTTACATTGTTGCATTGTCGTTACGGAACAGCATACAGCGCATGCCAGGGCAGCACGGTGTCAATCTACATCTTAAACTTTATCTCCGTTGGAGTAATTGACCCACGAGTTAAGACAAGAGAGGGGGGAGAAAAGAAGAAAAAAATTAAGACGGGAGAAGGGCCACGTATTGAACTGTCTCAGTCTGCTACAAAACTTAAACTCTGTCGTAAAGGAATATGTTTATCGACCATCCTCTTTTCCTCGTTTAAAATGTTAAGGCTCCTATTTTTCACATACCTAATATTTCAGGTAAGCAATATCCAGAACACCATAATTACTTTCAGTTATCCTCCGAGTGTCTTCAATCGTGTTTTAGGTTTGAGTAATTTTATATTATTGTTGATTAGTCCGGGGGCATATGTTAAAAAAATACTTGCCGTGGAACTGTAAGTGAAGCAAGTGTGAAAAATGTCTCAATGGACCACTAGATAAGGTACGAATTCCATCATTCTGATACATGTTTCTTGATTAAAATCTCACGTAAAACACGATACACACAACGAAAATCACCGAAATTAACTCCTTACGAAGATATTTAATAATTCTTGATGCGTGAATTCAAACCACCCGCCCATGAAAACTCAATGCTCTACGTGATTCACATCGCGCGCTAAAAACTATCATGACAGTCTCTACGATATAAAAATCTGGCAACCTCTATCTTGACGCTTTGGCTCAGTTATAGCAAGTTGTTTATAGTTTGAACAACACATGGTAGGAAATGAACATTGCTCGATTGAGAGGCTTGCTGAAACCGTTGTAGTGCGCGATTTGACTCACGTAGAGCTTTGAGTTTCTTGTGAGCGGGCAGTTCAAATTCCTCGTGACCAATGTGAAATAAAAACGTTAATATATTCGTTAGGAGTTGGTTTAAGTAATTTTCGTTGTGCGAATCGTGCTTTACGTGAAATTCTGATTAATAAACATGTATCAGAATGCTTAAATTCGTACCTTGTCTAGTGGTCAATTCCTTCATTTCGATGTGTAAAAAGGAATCCCTATGTTGTCAAGCTCAAATTAGAGTCTAATTCCCCAAATTCAAGATGGCGGCCAAAATGAGGGATCGGGGTTGACAATTTTGGAATTTGCCTTTGACATGCTCCTTTTTCTTCTTCTTTCTTTTCTTTCTTTTAAAACAAATTACAAAAAGGGGGAAACTGCGCACTTGCATTACATCCCCCTAGAATTTATTACAGTAGTGGTTATACGGAATTTGTCAAAAATATTTTGTCAAAAATTTGGGTCTGATATGTTACATAAATCTCATTTAAGAGCTTACAACAAATTACCTCATTTGAAAGCTTGCAACTATACGCCCAAATGTGTTTACAAACAACGATTTAGTCTCGTTTAAGAGACTACAACATTTATCTCATTTCAGAGATTTCTGCGGTTAGCTTGAAGGCTAAGAAGGGATGTCATAAAGAGTGCCACATCTGTTTATAGGTAATGTAGCATCGCATCCATGATATTAGACTCCATGATCACCTGTATAATGTTCGGTTGATCATCACGTCTAAGATCTTGGACTCCATGCTCACTTTAATGAGGGATAATTTTTTAGAAAAATCGAAGTGAGCACAGCGTCCAAAATTGTGGGATGCAGGTATTCTTTGACAACACATGAGCATATGGTCCACAAATGTATTAAGACCATTTTTGTGAAATAAAGACGATAAAAAGTGTTTTTCTTAAAACATTTTGCATTGGTTAGTTTAGGTTAGGCTAGATTGGGTTAGGTTAGGTTAGATTGGGTTAGGTTAGGTTAGGTTAGGTTAGGTTAGGTTAGGTTAGGTTAGGTTAGATAAGAGAAGTATACGATTTTCTATCATGATGAACTTTAAAACTAGGAGACGTCTACTTGCTATTGGACTCCATGCTCAAGCAAAGAAGTGAAAAGTTTAGCGATGAACATGGAGTCCAAGATCTTGGACGGGATGAGCAGGCAAATATATCAAGGGTGAGCATGGAGTCCAATATCATGGACGTGATGCTACATAATCTGTTTATGGGTGATTTCACGATAACAGGAATAGTTAAAATGTGAAATACCTTAAAAATAAAAGTGCACCAATTTTAACAGGATTTCATTACCTCATTTTAAAGGTATTGAACCTCCTTTTTCCAGCTTTGGCACGCTCTATTTTGATTCAGTGCAAAGTTAAAGTGATTGATAAACAAGCCATTGAATCAGGTATCAGCGCTTCCCGCGGGACTGCTGGAGGTCCACGCAAACATGGCGGCCCTGCCAAATTGTGTCGGTTACGTAACAGACGCAGCGTAACCGACACTTGAAAATGTGAGATAAAAGATGATACAAAAGATGAAACTTGGCAATTCTTGAGTTATGAGGTGGAATTGATGCTGCCTTAAAAGTTTTCTAAACTTTGGAGACTTCCTTTTAGTTTAATAATATTAAATTGAGGTTTTTGCGTAGTGAGGAATTAGTGCTACACACCTAAAAATCACTGGTTTTCATAATAATTAAAGTTTTCATTGTAAAAAAAAACTGACTTATCAGTAATGGTTTTGTCGAGAAGACTTCAGCGAACAATTTGATGGCAATTTTGAAACTCTTGACTCCGTCTGGCGAGATAAACACTGCACTCAATACAACTGCAAAAATTTGTTGCCAAATGTGGCGACACCTCTTTCTAATGACTTTTCTCGCTCAATAATAAACATTTCAGTTCAAACTGGCAATTTTCTTGAACATTAGAGTCTCTTTTCAGCAAATATTGCCAAAGAGTTCATGATCAGTACTGATTTGTTACCGCAAATTGCTCTTTTGCTTCAAAATCGGGGTTGGCGACGCGTAACCGACCGGACATTTTCGGCCTTTAAAGTCTCATATTATGAAATATAATAATAATTTATCATATTTTTTAGCATGGATAGGTTCAGGGACATCATTCCTATTGATTTATTCATTTGGTTTTCAATCGCTTTGCCCTATATCGTTCATAACCCACGGCGACACGACTATTCCTCTTATCGTGAAATCACCCTTATATAAATAAACAGGAGAGTGTAAGTAAGAGATCCGGAGCCATGCCTTTGTTATTTGTCACTTAGCTGTAGCCTGAACGCTTACCTATCCACAGATCCAAAATTCCAAAAAGCGCCAGTTGTCCGTGTCGCGTCAGGTCGTACGTCGAGACCCGTATCCGAGTTTTCAAGTTCGATGTTGTGCTCTGTCCTTCCAGGCTGTCATCGCCGTTCCGTTCCGTTTGCATTTATTCTCTTGTTTCTCTTTGCTCCTCTTTGCTTTGCTTTATCAATTCCAAAAGTCTCGTAATCAAGTAAATCAACTAAAATCGATCGAAAAAGATAATGTCTCGAGAGAGTAATCAGCCTTTAGTTGCCATTGCGACGTTGGCTCAGGCAAAAGTTGTACGTATAAATCACTTGAGATATCACAAGAAATTCTCAAAAACCGTCAATATCTTCGTAGAAAACCGAAAAATTGAGTTCGAACTCTCAGGGGGTATACAACTGGTTGAAAATGTTGACTTTGCCATAAAAAATTTCCGAAAAAGACCGAGTGCGAACAGTTATAAATTTCCGAGCCGGAGCGTGTCGCAACGAACGCCCGCCCGGCTCCTCTACATGAACATGACTCCTGCTGTCGTGGCGAACAGTTGTGTATGACATTTTTCTTCTCTTCCTGTTTCTTTCTTCTTTTTTTTTGATGTTTTCGAGTAATTAGTTCTCTCTTGAACACCTTGTGAATAATGTTAAAAGGGTTCAAAGAATTTTAGGCTAATTGCGCACGATGAGAAAATATATTTTTACAATTAGTTCAACATAATTATTAATACAGTAGAAAAAAGTTCTTCATAAGATTTATTCAAAGTCTACGACGATGTGATACAATGTACCTCAACCAAAACCGTTTTATTACATTGTTGCAATATCGCCGCGGAACAGCATACAGCGCATGCCGTGGCGGCCAGTAGCATGGCGTGAAAATCGACTATCGGTATTATCCCAGTTGAAACTATGGTAAAGAATAGATTGTTAAGATGTTCGTTGAGAACACCTCGTAAATCGATCCAGTCCCATGGGTTTAAATGGTAGATCAATCGATATATCGCAAAGCACGCCACGCCACTGGTGGCACCACGGTGTCAATCTACATTTTATAGTTCATCTCCGTTAGAGTAATTGACCCACGAGTTAAGACGGGAGCGAAAAAAAAAGAAAAAAAAGTTAAGACGGAAGAGGGGCCACGTATTGAGCTGTCTTAGTCTGTTACAAAACTGAAACTCTGTCGTGAGGAAATATGTATATAGATCGTGCCATTTTCCTCTTTTAAAATGTATTTCAGGTAAGCAATATCTATAACACCATAATTACTCTCGGTTATCCTCTATTGAAGCATCAACTCTGGTTTGCAACGATGCAATCTAGGAAAATAAGCTCCTTTTCGCAAGGAACCATCGTTATTTGAGTTCGTTTACGGCAGGCGTGGCATACAACTATTTCACCACGGGTGTGAGTATGTTGCAGCTTCGCCGGATTGAAGGCGCCTCAAACTGCGAAGATGTCCTGACCGCCCTGCCAACTCAGGCGGGTGGGACGAACGCTAAAATCGCTGCAACAGCGTGACGATGCGTCATTATTC
Organism: Bemisia tabaci; assembly: GCF_001854935.1. Lineage (NCBI taxonomy): Eukaryota > Metazoa > Arthropoda > Insecta > Hemiptera > Aleyrodidae > Bemisia > Bemisia tabaci. The sequence goes on from NW_017548003.1 coordinate 5,017,612, forward strand.
ATGACTCCCTTTTAATTTTCACCGTAAAAAACAAAAGTAACTATCCTAATAGCCACGATTTAGAAGCAGGGACCGTGGTTTTTTTCCGTATTTCTTATGATTTCAATTAAAATCGTTCCTAAAATTATTGTAAATTTTTTAGAGAATCTGTGCGCCGACTTTTAAAAAATATTGATTCCAATTGAAACATTAACTGTCGTTTGCAACGTTGCAATCGAGGTAAACAAACTCATTTTCGCGTGGAGCCATCGATATTTGAGTTCGTTTACGGCAGGCGTGACATACAACTATTTGACCACGGGTGTAAGCATGTTGCAGCTTCGCCGGATTGAAGGCGCGTCAAACTGCGAAGATGTCTTGACCGCCCTGCCAACTCTGGCAGATGGGACGAACGCTTAAATTGCTGCGACACTTAGACGATGCGTCATTATTCATGACTCCCTTTTAGTTTTCACCGTAAAAAGCAAAAATAACTATCCTCAGCTACGATTTAGAAGCAGGGGCCGTGGTTTTTTTCCTGCAAAAAGAAAAAACGGAAAATAGGACTAATAATAATATCGCGACGAAATTTCCTATGATTTCAATTAAAATCGTTTTTAAAATTATTGTAAATTTTTTAGAGAATCTGTGCGCCGACTTTTAAAAAATATTGATTCATATTAGTGTCTTCAATCGTGTTTTAGGTTTGAGCAATTTTATGTTTTTATTGATTGTTCCGAGGGCACGTGTTTAAAAAAAAAAAACTTGCAGTGCAACCGTAAGTGAAGAAAGCGTGAAAAATGGCTAAATCTCTTCGTTTTGACGTTTAAAAAAGAATCCCGAAGATGTCAAGCTCAAATTTGCGTCCAACCCCTCAAATTTAAGATGGCGGCCGAATTGAGGGCTCGGGAGTTGAAAATTTTGGAATTTGCCTTTGATATCGTGCTTGAGGTCTACCTTTATGTAATTTTGGTTAAGGAATCCGAAAAAAATTTCAGTGCTGAACCTAGTAATGCTATCTTCTTTTCCCAATCGATTAAAGATTTTCTACAAAATGGGTGCATGGTACGAGGAAATGGATGCTATTTCCGAATTTGGTAGCCGATGATACAGGGTGACCCAGACCACTGGAGCCAGGATACTTCCGTCGTTATTTTAGGCCGGATGAAATCGAAGACTACGGAGACGATTAGCATATTGACTCCAATTTCAGGGATGTGAATTTCCATCATCCTAAAGCCCACCTTTGGGTCACCTTTGGGGTATGAACAGGAGGCCCTGACTTTGGAAAGTGGGATTCTCGGCACGATTGTAAAATCATTTTATTAAAATCAGAAAGTACACAAATCTTTTAGTTACATCGCCACTGGAAAAAAACACATTGGATCTAGAGTCCAGACTCTTAAAAACATCGACAAGAAAAAGTACTCTTGATTCAATCAGAATCTAGCTTAAATCAAGAACCAATCCTCTTAATTTAAGCGGATTTCGTTTTGATTCGAGCAAAAATCCGATTGAATCAAGAGTATTTTTTCTTGCCAATGTTTTCAAGAGTCTGGACTCTAGATCCAACGTGTTTTTTTCCCATTGCGTACCAAAAATCTAAAATCAGCCTATCTCTGGCCGAAATATTGACTCCGGAATTTGCAAGACACAGCCCCCCTCAATAAATTGCTGGACTAGTTAATTATCGGGGAGGCCCGGGAAAAGACATCATTCATGGGTAATCAACCTGAAGAAATCCCAAAAAAAGGTCTTTTCCCCCTCAACTTCAGCGGTCAATATCATGGACGTAAATTGGCCGATTCCGGAAATATTTGGTATCGATTTGGATAAAAAATTGCCTTACTCCCGTCTGTTAAATCAATTGTAGTAAAATTGTGACGGACGTCAAAGGCAAATTCTAAAATGATCAACCTTCGAGCCCCCATATTGACAGCAAACTTGTATAAAGGGTTTCGACTCAATTTGAGCTTGACAACGTCGATATTCTATTTTCACACTTCGAAACGAAGAGATTGATATATTTTCCACGCTTACCTCACGGTTCCAAGGGAGTACATAATTAAGTACCCGGACTGGATTTTTTATTCATTTGTTTTTTTTTTTTCAACAGACCTATGGATTCCTCGTGTATCCACAAGACGATTCCAGTCCATCAGATGAAGAGTCCAGTCCATCGCCGCACTTACGACCTCTTTTGGTAAGCTAACCTCCAATTTCTTTGACATTACGATGGCTGACCTCGCAAACCTCCCAAGTCTGTTTGTGGCGTCAAAAATTACTTTGCGCGGTTAATTGAGCGCGCTGTCCCACAGCGGGCTCATTGGAATACCTCTCAAGGCGGCCAATGAATCTAGAATTGGACGTATTTCTATCAAACGGAACTATGTGCATTGTGACGTGAGCCCTGTTATGCATTTATTCTTATGGGTCTCAGGGCTCATGTCTTAATCCACATAGTTCCGTTTGATAGAAATACGTCCAATTCTAGATGCTCCTCCCATTGCATCCTGGGATTCCTGCGTTATTTAAAAGCCTCTCTGTGGCGGGAACGTAGTTGAATTTTCGCATCGTGATAACTAACCGTGGAAACCGTCCAGAGTGCTGGTAACTGTTTATTAGAAATGCTAAGGACAAACAAAACCATTATGACCCTTGATGTGCTGCTTAAGCTCTCTAATATTTACGTGGCTACAAATTTGCTCGAAGCAGATAGTTGCTATAATATTTTCAAAGGTTTCGGTGATGTGTAAGCTACGATTTCATGTACTTTTTATAAGAGGGTTTCCGATTGGTTGCCATTTTGGCATGATGAGCGGCAGCGAACGACTGTGTGTCCAGCGACCCATCGATGATTGCTATGACGTCACGAGTCCCTAATCGTTGGGTTCTCCGTGTTCTTATGACGTATTCACATGGTCCAGACGCCGATTCAGATTCAGCGATCCAAAAAATATAAGGTAGGCCAAAAAAATAGCTGTGTCCTCGAAATTCCCGGTAGACTTACCAGGCGCCTGGACTACCATACATACTCCGTATTCTTCGGTTACTTTGTGTCCATGTGTAAATGAAGTGGTAATAAAATGCTATCTCGGCTCCTGTTCCATCGATTTTCGTGAAACTTGGTATCAGTGGGTATTTATTGGCGAGAAATTTGAATTTTTAGTCCTTCTTTCAAAATTCGCAAATCCAAGATGGCAAGTGTGGCCAAAAATGCTATCTCGGCTCCTATTTCCTTGATTTTCGTAAATCTTGGTACCAATTCGTATTTTTCGGTGAAAAACTCGAATTTTCAGTCCAATTTTCAAAATTCGCAAATCCAAGATGACGGATGTGCCCTGAAATGCTATCTCGGCTCCTGCTGATTCATCAATGATCTCGAGTTTTTCTTTTCGGAAAACTTGGTATTAGGGGCTACTTTTCGGTGAGAAACTAAGATTATCTCGGTAAGTTCAAAGATAGTTCTACTTTACGTTTTCAAGTCCCAAAATTTCGAAAAAAGTTCAAAAATATGAAATTTAAGGTGATTGAATTTGACCGTTTTTTTCGTTTTTTTGAACTTTTCTCGAAAATTGAGGAGTTAAAAACGTTATGTAGAACTAATTTTGAACTTACCGAGATAATGTAGAGGCAAAGTTAGGGGAAATTGGCTCATTTCGTGGGAACATCGTATGACCTTTGAACTGACGTATTTGGGGGTCCGAACCCCACCCCCCCTCCCCCTTAGCATTAGTTTGAGGTGATTTCTGCGATTTTTACTTCAAAAAGCTTAGAATTTGATAAATTTTCCAGTACTTTTTGTTCTTTACGATAATTTGAATTGAGGTTGGGATTTTTTGAAAATAGGTCCAATTTGAACTTCGACCTATCATAACTCGGTCAGAAATTAAGATATTGATCTACGATTTGGGCCAAAATTCTTAGTTTTTAATGTTCGTCCCAATAATGTATCACAAGATAGGGGTTACCCATTTGAAAAAAAAAAGTTGGGCCCCCCAACCCCTTGAGAGAGGGCTAAAAGTTTTGACCCCCCCCCCACCCCTAGAAGATGGTCCTCTTTGAGATAAAAACATTCCCAAAGTTTCGTTTTTCTATCCCTAACCGTTCAAAAGTTAGAGGGGGGCGGGACTTTTGAAACACCCTGTATATATTTTGTGTCACGCACGTGTGTTATCCACCAACTACCTTCAACGACTCCCGTCAATTGACGCTGAACGCAACTGACGATTTGCAGCAGGAAAATTTTGGACCCTGTACAATCTATTTCTTGTCTGTTTCCAGTTGGCTGACCATTATCACGATGGATGGCAGCACCCGGGCATCGTGTATAATATCGACGACTCGTTTTGCAAAGTAAGAGACAAGCCAACATTTATCGACAGAACCCGGTTCATCAAACATTTCTACGAGCGAAAAGAGTTAATGGCCATTCATGCTCCGCCTCGTTTCGGCAAGACATCCAACCTAAAGATGCTGGAACTGTTTTTCGACATCCCCGTCGACCCTTACGGAACCCCCGTCCAAAATTACGTCTTGCAAAAACGTGCTTTCTTCGATAATCTTCTGACGTGTAGAGACATGGACAGTTTCTTTTGTATGGATTACATTGCAAGCCACCCCGTAATCTTTTTAGACTTTATGAAGCTTGATACAGAGAACGTGGAGAGCTTTAACGTTTCTCTCCGTATGATGATGAGTGCACTCTTCGAAAGCCACGGTTACCTAGCGAATAGTCCGCTTTTAAGTAGAGAGGAACACGGTATATTCCACAAGGACGCACATCCTTCACTCAAAGAAGACGTGGGTGCCATGGGTGGTCTGATTTTGGCGAGATTACTGCACAAACATCATAATCGTAGTTGTATAGTGCTCATCGACAATTATGACGCTCCAGTCGCCAAAATAATTGTCAAGGGAAACAAAGATGACTCAATGAGCCAAATATTGAAAACACTCACGGACCTGATGAAAGGGCTGTTCAAAGATAACACATTTGTCAGTCACTCCCTCTTAACCGGCATATCCTCCATTGGTAGTGTTTACACTCAAGAGGTGAAGAATCTGAGCCACTACTCGATTTTTGAGAACGCCACACTCAGTAATTTCTATGGTCTTAAGTTCAGGGATGTTGAAGACTTCATGGGGAGATTTGGTAAGCCAGAATGGGTCGATGAGGCTCGGAGAACCTATGAAGGATATCACTCTTTGGCCACAAACGAAAAAATGCTCGCTATTCGTTCTTTCTCCAAATTTATGGAGGAGAGAGGGAAAGTGGATGATTACGAGCCAATACCTATTCTTCCTCAGCTTGAAGAGTTGCTCAAATATGATAAGTTTGGTAAAGTTATTGAAAAGACTCTAGAAACAAATACAACAATAGTTAAAAAACGTCCACCCTTCAGTGAGCAAGATATTAAGAATTTGCATGGTTTGGTCTCAAAGCAGAAAAATGAGCCGGATGAAGCGACTCAGGTGGAGCACCTTATGGTACAGTTCTTGCAGGAAAATGGAATCTACACGATTATTAGTGAAGATTATATTACACACAAAGTTGACATAGTTGTTCCTAATCTGGAAATCAAGAAACTTCTGCAACAGCTTTTATACACGGAGAGCTTCTTTGTCGAAAAGTACCAGTTCACGAGAGAAAAAATGGGGCACTTTGTCGATTCAGTCATCAAACTAAACGACAAAAGAGAGAGTTTCCAGACTATGATATCAGCGATAAGGTCGCTGTTTGAAAAAGTGATTCCAGAAACAGAGTCTGAATTTCGGGCCCCTTTGTATTCTCTTCCGCGGCTGATGGGCAACGAATCGTTTTTGCGAGTGGATAATGAAGTTTTGGGCCCAAATAAAACGACAATAGACACACTGTTGGTCAGAAAAGACAAGACTTTGATAATATTTGAATTCAAATTCGAGCGTGATTCTGCTTCAGCCGCGCTTCTTGATGTCGTGAATAAGAAGAAGTATGAAGTTAAAACCGACGAAAAACCCCGCAATAAGATTTTAGTAGGCCTTCATTTTAGTTCTCGTAGAGATTGCAGCGTAAGTTACCTTTATAATAAGATTAACGCAGAGGAAGCTATAACAATAGAAGAGAAGATGAGATAAGGAATCTGTCTCTTTGAAAATAATGCTGAAACCAAAAATGTATATTGTGTATAAGTATATTTAGTTTTCTCCCCGCAAGTATTAAAATATTATAAAAGGTCTAAATAGGCAAAAAAAAGAAGATCGAGTTATTGAAATCTCAAAATTTCATTAAACCCTCCTCGAAAGTCATATTTATACTTTAGAAGGATGTTTTTGAAGCTACGACCAAAATATAAATGTTTGATCCGTCATAACAATGCTTTCTTTTATTTTTGGACGATTTATTTTGTTACTATTGGTCTTTAAAATTACAACTGGACAATGAGTCTAATGAAAGGATAGTAAGGGCAATTATCAAATTAATTCTCCTATATGTGTAGCGAAACTTTCCGTAACAGACTCATCGTTTCGCTTCCAGGACTTTATGTCCACCTACCTTTCGTCCATTAAATAAATGTCCACCGCTATTTATGTCCACCGCTATTTATGTCCACTAAACGTTAAGTCCAGTTTTTATTAAGTCCACATGATTTAATGTCAACAATGAATAAGTCCGAAATTGTCCAAATTGTGGAAATGTTATGTCCACATTGTTTTCTTCTCATTTAAATGACAGGAACCACCTCAAAAATAAATGCATACTACTACTCCCTTCATTCTTAAAAAAATTTCATTCAGGAATCAAGTCATGAAAGAGTTAGTTAGTTATTATAATTTTGAGACATTCAGCGACTCAGGCTATTAACGTCTTTACAGGTAATTTTGAAAATATATAGGAGTATAAACGAAAATTTAGATTTTTAAATTAAGAGAGGTAAAGAGTTTCAGAATTTTGGTGGCAATATTAGGTTCATCGCATGTAAGAGGGTTTGTATTTCTGTTGAATGAAGGGGAGTAGATCTGTGATTGGTGATGTCGGAGGGAAGAGCAGTCCATAAGTATGTGTTTGATGGTTAGAGGTGATGAATTGCAGAAGTGGCAGGTGGGTTGGTTTTCTTTAGATATGATATGATAGTGAGTGAAAAAAGTGTGACCTATCCTGAGACGCGCAATTTGGACTTCACATGATCTTGATTTGTGGTTAGATGTTCTTGGATATGGCATGGGGGCTCTACGGAGACGATTCTGTTCACTTGTGCTCCATTCTTGTTCCCACGATTTTGTGATAAGTTCGCACGGATAAAATCATATATTTATGTGTGGACTGTACGGATATGATAAGATGAAAACCAAAGCGGGAGCCTAGGAAACGCTCCAATGCCACATTAAACATGTTTCAGTAACAGATGCAGTCAAAATTGAAAGTCCTCTTTGACCAGTTATTTCGTGCGCTTTCAATCTTGTAGGATACTGTGCCACGCCTCTGACGCGAAATAGTTGCTTAAAGCGTTGCGGCGCGGCAGGCAACCAGCGTGACACGCACACAGGCGCCTACAAACCTAACGGGATACTTCACGCGTTGCGCAATGCGTGAAGTATCCCGTTAGGTTTGCAGGCGCCAGTGCGCGTTCTGCGCTGCTAACACGCCGCTCCGCTCTGTGTTAGGCTCTAATATTTAAACTCGCGGAGTCAGCGTTTTTCAACTCATGATTTTAAAATGTTTGCACTCTCTGCATTGATTATTCCCTTTTAAACTGATGAAAAAGAAATATGTACTACTGGAAAATATAATGTGTGTTTTGTGAATATAATAGTAGTTCCGTGTCAAATTTAATGATTTCCAAAAAATTCAATAATATTATTTTATGTTTTGGGCTTTTAATGTGCTGCAGCGTGGTGTAAGCGCAACTAAACGCTTAAAATTGGACGTATTTGACTCAAGGAGATCGATGCACAAATAAGTTAAACACAAAAAATTGCGTGCTTCTTAGTTTTTTCCTCTTTCATTAATTTTTGAATAGTTTCTTTCATAACAACTACGGCTCATTGAGATTCATATCGATGCCGTTGCTTGGAAAAGGTTTTACAAATATTTACCACGTTTTAAACATGTAAATGTTTTTAAAATGAAGTAATCGATTTCATTTAAAAAAAAATAGTACATTTAAGGCATATTTTACATCGAAAATTTCAAGGATAGAAATGACTCCAAGTATTTACCAAACAATTTGAAAAGATGAATCAAAAGAAGAAATTAACATTTCATTTAAAATATGAGTTACGACAACAACACCATTCTCTCTTAATTTTCTCATTTCGATTTTGTCAATATAATTTTACATACGGACTAAAATATGACGCTTGAATTTGATTTTAGTGGACTTTACATTTGTGGACTTAAGTTAGTGGACGTTTAAGTAATGGACTTAACAATAGTGTGGGCTTTAGAACTGCTGTGGGCGTAAGAATTGTGGACAAAAAGTCTGTGGACGTAAAAAAAGTGGACATAAAGTCCGTGTACCCATCGTTTCAGAAATGAGTCAAAAGGCTACACTCCCAAACTTACTGATTCTTAATTGGAGAGGTTGATGGAATTTACACTCCAACAAAAATATACGGTTACTAGTTGAATACAGTCGAGTCAATCCAGTCTTACAACTCCACAGAAAACTCAAGATGGCCATCGTCGTTTGACACAGTTACTCAATTAAAATCAAGGTACACGGAAAACGTTCCTCGTCCAATATATTTTCCCTTATGTTGTAAAAATTGTGTTTAGACGAGAGAAATGTATGTTTGTTACTTAATTTCTCTCAATTGAGAAACAACGTCAAATGACGGTGGTCATTATGAGTTTAGCGTTGAGTTTTGAGACCGAGGTACCTAGCCTGTATCAATGCCTTTGCCCAGGTATACTATTTGAAGCAAGGAACTAAAAAATACGTGAGTGACTAACTCAAATTGCGAGTTAAGAAATTCCGATGCGCTCATTGTGATTTTACAGTCATTATTTAGAAATAAATTAAAGGGGGGGGGGGATTTCCAACGTTAGCGTCAGTTTGCAACAGATCTATTGTGAATTGTTGCTTTAGCTGTTCCTTCCTTCCTGCGGAATATTTTGCACAGCTAATAGATTGAAAGAAGATAGTAGATTTTCTGATGGTGTTTGAAAACGAACATCAATGGTGGTTTT
>NW_017548003.1:5027457-5052874 GCF_001854935.1 Bemisia tabaci
CCTCTGACGCGAAATAGTTGCTTAAAGCGTTGCGGCGCGGCAGGCAACCAGCGTGACACGCACACAGGCGCCTACAAACCTAACGGGATACTTCACGCGTTGCGCAATGCGTGAAGTATCCCGTTAGGTTTGCAGGCGCCAGTGCGCGTTCTGCGCTGCTAACACGCCGCTCCGCTCTGTGTTAGGCTCTAATATTTAAACTCGCGGAATCAGCGTTTTCCAACTCATGATTTTAAAATGTTTGCACTCTCTGCATTGATTATTCCCTTTTAAACTGATGAAAAAGAAATATATACTCCTGGAAAATATAATGTGTTTTTTGTGAATATAATAGTGGTTCCGTGTCAAATTTAATGATTTCCAAAACATTCAATAGTATTATTTTATGTTTTGGGCTTTTAATGTGCTGCAGCGTGGTGTAAGCGCAACTAAACGCTTAAAATCGGACGTATTTGACTCAAGGAGATCGATGTACAAATAAGTTAAACACAAAAAATTGCGTGCTTCTTAGTTTTTTCCTCTTTCATTAATTTTTGAATAGTTTCTTTCATTACAACTACGGCTCATTGAGATTCATATCGATGCCGTTGCTTGGAAAAGGTTTTACAAATATTTACCACGTTTTAAAAATGTAAATGTTTTTAAAATGAAGTAATCGATTTCATTTTAAAAAAATAGTACATTTAAGGCATATTTTACATCGAAAATTTCAAGGATAGAAATGAAACCAAGTATTTACCAAAGAATTTGAAAAGATGAATCAAAAGAAGAAATTAACATTTCATTTAAAATATGAGTTACGACAACAACACCATTCTCTCTTAATTTTCTCATTTTGATTTTGTCAATATAATTTTACATATACGGACTAAAATATGACGCTTGAATTTGATTTTAGTGGACTTTACATTTGTGGACTTAACTTAGTGGACGTTTAAGTAATGGACTTAACAATAGTGTGGGCTTTAGAACTGCTGTGGACGTAAAAATTGTGGACAAAAAGTCTGTGGACGTAAAAAAAGTGGACATAAAGTCCGTGTACCCAACGTTTCAGAAATGAGTCAAAAGGCTACACTCCCAAACTTACTGATTCTTAATTGGAGAGGTTGATGGAATTTACACTCCAACAAAAATATACGGTTACTAGTTGAATACAGTCGAGTCAATCCAGTCTTACAACTCCACAGAAAACTCAAGATGGCCATCGTCGTTTGACACAGTTACTCAATTAAAATCAAGGTACACGGAAAACGTTCCTCGTCCAATATATTTTCCCTTATGTCGTAAAAATTGTGTTTAGATGAGAGAAATGTATGTTTGTTACTTAATTTCTCTCAATTGAGAAACAACGTCAAATGACGGTGGTCGTTATGAGTTTAGCGTTGAGTTTTGAGACCGAGGTACCTCGCCTGTATCAATGTCTTTGCCGAGGCATAGGTACTGTTTGAAGCAAGGAACTAAAAATACGTAAGTGACTAAAGTAAATTGCGAGTTAAGAAATTTCGATGCGCTCATTGTGATTTTACAGTCATTATTTCGAAATAAATTAAAGGGGGGGGGGAATTTCCAACGTTAGCGTCAGTTTGCAACAGATCTATTGTGAATTGTTGCTTTAGCTGTTCCTTCCTTCCTGCGGAATATTTTGCACAGCTAATAGATTGAAAGAAGATAGTAGATTTTCTGATGGTGTTTGAAAACGAACATCAATGGTGGTTTTGATGATGAAAAGAGAACAAAACTGCCAGCCAAAGCAAACACGCCGTAACTCAATTCCAGATTTTCTATTTTTCTTCCGCACATACTGCTGTTATACAAGAAAACTCAGGTGGCAAAAGGCTTCATTTTTTTTCATTGAGCTCTCAATGGTATGCCAGAGTCGACTGAAAAAAGTGAAGGGTGAATATTCGTTCGCTTTCATGAAAAACATTTCGTCAGAGAAAAATCGAAACATGTTTGAATGGAATGACGGCCTTTTAACTTTGGACGGCAGAAAAGTCCTCTTTAAAGTACTCAGTGTCAGTGTGACACACGGAGAAAAAAACTTCGTGCATGGGACCCGATGTTGAGGTCATATGGATCTGTGAAGCTTTCTGATCACGCATCCGAAAACTTGAGGTCGAACTGCCGAAGTTCGGGTCAGACATCTAGGTACTTCGGTAGGTACCGCAGTACTTCAGATGTGTGACCCGAACCCTTCGGTATATATCGAAGTACTTCAGATATCTGACTCGAACTTCAGCAGCTGGACCTCAAGTTTTCATATACGTGATCCGAAAACTTCAGGGATCCATATGACCTCAACTTCGGGTCCCACTCACGAAGTTTTTCTCTCCGTGCACAATGTTAATGACAATGCATCAAATCATACAACTATTCCTTCTCAAAAGTCGTATAGATTGCATATCGACGGTGAAACTACCAAACCACGTATCTCGGTTTGCGACGTCGCAGACTTCCTGTCATACTTTATTTTTTAAATGAAAAACTACGTAACATCCAGTCTTGAAAATTTCTGTGATTTTTCCTCTTTGTGCGGAGAAAATTCCGTGAAAATTTCAAGGAATGATATTGATTTGGTCTACTGCAAAAAAATAAAATGTGAGCGTAGATTTTTAAACACCGCAAACGAGATACGTGGTTTGGTAGTTTCACCGTCGATATGCAAAAAAACGAAGGCGCGCTGCGTTTGTTGTGAGCGCGTTGCACTTTAAGTCTTTATCGAGCAACTTTCCGACTAGATCAAAGAGGAGCCAGATATGGCAGCTAAGAGCTTTTTTTGACCGCGGAGCGTGTCATGTGATTGACCCGTTTTGCCACGAAGCGGGTCTTTTTTTCACACAAATCGATAGGAAAACTGGAAAGATGCGTACCTACATTGCGGCGTTTCCAAAATTTTCACGTGAATGTTAGTCATTCACACAAATAATTATTTAAATCTGAGTTTCGTACAGCGTTTGGCGATGAGTTATGACCTAGAAAAAGTTACATTGAAAAATGTTCTTCAACGTCGCAAGATGAGACATATACTGTCTTTTCCCAATTTCACCATCGATTCGTATGTATTGGAAAATTGGGAGGAAATTCATGAAATCCACGCAGATGCCTTTGAGTAACCTGGGCTAGAATTCTACTTTATTATTCCATTTCAGGCGTAGTGTAACACAGAAGCAATATAACAATATGTCGACGGCATAAGTCCGCAATCACATATCTCGTTGGCGGTGTCTGAAAATCTTCGCCTCTGTGTTATGCTTTTAAAGGAGAAAAGATTGACATCATCTCTTGAAGTTTTTGCAGAATTTCCTCCGCACAGAGAAGAAAAATCACGACAGTTTTAAAGAATTGCCGTTGAGTAGTTTTCCGTTTAAAAAGTAAAGTATGACAGGAAGTCTGGGCCGTCAGAAACCGAGTTATGTGATTGCCGACTTACATCGTCGACGTATATCTCTAAGCACATTGCACTGCACTTAGGAACAGTAATTCGCTGAACACTAAAATCTGCACCTCAGCACCTGATTTTGCTTTACCCTTCCAATCCGCACTTGGGTACAGCCGGCTTTTTTTCCTGTGCTTTTGTACATTTTTCCTCTACTAGGTGACACTTTTTCCCCACACTCCACTACATCCGGCAGAAGTTAAAGCAAAGTTGATTTTTAAGCGCTCAGCCGATAGGCAGCGCTTTTTGATTTCGACTTGCCTCTGGAGTACTAGTATACTAGTGCTAATTCGTTTAAATGGCGCACCAGCTCATCGATGTGTAGGCTTTTTGGGGGGGGGGGTCCAGTTTTAAAATAAATAAAGCTGTGAAAACCATATTTTACGCTTGTAACTTAATGCGCAGGTAGTTTCGATCGTTTGTCTATAAGAAAATTTCTTAGTGGTAAAGTAATTCTTATCGAAATTGATCGTTGAACTCAAATGAAGCCTAAAAAAAACGCGCCTGATGAGCTCAACGGTGAGCTCATTTTCGGGAAACGAAAATACGCGTTTACGGTTTCCTTGGTAACCTTTGTTCGCTATCAGCTGATGTTTTATTTCCATTTCTCAGCAAAGTCGACGGAGTTTATACTTCCTTTCTTCACTAAATACATTGACTAACACCTGAGCGCATTTCTAATACGACAGTATTAGAACTTTCCCGCTTATTTTTTCTCTGTTTTCGCTCATACCGCGCATCATTTTTCGGCCGTAGATGTCCATCGATGATCTACACTTACGGCAGTTGAGTTTCGCAGAGCTCAAGGAGACAATATTTTTCGTGGACAAGACACGGCTCATCAGGGATTTCCTCCATGCCACGGGTCCGCAACATATGATACTCCAGACTAAACGCGGATTCGGCAAAACGACCAACTTGGACATGATCCGCCGCTTCCTGGAGATTGACGCCTCCCACAACGGCACGAAGGAAACGGACAAACTCTCGCACAAGAGCTACAAGACTTTCGCGACCAAGGTTCCCAACAAGAACCAATTCTTAGACGTGTTCAGAGACCGGCCGCTTTTCGCGAAAAACTTCGGTGAGCACAAAGTCATCTTTTCATTCAAAAAATTCACATTTCAAAAATTGCTAAAACGTATTTGTGGTGAAGTCCATGCTCATGATTTCGTGATGTAAGTTGGCTGTTTCTTCTTTACGGCGGTCTTATGGATATCAATATAAGCTAATAAATGAGAAAAAATACTAAAAAGTGGCCCGAATACTGTATGTAACAAGGTGGAGGAATCGTGCTGGATCCACACCACTTCGCGGGGAAAATGAAGCAGAGAAGATCCAAAAAGGGGGCCTCTTTCCCCTCAGTTTTGCACTGTTACTCGTTAGAGTTGAAAAAATATTTTTGACTCTAATTATAATTTTTGGATCTTCTCGGCTTCATTTTCCCCGCGAGATGGTGTGGACCCAGCACCATTTCTCCACCTTATTATGAGCTAATATCATGTAACAATAGTGTCCTGCTCAGGCGCCGTCAACAGCTGAAAGGAAAATCTATTTAAAACATTGAAAAACCACCATGTCACATTAAAAGAGTGGTTTCGGAACCATGTCATATTAAATGGACTGAATACATCTAATTGCGTTAAATGAGAAGAAAGATGTTGAGAAACCGAAAATTTTATATTAAAATTTTGAAGAAAAAACACAAGTTTTACAAAAGATTAGTCACACTGAGCCTGAAGGGCTGAAGATGCGTTACGTAGCGCTCACATGAGTCGAAGGTGGAATGGACCAAGAATAACGGGCAGTACACGCTTTTATAGACTTGATGACGTCACTGGTGGTGAGACTTCAAGTCTATACGCGATTGGCTGGCCATAATCAGTGGAGCTATCAGTTGCAAGTCTAGTCATTAACTTTATGGGTGATGGCTGCATGATAGGACTGAAAAGATGAAAAATGAACAGCCATCCCTAATGACCAGTTAGGTTGGGTTAGGGTGGGTGATGGCTGCATGATAGGACTGAAAAGATGAAAAATGAACAGCCATCCCTAATGACTAGTTAGAATTTATATGAAAAGGAAGTTTAAAATAAATGAAGATGCAGGGATTTCAGGATCTGTGACATAGGTACCCCTCGCCGAGTAGAAATTGCTTCTGCGATTTCACCATGGGAGTTAGGAAAAATGGGTGTCTAAACCGAATAGTTGAAAGAAAGACTACTAACTTAAAAATCCATATGAAAGAGCATTCGTAGATTTCCGGCATTACATTCAAACAGAAGATGGATCCTTCAAGCGCTACAGACGCAATGCTGTGTAAAAAAAGGGAAATCTTGCAACGAATAGCTGTAGAGATTATAGACTTAATCAACACAGATGGTATAAAAGATACAAAATTCGATGAATGATAAAAACGGTCTTTCTGTCATGATTAACGAAGTGAGATGCAAGGGAAGAGTTTAATTGATTTTGCTTTGTCTTTTTCAGGTAAGTAGCGGAGAATTCAAAGTACGTATTAGTAGCGATAAGATCGGAAACAAAAGGTAAGTATTGATTTGTAAAAAGAGTGAGCACAGATATGTAAAAAAAAAAACTAATGTAAAATGAATAACCGGAGTTGTCTTTACGATCAAAAAATTGAAAAAGAAGGTGGTTGATAAAAATTGCATGAGCATTGCGCAAGTACGAGCAAGACTGAGCAAGATCAAAAGGAATCAGAGATAGAGATATTGACGGAAGAAAAAATGTGAGGTCATGTTTAACGCCAAAACAACTAAATAACTTGATTAGGACTAAGTATTACGTTAAATATGTATAAAAATAGTTGAATTTTGTTTAAGCCCTATAGTAATGCAGGGACAGAGTTGAGCTGGTTCAGGATAATTTTAACTTTCACACTTGAAAAAAATGCCTAAACACGTTCTTGTCAGTTATCAAAGCGATTGCACATATGTATTAAGTGAAGTAAGAGGATTATACTGAATAACAACAACCAATTGTTTTCTGTCATGCGGAGTGTGCAAAAAAGTGTGCCTGGTGGGAGTGATAAGTTGAAAAAACACTTTTCGAGTTAAACTAATCGCGCCAAACACAGTGCGGTCGACGCGCGGTGCATATTAGCGCCTACAAGACTGTGGGAATACTTCACGCACTGCGCCAGACGCAGCGCTAGCGCTTGCACAACTGTAGGAATACTTCACGCATTGCGCGTTCACTATGGTGCGCGCTTTAATCGTTGAAAATTCGCAATTTCTCGGAACCGTGGAGTGCGCACCACTTCCGATCAATTTGCAAGCACAACGTAAGCCTACAATCCTACACTGGAAAAAAAAAAAAAAAAAAAAAAAAAAAAAAAAAAAAAAAAAAAAACACATTGGATCTAGAGTCCAGACTCTTGAAAACATTGACAAGAAAAAATACTCTTGATTCAATCGGATATTTGCTTGAATCAAAACGAAATCCGCTTAAATTATAAGAGGTTTGGTTTTTGATTTAAGCTAGATTCTGATTGAATCAAGAGTACTTTTTCTTGTCGACGTTTTTAAGAGTCTGGACTCTAGATCCAATGTATTGTTTTTTTTCCAGTGTAAGACCGAGGAATCGTTGAGATTTTGCAGGCCTGAATGGTATCTTAGTCCAGTGAGTTATTCATGCTGGAGTTCGTGTGTCTTCTTTAATCGACTATTGCTGACCTCTTTAATGGCTAGGAAATCGACCGGTCTCTCGTTATTGAGAGCAATCACTGCACTAAAGATTAAGAAACCTTTTGTTCTGGAAGTAATTTTCAGAAATGATAATTTCTATTTTTTTTTTGTGGTCTTAAAAATTTTCAAATAATTTTAGTGAACATTCCGCGTACAGTTCCAAAACTTTAATTAATAACTACTTTTATTAAATGCAGGTGAATATCCAGTTATCTGGCTGGACTTTGATACGAAAGGAGTCAAAACGCGCAGCGAGGCAGGCTTCTTACGCCATCTCCTCAACAACACTCTCCGATCGGCGTTCGAGGATCACGCTTACCTCATCAACTCATCGATGATTTCAGCGGATGACAAGATGAACGTGAGGAAGTTCCTCTACCCGAACTCTTCAACCCATGACGTCACGCCGCGACAGGGTGTCGCCCTCCTGAAAAGACTCCTGAGGCAGCAATTCCAAAAAGACGCAATCACACTGGCCGACAACGTGGACGCAAGACTCCGAGAGGTCATCTTCGACCCGGAGCAAGAACTCGACGAAAAAGTGGACGTGTTAGACATCCTGATCGACGAAAACGAACCGTCAGGCCGAATGCTGATGACATGCGTACTTCTGCCACCTGGTGGCTCAAAATTCAACCACTGGTTCGGGAAACAGTATGAGGGTGTCACAGAGGACATACTCGAAACGGTGGTATACAAAAAGCCCTCTTTCTTGAATCGAATGTCTCAAATGAAAGCGTGGTACGGTGGCTACGGTGACAAGTTCAATCTTTACTCCGTCATGAAGTATATGAATTGGGGTAGGAAAAAATTCCAACCTCTCTGGACCGAGCTGGGGTCACTGGACACCTTTAAAATGGCGTTTGCTCCAGATTGTTT
The DNA here is from genome assembly GCF_001854935.1 of Bemisia tabaci. Classification (NCBI taxonomy): domain Eukaryota; kingdom Metazoa; phylum Arthropoda; class Insecta; order Hemiptera; family Aleyrodidae; genus Bemisia; species Bemisia tabaci. Next base: position 5,035,480 of record NW_017548003.1, read on the forward strand.
CGGTCCGAAGATTTTGGAGTGTTTTGTTGGGTGTGAGATTACACCCGCCAATTTCAGCTCTCACTTGGAGGTCTTTCCTCAAGCTATGAGAAGTCTAAAGAGCCTGCAAAGACTTGCCTTCCCAGTGGAGGCATCGGTATGTACCGATGAGGTGTTGCTTCACTTTGTCGAGTTTTTGGTAGATCTTGGTTACCTGAACCGCACGGGTAGAGTTTATAGACCACGCTCTAGTCCACGCAAAGAGTACCAAATACTGAAGGTTCCAAACCTGGAGGTGGAAGACTACATCTCGAAGCTAATCTATAAGACGGTTGTGGCTGAAACCCCTCTCAATGGAGATGAAAATTTCCGACTGGAATTATTCGAAGCAATTTTCGGAGTCAGTGAGTCTCAGGAAACCATGCGTAGGTTTGCGACCGCTTTAGCTACACTACTCAGGACATCTGAACGTGCAAACCAGACATCACAAGTAACTTTAGGTCACGCGCTTCGGGTACATTTGTTACATCCGCCAACGCAATTCAACGTGCCTTACGTGAAATTAGGCCCAAATGATGCAGATTTGGATAGAGGAAGGCCAAATTTTGACCTGGTCTTCGCTGTCCGAGCTAAGGATGCTCCAGCTGTAGGGTTTTTCATGAAAGTCGAGTTGGATGAAAAATCTACGGCATCGGATCAAATTTTGAGTGACGTTGTAAATGATTTCCAGTTAGAGGAGTTACAGAATATACCTAAAAAAGGGACGGTGAATGTGTTGGTAAAAATGGGTTGTGATGATGAGATTTGCAGGCTTAATTATCTGTATAATAGTACTCAACTTGACCAGAGCAAACAGTTAGAGATTAAAAAGGAGCAAGTTGCGAGGGAAGCTCGTGAAAAATGGAACAAATTTTGAAGATGTTCTTCCCAATGAAAAAACACAAGGTTCCGTCACGAGGTTAGGTTTTGTTTGAACGATGAGTGTCCCTTTTGTGCTGAAGACACAGCGTGAGAACGTGTGTCACAGAGGGGGATCCTGCGTTTGGCAACACTGGATTCCCTACATTTAAACCTATGTTAAATAATCGATTCTTGTCGGAGCACCTGTCCACTCCAAGGATCGATACATTTCCATAGGTTTAAACGGAGAGTAACAATGTTGCCAATTTGCTGGATCCGCCAATGGTGCGTCAGAAACTCAGTAAAAATCTGTGAAAGAAAGTTTCTTCCATTGCCCTACACTAATGACCAACCTGTCAGCCAACTTAGCGCGCGTTCATTTTATAAGCTTAATATTGTAGAATTATAGGGGACTGAGATACGTTCAACCTGCTCAGGCTATCATAAATTAAATGGAGTGTTGATTGAACAATCATTAATGAATTCTGTTAGGCTGCGGAAAACTGGAAAAAATCGAGAGAGAAATACAAATTTACGTTTACCGTAAAAGAAGGACTTGAGCTAATTGCTAAGAACGATGTTCACCAAGATTGATATAAATTAGTGCAAGAGCTCAGACGAAATGATAAAAATGTCTAAAAGTACCTATCTATTTCTGCTCAGCAGCTGTCCACTTTGCATATTATAAAGAATGAGGGTGCTTGCAACTTTTCTCAAGGTGCATATTCGAATAAAAACAGAGGCGGGTCCAGGAATTTGGCAAAACCGTATTTCCTCCATTTAAACCTATGCGAAATAATCGATTCTTGTCAGAGCAACTGGCGGCCTGGCCCCTCCAAGGATCGATACATTTCCATAGTTTTAAATGGAGAAAGGACAATATTGCCAATTTGCTGGATCCGCCAATGAATAAAAATAAGAAAATAGAGACAAAATATTTAAGGGTATGCAACCCTAAAGTTGTAACGTTGTCGATGATGAGATCTACAACGCTGCTGCACTTTCACTACCAGTGGTCCAATTCCCTCGGGGCTCTCGAAGGAGAGTTTGAAGGGCACAATCGGTACCCTCATGGGCGTAGCTAGGGGGGTCCTTTTCTGGGGGAACCTGCCCCCCCCCAGAAAAACGGGATCCTCCATTCCTCACCCCCTGCTCTCTTCACCACGAGAAGTGGTCCCATGGCCCTCCCCAGAGAAATTTCCTAGCTACGCCCCTGGGTACCCTTCAAATTCAACCGCCCGCTGGAAGAAGGTGCAATTTTAGGTGTCTTATTCTTATTGTCATTGTGAAAATGTCTTGATTTTACTAGCCCCAATGTTCCTCGCTGCTTATTTATAGATGGAGGTGGCTGTAAGGCGTGAATGACCGATAATCGATATCTTCCCATTTAAAGTTGGGATAAAGAATCGCTTATATTGAGGTGTTAGGTGCAGCACCCTGTTTATCGATTCTTTTCCATAGGTTTAAACGGCAGATCAATCGATTAGTGGAGTATACTGACGGTGTAAGTCCGCAACCACGTATCTCGTTTGCCAATGTTTAAAAATACATAAGTGTATTTATTTATATTTTTATTTGGAGATCTCTCTTGAATTAAATTATCCTGTAATAATTATAATTTCGGTAACTTTGTTATAAATTGGATTGTTAATTCCGATACTATGCTGATGTTTTGTTTTTTCCCTCATTTTGATTTTCAATATATTCATACTTGATGTTTTCCCCACTTTTTTCTGTTTTTAATTGCTATTGATGATAATAGTATTGTATTGTTTTGAAATTTCCATATATGTATGACAACCTAAAATAAAATAAGTGCACAGGAGATTATTCTAATGCCTTCATGGTTATTATTAACTGAAATTTCCTACCAATAAAGAAGTACTATGAGATCAAAGGGGCCGTCTCTGAATTACGTAATGTTCTGTAGGGGGGGAGGGGTCGAGGAGAGCGTTTCGCCATTTTTGTTACGGCACAAAACAGTTACAAGGAGAAGGGAGAAAGGGGGTCAAAAAGTGCATAATTTTAATAATTTAGTACAACATAATTTAAGGACGGCCCCTGAGGTGAAACTAGCAGCTTCTACGTTGCAGAATCTGATTAAAACCCAAAGTTGCCTACCAAATCAAAACCATGGTTCTTCCTGAAATTTTGCTAGTTATCAGAATTCTAACCCACTTTTGCATGTCTTTCAGGGCAGTCCGGTCAAAAATAAAAAAAGCATCAACATCCAAACCTCAAAATTCAGTGAAGTGGTGAAATCCCCAGCATACATCGACAAGACGGACTTCTTGGAGGCTTTCTTGAGAATGCCTAAACACCTTCATATCACTGCACCTCGAGGCTTCTCCAAATCGACGAATCTGGACATGCTCCATTATTTCTTTGAGCACGAGCTCGACGAAAACTTCACGGCAAAAAACCCAGAAACATCGAAAAAATTAGAAATTTTCAAAAACACCAAATTTTTCAAGAACAACAGTACACTCTTCTGGTCGCATTTCGCGAAGTACCCCGTGATAAAACTAGATTTTAGCCCCTTAACAACGAAAAATTACACAGAGTTTCAAAGCACATTCTACACGCACTGCGTCCGCCCCCTTTTGGAGAAGTTCAGTTATCTAGCAAACAGCACCAAGATTGTCAACCCTGAGTATAAGAATGAAATAAAAATGATGTATTCCCCTGATTATCCTTGGGGCGAGGGGGCCATGATCACGTTTGGCGACTTACTCTCTACCTACTTGTCAAACCACCATGGGGTCAAACCAATTCTCCTCATTGACGAGATCGATGCTCCAATCAGATCCGTGCTTTTTGAGCAACATACTCCCATCGATGGTGAATGCATATTTCAGTTTTGTATCGTGTTCGTCGATGACATTATTAAACAAGAGGATATAACTCGCGCTCTTTTAACTGGTCGTGGCCGCGTTGCAGCCCCATACTTAAATTACGGTAGGGGCGCTCTGTACTACGAAGTTACCATCACGCACAGCTCTATTTTTGACACCAAAGAGCTGTACGGAGCTTACGGTCTCACAAAGAAAGATGTCGAGTCTTTCAAACATGATTTTCAGTTGTCAGACCTCGCGATGGAGAATATCGAATCACGGTACGAGGGTTACTGCGTTTATGACGATAAAATGATATTCGAGGCAAAGAGTGACAAAGCCCAAACCGCGAGACAGGAAAGACCTGTTGCTAAAATCTTTAACACGTACTCAATTTTACAGCGATTACACGCCGGGGTTGAGGATGATTGGTGGATCTATACTGCAGGTCTACAAGATTTGGAAATGTTCTTTTCACACAGGACTCGCCTGTCCGATAAGGTTAAAGAATGCATCCTGACAAATTGTTCCTTTATTGCGAAGGAACAATTAGAATACGTGGAGCTTTTGAATTTCAGGACTGCCATTAATTCCCGTAACTTCAGCTCTATCGATGAGAATGTGTTCCTTCAATTCTGTGTGGAATCAGGGTACTTTACGGTCCTCAAGAAGTTTCAAGGTAAATTCTGGATAGCGCCACCTAACGCTGAGATTCGCGAGCGTTTAGAGGCAGAAATATTCCTTCTACCCAAAAAAGGAGTAACCCGTTAGTGATGATCTCTGAGGGCCTTACCTTAAATTTTCATCAGCATTGTAAATGTTTCCTATTTCCTTTTTAATTTCTGTCCAATAAATAACGCCTCATACTTATTATAAGTTAAAAATGAAAGAAACATACGGCGTTTTTCAGGTCAGGGTGTGACGTATGATTCGTTTTTCTATTTGCCCTCCTCTCTGTATAGGAATTACAATGGACCACTAGACAAGGTACGAATTTCAGCATTCTGATACATGTTTCTTAAACAAAATTTCACGTAAAACACGGCGCACACAACGAAAATTACAGATATCAACTCCTTACGAAGATATTTAATGATTCTTGATGCGTAAATTCAAACCAGCCGCTCACGAAAACTCAGCGCTCTACGTAATTCACATCGCGCGCTAAACGTTACCATGACAGTCTCTGCTATATTAAAATCTGGCAACCTCAATTTTGACGCTTTGGCTCAGCTGTAGCAAATTGCTTATAGTTTGAACATTAAATGGTGGGAAATGAACATTGCTCGATTGAGAAGATTGCTGAAACCGTTGTAGTGCACGATTTGACTCACGTAGAGCTTTGAGTTTCTTGTGAGCGGGCAGTTCAAATTCCTCGTAACCAATGTGAAGTAAAAACGTTAATACCTTCGTTAGGAGTTCGTTTCAGTAATATTCGTTGCGTTAATCGTGTTCTACGTGAAATTCTGGTTAAGAAACATGTATCAGATTGCTTAAATTCGTACCTTGTCTAGTGGTCCATTGTACGGAATAAATGCAGAAATTCGTTGTGAATGAATGTCCTTTGAATGAATATCTCATTTTGTTCATTTTTACCGGAAATCATAATTTTATAATTCACACATTATTTATTCTCAAGGACACAAAACTATCATAAGAGACCATCTCGCGCTGGAACTTGAGTTTTCCTTATTAATTTCTGTCAGTTTTGGGCCAATGGACTTCCGGATGACGGAAATAATATATGAGATCAAATAATTTGTTTAAATCCTGTAACTTTTGAAGAAAAAAAATGATTAAAAAATAGTAAAGAGACAGCTAAGTTAATAATTATACGAACAGATTGCAGATTGCAGGCGTAAGATGCGTTCAGAAAGATTTGATAATGCGTATGATGATTTTTCCAACCTGCCTTTAAATTCAGTACATATAAATGAATTTTTTTTAAAAATTGAAATTATAGTTGAAATTATTACTATAGGAGGGAAAAGCTCGGATGAGCTTTTTTCATAAGAACGAAAAAATTTTCACAGAAGGAAAAAGCTCAGATGAGTTTTCCTGGTGAGAATTCTAATTTTACAGAAAAAATACTGAATGGCAACTCATCCTCAGCTCCTTGTCTAAAGTAAATAATTATTTCCCTTGATACTACTATTTCTAAATGAAGTAGCTTTATATTTTGAAGAATGAGTTTTACCAATGATCGAGCCTCAAGTCGCCAAGGAGGAGACGTTCAGTCTAATTCTCCTCAATGCGACCAACATCCAACGCTTAAGGAGATCTGTCCAATACAGGTGCAAACTAGAGGAAGTTGTGAGGAATGGACACGAATAATTGAAACAACGTCATGTTGGGATAATCATGTTTTATTAGTCATTTATTTCCCAAATAAAGAATTACGAAGCGACAAGAATTTTTATTTCATTTTTAGACATAGGCCAACAAAGGTACCTGCATGCAACATGAAGTTCAAAAGTGTTATTCTAAGATACATATTTTCGTATCATTTCGTACATATTTACGTATCATTTTGTCGTCTCCTAGACAGGGTAACGTAATTCCATTCCATTGTTGCAAAATCTACTCAATCCATTCAATTTCTTACGGGAAAATGACTGCAGTTTCTGTCCAACATTCACTGATTTCTTCGTGTGATCAAAAGGAAATGTACTTGATTGAGTCAGAATAGCCAACCAATTTCCGGTCAAAATACAATTGCGGAAAATTAAAATGTAGTTAAATTACTTTTTGTAAGTAATTATGATTTACTCCCTATAAAAATACCGTTGATCATGCTAGATCGCCATGTTGAAACTATAGAAAGATACGTATCTTTTAGAAATCATAGATTTCCCATCATAGTATATACTTTCATGAATATCAATGTTATGTATCTGTGTAACTCTTTTTTTACCATCCCTGCAAATCTATGGAAAACGATCAATAATTGTACCTCTAAAAATTCAGTATGAGCGGAATGAAACATTACAATCAAAATACATGTTCAACCACTTCCACTATCGATATCATCGATCGGTAGCCATCATAAGATCGTCAGAGGTTCAAGCATTTAGGCGTGGGTAATTGGACACGCTCAAGCGTTTACTTTGAGACCCTGATGGGTAACCTGTTGGCAGTCTTAGGACAGTAGCTCTACAAGACTTATGGCCGTTTTCAAGAAAAGGGTTCTTAATTCACCACGCTAAAATTTTTGAAAAGGGATTTTCATCGAATCGCTTCAAGAAACACAATTTTTAGTTTTTCGGAGAATAATTTCTCTCTTATCCTTAGTATTAAGTTGTAGGTGGTTTATTAGTTGATGTTTCCTCCAACGGAGAGCGTTATATTTCATCATAATCAGACAATATTTTACCCTGAACGCTCGGATCAGTGGTGACTCTTAAAAGTTGGCAGCACTGTTTTACCTACATTCAAATGTATGTAAAACAATCGATTTTAGGTGAGGCAGGTCGCCTCACCTAAAATCGATATTTTCAATGGTTTTAAGTGGAGGAAAAACAATGTTGCCAACTTGCAAAATCGCCACCAGTAAGATGCAATTAGTAATGAGAGCTTATATTTTTGTTTCGATCTGCGCATAGTGGATCGAGTCGATCAGAGAGGTTGGACATGAAATTTTTGACTAAAACTGCAAATTTTGATGTTTATTTCGTCACATTTTAAATTATAGGGGGTGTTAATTCAAGACGATTTCACGAGGGAACCATTAGAGTCACTTCAGAACCTCAAAGTCTTGTATAAACGGAGTTACAAGCGCTTAAAGTTTCCAGATTTTGTCCGACCTCTCCTATTGATTCGATTCACTGTGGTTCACTGCGTTCGGTTTCAATCGTGGTCATAGCCGGTTCATCCCTTGGACGCATTATACAAATGAGGGGATATCAATTACTTCGTGCTGGATTATGACGACAATATTCTTTTACAGGGAGTGATCATAAATTTAGACTGTTTCGTGAATAAAATGCAGCCCAGAAGTTCGGTCCGTGCGGCAAGGGGGACTCGGCCGTTGTTCGCTTGGCCTGCTCGCTCACATCCTCCAATGATAGCTCCCCGTTCATGAATCGGGCTCCGAAGTTGGTTTGGAACCCGGAATAACGTTGCTGCAAAACATTCAACATTCAGTCATTATTACAGTGGCTCGCACAAAATATTAGAGAATGATCAGTTGGGTCATGTGGACTGCATTTTGCAATTTGGACCTATAAATTGTGGCTCATCTGAAAAAACACTTATGTGCATAGGGAAACTAATTAGGGGCACGTCGAGGTCACCATTTTGTTGCGTACATTTAGCAACAATCAGAACTATTGAATAACGATTCACTTTTATAATAACAATATTCATAATAATGCTGTGGATATGACTTTATTCACACGGGTTTATAGCATTACAATGCGTATGTATATAGAACTCTGTTACCACGGAGACATATCAGGTTGAAGCTTAATTGGCTTTGACAGGCACATACGTTGTTTTTAAACCGGGCCGGAATTTATAGGTCCAAATTGCAAAATGCAGTCCATGTGTAAAGAATGTCGGAGAAGAGGTTGCCCAAACAAGTTTTGGATTGGGCATCACCTGGGAAGAGGCAATGGACGGTATAGTCCCGTAAAGGGATGGCGGCAGGGCGTTGACGAAGGGATGTTGCGGCGTCAGTTGCCTGCTGATAACATTTGGGAGGATAGGGAAATGTGGCGTTTGGGTGTTGCAGAACGCCAGAGTGCGTTGTAGGAGCGACTATATACATACCAGTTGAGTCAACCTTAAAAGCAGTGGCGTGGCGTGAATTGCGATGTATCGATTTTCATGACATTTAAACCTATGGAAAAGGATCGATAAACAGGGTGTTCGCAGCGAACACCTTAAGAATCGATTCTTCACCACAGGTTTAAATGGCATAACAATCGATAAATCGCAATTCACGTCACGCCACTGCTTAAAAGGACGAGGGGTTAGGTGACGTTAACTTCTAAAGGTCATGGGAGGGTTGGACGATCACGAGGCTTTGCTTCAAAGTGACTTTTTTTTTAATCTCAAGAGTCTCGATCTTTAAACTTAAGTTCCAATATTGCCGTAAAGTAGCAAGCTCCGCGTGATTTTACAACTTTAAGCCTTTTCCTCTCGAAATCCCAAAATCTCACTCGACATTTTTATGAACCGAACTTTGTATGGTAAAAGCTCGCTATGCCGAGCTACGGCTAAGACAAAATACCGCTTAAGTTGAATTTTTTTTCGGTCCCTAGACACGGCTACGTGTAAAGTGAAGAATCGGTTAAGAGAAATTGCCGGTCAAGTCGAATTTTTGGTCGGTTCCTACACAATTTGACTTAGCGAGCTTTCACTGTAAGTATTACAAGTTATCCATCACAAAAATGAATTTTAACAGAAGGTTCATAAATTTGTAAACCAAGACACACAAATTTGTACCCTAACTGGTGTAACTCATTAGACCTAGTGCCCAGGGATTTTAGTTTTCAACACTGCCAGTGCCACTCTGTAAAATACTGGAGAAGGGACTAATTCACGCTCGCGTCAGAAAATGTAAGTGAATGCACCAACCTGCAAGCCGTTCGTAAAAATTCCGTCAACAGTTAGTTTGGCTGCAACCCTGAGGGCTTTGGCATATACATCCAAAGCAGTGATGTAACCGACAAATACGTCCTTCAGGTCCGACTCTGGATTTGATTTTAGACCAATGTTCAACCCACCCGTTTGGAATCCTCCCTGAACATGCAAAAAAGAAATACTATTACGTCCAATTTACATTACCATATTTAAGGGTCTCGGAGGGGAAGGCGCATAAGTGCAGTTTTTGAAAACATTGAGATATTAATAATTTCAAGTAAAACCAGGCTTAATGCATACTCTGTGAAAAATTCGCTCCCAAATTCAAATTTTCAAGCATCGAAAAGTCAGTTTAAACTTTCCTTCCGCTATGAGAATCCGTGCAATTTCGAAACTTCAAAAATGTATTTCTCGAAATAGCAAAAATTGCGCGTATGCGCCTTGCCCTCCAATCCTCTCATTTGTCTTCAAAAATGTATGCTAACCGTAACATTTTTTACTCACTTGTTTCACGGGCTCATTTAATTAAACACTCTAACATATCTCATGTTCTTAATTTTTGCTATGAAAACAGTTGTGCGGATTTTTGAGCTTTCAGTGAATTTTTGCACAATGGGAAGTAAATCCCTTAACATTTTCATAGGAATTGTATAAACGTCCTCTCGTAAAACATTAAATTGCCCAGTTAAATTTGGCAATAGCTGATGTGGCTTGGTTCCTTTCTGTTAAACGCGGTCCAAATGTGGTTAGTAATTTTAACTTCCGCCGCTGCCCGACCGCACTGTGTGGCGCAATGCGTGAAGTATTCATGCAGTCTTGTAGGCGCTATGCGTTTCAGGCCGACTGCTGCTGACCGCAGTGTGTTTGACGCAATGCGTGAAGTATTCATGCAGTCTTGTATGCGCTATGCGTTTCATACCGATCGCCGCACCGCTCCGTTCCAGGTCAAATTGCGTGTTCGGTTTCTCTCTTAAGTCGACTTATTAAAGTTGTTGTCTCTTGTATCACCGGAAGACGACAAAATTAGAAATTACTGTACTTTCACTCTCAGAAAATGAGAGATTTTGTCGCCTTTTCTCGTTTGTAATTTATTTTCTGAATCCGATTTTTCTCTCTCTTTTTTTGATACCTACATTCAAAAAGATTGCAAAATTTGCCGCCCCTTACATTTTGCCGCCATGGGCCGCGGCCCATGTGGCCACCCCGGCCTTAAATCCGGCCCTGTCGCGAACACGGTCATTTTTAGCTACTTACTTGCTCAATAAGGGTCTTCATTAGTAACGTTGCTTCGCGCAGTTCTGGTGGGAGTCTGCCTTTGGTTACCTCTAAAGATCCGAAGAGATTGTATCTGAAAGCGAGAAATTTTAGTTGAGATTCGAAGCTAAAGGGAGGTAGACTCGATCATTGTCTCTGACTTAAAATTAATTGCTGTTAAAGACTCAAATCCTGCAGTCTCAGACAAAAGTGGAAAAAAAACTCATAAAAGTAGTCTTTTTAAATCGCTTGAAGAATGTTGTCAGGTGGCCATCACTGTTCACGAGGGCACGCTAGTTGCAACATTCATAAATATCTTGTTATGTTTCATTTTATTTTCTTTAAACATACTTGAATCAGCGAAGAAAGTTTATCGAAACTAGAGTACCTATATAGCGAGAATATGGACAGATCGCTTCGTGGAGGGCTTAGGGCCCAAAAGTGCAGCCATTCTTCTAGCCAACTTCTAACACACAAAACACTGCGGCTAGTCTGCAGAGTCTGCAGGTTTCAATTCTAACCAAGATGGCCAAGAATGTACATAAATGAGCGTTTTTCTGCAAAAGGGAGTAAATTTATGCAAAAACTAAGTCAAATACGTGCTTTATAAACGACAGTTCCTAATAATTGTATAGATAAATCGCTCTGGATAATTGAAATTCATAGATTGGCTGCATTTCTGGGCCTTAGCTTCGTTCGCAGAGGCATCGGTGAAGGCCTGATGGATTCTCGGAGTTTTACATCTGTCTATACTCTCGCCATACAGGTACTCTTATCGAAACATGTCGAGAAACATCGTTGATTAATTTACTTTTAAGCGGAAAAACACGAAGAGAGATTTGCAACGTTGCAGTAGGAGATGTGCTCCTTTTTAATTTTGCCATTATGTCAAACCACAAACTAAAAACATCAATCTAATTATTATAAAAAAGTGGTGGCGATTAAAGCATCAATGTAATTTTTAAGGGGTGGCCCCTGAAGGTAAAGGTTCAGTCACACGATCAAATTGAGCTATCAAACTAAAGCTCTGATTGGTGGAAAAAGACCTGAGGTGAGGATGCGACCAACGAGAGGCCCAATTTGATGGCTTAATTTGATCGTGTAACTGGACGTTAAGAGGGTCGATGAAAATCTTGAGGAACTAGTAAGTAATTCTTCAAATCTTTCCCCCTGCATATTTTTCTCACGGAAAACTTTAATCTCGAGGACAGTCATCTTGCAAACTTACGCGAGAGAGACTTTAAAATCGTAACCGGACCGGACACTGAGCTTGTACAAACGGTCGAGATTATAATTTTTCAAGAAGGCGAGTGCGCTCGAGGCAAAGGCAGCATCCTGGTGCGGGATTTCTGATTGGCTGGAATAATTTGGAAGCAGGAGAAGTTGACCTCTGTATCCCACATGCTCGCGAAACTCTGAGGAAACAAAAAAATTAACATTATCAGAGAAAAGGTGGCGAAAGTAAGATTTCTTTATGGCTAATTATTTGCTAAAGCTTCTTTGATTGATTTTGTTTTGTTTTCGATCGGAGCTTTTAGGACATCTCCATGGATTGACTCGTAATCTGAAGACTCGCTCATATTTCAAAAGGGTTATAATGTAAAACAAAACGGAGTACTTCTATAAAGTTGCCGCCAGCTCTGTAGAACTTTCACCAATCAATTCAAAGTAGGTCAAATTTTTTTACCGATTTTGTGGGGCAAAGTGTTGCAATGTCTAATTTGGTAGAAACATTGCGTGGAAATAAAGCGTAAAGTCTGACAAAATGTACATTTCTTCTTATACAGTTTCCTTCATTGCCTAAAAAATACTGCACAAAAAACAGTCATCCTGATTTACGTTCTTTTCACTGACAAATATGTGTGTTAAAACGGTTTCCTTTGAATTTAGGGTGACTGTAGTTACGCTCGATTTGAGTCATAAAGAGAAAGAGAAAATAAAAATAAAAACATGAAAAAATTGAGTCATTCCGTTCGAAAGCAAACTGCACGTGCCTCTATCTTCCATCGGATAATGGGTAAGAATAGCAATCTCCAAGAATGGAAGATGTCGACAGAGGATTTATGCGTGAAATTATGAAGGTGAAGAACACCAATCAATCTCTTGAATGTAACTATTTGACCATTTTAACGTGTAAAATCTGTAACAACCTAGTCTAAATCACTCACTTGAGACCAGAACTACTTAAATCACGGTCTGCCTTCATTTGAGATAGTAGGCAGAGGCGCATCTTATGCGTCAAAATAGTCGCATCCTCAGAGATTGAAGGGGCTTGAAGACCAGAACGCGAACAAAAACGGAGCTACAGAGGGACTACTTGTTATAGCTTATGGTGTGAGCTCTAGCTTGAACAAAATTATTTGAGTTCTTATTGTTTCGGCTTTCTTAACGAGGACCTGCGGGAAAGATCCGCGGCATGAAACAATTTTAGCAGCAAAATTTGTACGATCACTTAGAAATTATTGATCAGAACCATCTATCTATTCGTTATTTGTTGTTTCTTCGGACGTGGTTTTGCTTTACAATTTGATGGTTCATTACCAGGCATTATTTCCAGGGAGAATATTTCAAGTGCAACCGATAGCCTTGAAACCGGCTTGAAGCGAACTTCTCAGCTTTAAAGGAAATTATATGGAAAAGGCTTTGAGACAGAATGTTAAATAACTTCCGATTCGCAGCATAACTGTTGTCCTAAATCCGATTTTTCAATTGCCTCGTGAGAATGGTTAACAGACACACTTTGATTTAGCATTTTGCCACTAACTGCACGTGGCAGAAAATCTAAGAGGGTGTTCTAGATCATACGAAACAAGTACATCGATTGATACCAAAGCATTTTCGAGGAAAGTTGACCTAGAATATTCAAATATGCGAAGAAAAATTGAATATTGTTTAATGTTACAGGCAGAATTACATGAACAAATATCCAGAAAATAGGAAACATGATAAAGGATTCAGGAAAAAACAACATCAGAGTTATTCCAATCCAGTTTTGCGTTTCTATAATTTATGCATTAAGGATAAATGAAAAATAACATGAATGGAAGCTATACGTTTCCTGGAAGGGGACCACACAACTCAAGAGTTGACTAGTGGTTTGATAACAAGTATTTTTCTTATTCGTCGAACCATTAAGTTTCTCTTCGGCAAAAATGTCAATTTTCCCTGTGTATCGCGATTTTATTTTGAATGTCCATTACACTTTTCGTGTTTTGTGGTTATGTGATTAATTTGTTATTTTCCAAATTAACTGAAAAACTCAGCCAATTATCCATTCATCGGATGAAAAGGAAAACGCCATGACAAGTTAGTACAAACTACAACAATTACGAGTGAATTGTAAACTCTATTTGGAACAAATCGTCAATTTCGCTTTTTGAAAGTAAAGTTAGCACTTTTAGGAGTTTTTGACGTGAAAATAAGATCTTCATATCCTAAAAATGTCCTCTAAAACAATATTCCGTCAAAAGTGAGAGATATAAAAGGAGCGTTCAAAAATGATAAATAGAAATTGGTTCGATGCTTTATGAGTCGACATTTACTTTCAAAGAGGACTGAAATATATTTGCGGCTATGGATTACTTATAAAAAAGCTGACGACATTTAAACTGAAATGTCAATATGATGATCGTTAGGAAGGGAAGAGTCGAAATTTCAGTAGAATAGAGTCTATGAGAAAGCCGCTGCCATTCACATGACCAAGCAGTAAGACCCCAGGGCCTGCCATGAGCGATAGTTAACCAATTGCACGATTGCACATTACACGATTAGGTTCCAAATTTCTCGATCAATTTCTGAAACGACCATCCGATTCATCTGATGATTTCCATATGAAAAGATGCGTGCTTATAAATTAGTCTTTCGGCGTTAACCTAAACGTTTAGAAATTCTCGAGTCACGTAGAAAAATTCTGATTTCTGACTAAATAAAATTAAAAACTCCCGATAGAATATGCTCCAGGCTTCAGTTTGCAATGTTTCCTGGATGGAATCCGTCTCAATCACAATATGCGTCCTTTTACTAATTCAAAGAGCCTCACCTTCAGAAATTAAGGATGTCCGTCACGACACTCTCAAATTCATTGTCACTACATGCAACCACACGGTTCACGTGAACCATCGGCGGCTATTTTACATCGCCAACACCGTGCCGGAATTTCCGATGCCCCGTCTCGTTCAGGCCTTGCACAACCAGGACATTCAGACCACCATGATTGCAAGTCCTCGCCAGTTGAAGAACTTCGTCCGCACTCCCTGTCCGAATAATATCATCATACTTGTTAACTCGCTGAATGATATACTGAACTTGATCCTAGACACAGCCTCGGACGCAGAAGGAAAAGAGGACGGAGGCGAGAAAACTTTAATGCAAACTCACTCGGCTAACGCCTCCTCTGTTCTTGCTAACTACTGTATCCGCACAGACGTCTTGCCTCATGTTGACATTAATGAGATATGCGATATTCAATTGAATATTTCCTCAGCCGAGCTTGAGGACAATGGTAAACTGACGGATGCGGTACACGACCTCACGAAGGGTCTATACGTGCATGATATTCGGAATTCGAGAAACCACCTCATCTTCGTGATTTGCAGCGCGTACGGAAGAGGAGGAAACACTGGCTTTGCCTTAAATCCCATCGCCTCACCGGAGGAGAGCGAATCGGAGTTCAATGCGGATGAAGTCACCTCAAGTAAATTGATATTCGTATTCAGATTCAAATGGCGGATGTTTAGCGGATACAAACCGGTTGTATGCAAAGAGGATACTTGTTTCAAATACGATCCTTTCATCGAAAAGATTATCAGGTTCAGTGAAAAAAACAAGGATAATTTCTTTCAATTTTCAATGAAGAATATGCAGCAAAAGGAGGTCATGGCTTCTTTGTCATGGAGGGAAGATTTTTCATCAGGCATTGAGCCCATTCTGATGAATGTGATGAATACATTAATGGGTGACATCATGGCTGATATCTCACAGCACCTGAACTTCTCGTGTGATTATATTTATGTTGACGACAGCTTTAAATTCAACATGACCCTTACGGATCTCGCCGTAGAACAGAGCCACAGAAATGGCGCGAAGTTACACTTGCTTAATCTTGCCACAGTTTTCAGAGCGGCAGACCTAGTAAAATTCGATCAAACAACGAGTTTTGAGACTTACGCGGTGTCTGTCATAACACCATGAAGTTCTTTCATCCCCCAAAGCGCAGTTGCCTTCAAATGTTACTCTTTGGCGGTATGGATTTTCATTTTCATCACCATCATCCTATTCCTAATGATGCAAGCATTTCTTCAACATGTTTTCTACAGAACGCTTCAATACATCCGTGGAGGAGAAGACGTCAACCAAGACGAGGTGTCAGTTTTTTTGACCATCTACGCGTATTTCATCTGTGGCCAGCCACCAAGGCTGATTCTTGGTCATCTCTACACGAGCCAAATCGTGTTCGTCATCGTCATCTTTGCATCGATGATTCTCTCAGGACTCTTCCAGAACGGGATGGTGACTTTGTTGAGCGCTCGGATACGCTTCCCAGACATAGATACTCTCGAGGAACTGGCGCAGTCGGATCTTCGCATCCAAGTTCAAGGAATAGAATCTACCTCATTATTCTTCGAAGAACAACCGCTACCTCAAGGTATGAGTGATATACTGACGGACACCATCAGCGCTCAAGTGTGGGATTTGGACTTATATTCTGCCGAATCTGGTGACCCTCTGCTCTACGCCTATATGTTTAATAATAGCCTTCCACTCAACATTCCAGCAACTGGAATGAATATTCATGATGGCCTGGTACAGTTGGATGAAGCACTTCGACGAAGCCTACAGTCCGATGCGTTCTTGGTTCATGCTCCGCTAGCCTTACTCCCGAGAACTTTGCTTTTTGAGCATTGGTTAATACATGACTTCACGGTAGTATACCATAAAGTCGAAGAGAACGTGATGACATACCCGTACGGGTACAAGCTTTCAAAATACTCGTTTCTTTTCGATGCGCTTAACGAAAGAATCACTAGTATCGTAGAGTTCGGACTCGTGGGTAAATACCTCCCCATGGAATATTTTCGGAAACTAAATGGTCTTTCAGTAGGACCAGGGGAAGAGGGCGCAGCGCCTCGAGTATTTGACATGAACGATTTGCAAATTGCATTCATATTCCTCGCTGTGGGGTTGACTCTGAGTTATTTTGTCTTTGTGGCAGAACTTTGTATTCATCCGTGAATGTTTCTTCGTGATCGTGGACTGATTGACATGATGTAACCCTCGAAAAAATATTATGAAGGACTACTACGCAGCTAAGCCCTCATGTTCAATGTAATGTAGTGTGCGTATTTTAGTGTTGGTGTTTTTTAATGTTTTCTTATTTCCAATAAGCCAAAGAGAGTGTTGGGAGTTTACTATGATAAGCGCTGCAGAGTGGACATGCTAGCTCCGTCGCTCTGTCTCCTGCCGTGTTGTCATGTTCGTCTCGCGGATGTGAACTTTCCCTCACACTTTCCGATGGGATCTCGAGGGCCTCGCCCGAGACATCCCCTTCGATGTGTGCATAATCGTTTCGGATACCTCCGTGACATTTATAAGTTAGGAAATTCTTTTTTGTCAACACTCATATCAGTGGAATTTGTGTGGCATTTGCCGTCATCGTTGCATTTGGCACGGTTCATACCCTCCTGAATCTAATCAAGAAATAAAAGACACTGCTCCGATAAAGAAATCGGATACATAGGGTTCTGCTCACCATAGCGATAATGATTGTAATAGCTCTTTTGACGATTTCATCATCCCTAAAAAAAAAAAAAAAAAAAAAAAAAAAAAAAAAAAAAAAAAAAAAA
>NW_017548003.1:5052899-5101734 GCF_001854935.1 Bemisia tabaci
GGGGGGGGGGGGGGGTTACTCTGTCGCGGTGGATGCCTCGACTCCTGCCCCCGCAGTGGCTCAGTAGCCGGGGATGGTGACATCACATCACCGTAGTTGATCTATCTAATTTCTTCAACACCTTTTAATGATGCCCTTATCGATTGATCGATGTTTTTGGGTCATGAATACCCACCTATAGTTTGTTGACTGTTGTCCTGATATTTGTTCCCTATTTAGGTCTTCGATCGGTCTTGGTTGTTACTTTATTTGTTATTTTCCGTTGATCTGAGGGTCGTCAATACAATCGGATATGTAAACTTAGTGTACTAAGAGTTTACATTTTCTGGCCGTTGATGCCTTCATATAGCCTTATCGCTAGGGGCACCTCGTTATCACATCGTTTGATAACGAGAGCCTCTTAGCAGTAGTCGTATTGGTTGTAATGCTATCAGGGAAATCAATGCTAGAGTATTATCGCGTTTTTATTCATGGAGTTTTTTAGAAATATAATTATAGTTATTTACAATTTAATTTATGAATAAGTTTAATCTAGTATAATGATCAGAGAGATATGTTATTCTAACTTGCACTTCCGTATTTATTGTGTGTTTATGTACTAATAAATGAATTTAAATCCCCCCAAAAAAGAGCGTTATGATAAAGAGTGTGAAAGGACCATATAGCGTATTATGGGAGAAGGGGGGTGTATATCATCACATCCCCAGAGGCTGTATTTCCCAATGACCAACGACTTGACTACTTTGTGGTGACTTTTTTTCTTTTATCTTGNGGGGGGGGGGGGGGTGTCAGTCTGCTGATTACGCTTTGAAATCAAAGAAAAGAAACTCAAAGAAAGAGGTGCATCGGTTCTAAAATGTAGGGGTAAAAATATAGGATCACCAAGACAGCAAAACGCAGAAATCACTTCAGAGACTTTAACGCTGCGACAGAAAAGTAAGCCTACTAACAAACATGAGTTGTTTGACGCATGGAGACATAAGTAGTTTAAGGTACGGAGCCTCAAGCCTGGATTTCCTCCAAATGCTTATCGGCGCAGTTCGTCAGCGCCCAACGCTAGTTGCCATAATAAAGGAGACCGTGTTAAAAGTTACGGCCACCAGCGGGTCGATTGTTGAATCGTTATCGAATGACCTTGATCGATAAAAAGCAATGCTAAGATAGAGATTTATCGATCGAGTTCAATCGATAACGATTCAACAATCGACCCGCTGGCGACAAAATCGCTCCTTGAGAGATATCGACGCGACACCTGATACTGGTACCTTTTAACAGAGGGAATGGATTCTATCGGTATGAATCGATAAATATGTGAAAAATACAAACGTGAACCGATCGACGTGAATTGGTTGATACCGATTCGTTCGACAACTGTGAATCGATCGACAAAGCTATGAATCGTTAGAAAAATACGTGAATTAATGGACAAAACCGTGAATTAATCAAGAAAACCCGTGAATTGACTGATCAACTCCTTGAATCGATAGGATAATCCGCAAATCGATGTACAAAACCGTGCATTGATCGACAAACCCGCGCGAATCTATCGACAATGCCCGTGAATCGATCGTCAACTCCATGTATTGATAGAAAGCCTGTGAATCAATGGACAAAACCGTGAATTGATCGACAAACCCGTGAGTCGGTCGACACTCCGTGAGTCAATCGAATTTTGTCGATCAAATCACTGCCGATTGGTTCCCGTTTATATTTGTCGGTCGATTCATGGCGATCGAATTAACACCGGTTCTTTAATGATTTGTTGATCGGTTAACGTCAATCGATTCACGTTTTAATTTTTCGATCGATCCATGTCGATCAAATTCCATGTCGATCAACCCTTCACTTTTAACACGGACTCTTTCATTTATGGCTATTGGCGTCTGAATTGGCCGAACCCTGTCGATAAGCATTTGGAGGACACCCCGGCCTTGGAAACGTCTCTCCGCGGCGTTTGATGCCGGTGGAAAACGCCGATGAATCTACCGAACAATGTTGCATGAAGTCCAGGGCCGGATTAAGGAAATGGCCACATGGGCCGCGGCCCATGGCGGCAAATCTAAGGGGCGGCAAATTTTGCAATTTTTTAAAGTGTAGGTATAAAAAAAATCGGATTTATAAAAACAAAATTACAAACGAGAAAATGCGACAAAATCTCTCATTTCCTGAGAGTATAGTAATTTCTGATTTTGTCGTCTCTTAGTGATAAAAGAGACAGCTCCCTCAATAAGTCGAGTTACGAAAGAAACCAAACACGCAATTTGGCCTAGAACGGCGCGACTTAGAGGGAAATGATAACAAGGACTTGAGATGAAAAGGAGAAGCCCTCGGCGCGGCGATCGGCATGTAGCACATATTAGCGTCTACAAGACTGCACGAATACTTCTCGCATTGCATCAAACACAGTGCGGTCATTGCGGTCAGCGTGAAACGGATAGCGCCTACAAGAATGCATGAATACTTCACGCATTGCGCCAAACACCGTGCGGTCAGCGTGAAACGCATAGCGCCTACAAGACTGCGTGAATTCTTCACGCATTGCGTCCAACACGGTGCGGTCTGCACGCAGCGGCGGAGGTTAAAATCATTGAACCACATTTTTCCGTTCATTTCTAATGAATGGAAGGCCTTGTCCACACAGAGATAGGTTTACGAAACTTAACTTTCTCACAAAGTTTCGTGAACTTTTGCTGGTAGTTTCGACAGGGCTTTCCCAAAAAATGTGTTCAACACGAGTAAATGCGTCTTATGTACCCCTCCCCCGCTGGCACGTTCACTTGATGGTTTTTATCGAGTTTCAAAACGAATGAGAAGGGGGCGGCAAAATATAGGCGGCCCATGGGCGGCAAATAAGTGAATACGGCCCTGATGGAGTCAGTACCTCAGCGGGAGGAAGACGCAGCGGAAAACGCCGAAGGAAGACGCTCCGATCAGTTGGTCCTCTCCCACACGCAGGATCGGAACTCCATTCCAATGTTGCAAAATTGACTCGAACAATTGAATTTTTTACGAGAATGAACCTGCATAGAGTTCGTCAAAGTTTTGTCTGATTTTTGCATGAGACCAAAGGAAAACTTGGTGAAATTTCATTTCGCTGAGCGATTCTCTCATTTTTATTCAGAAATTCTAGAAATTCTCCTGGTTAAAATGCATACCGCGCGGGAAAATCTGACAACATTGTAATGTGGTTACGTTTTTTCGTGAGAGAGACGACGAGGTATGAACCGATCGGAGTGTTAGACGCCAATGGATTCTCCTCACTATCAATCCGCTGCCTCGTCTAGAAAGTAGTTGATGTGCCTCTTTCCACCGATAAGTCAAAGGCTTTCATAAAATGTACCGCAATGATGTAAATCAAATATCGGGATGGGCAAAGATGGGCGATCGATGCGCGAAATCCTTTTCAATTATTGAGCTGGACTAGTCCGGTTCGGACTGTTGTCTTAATCATCGAGGGGGAAATTTTTGGGTGGAGGGAGGGGGATGAGAAGCCCCGACTTTCCAAAGGGGCCAAAATATTCAAATCCAAGTGGAAAAATCGAAGATCCCACGAAGTTTCAAGCAGACTTTAATGACATGGTAAGGATAGGCAGGTTATAAAATATTCAAATAGAAAAACACTAGTAGTGCATTTCATTTTTCCGTTTCACCATTAGTACATTGAAGGTAAATAATAAATAAAAATCAATGAAGGAAGTATATTTTCCTTGTTTAGTAACTACGTATATCTGAAAATTTAACTTATGGTCCGTTCATCTAATATTCGTCGACTCGTTGAGATTCTTAGTCCGACGAAAAGTACAATTTTCTTCCTCTCGGTGAAGAAAAATTCCAAAGTCGACTTAAATAACTGCGAGGTGCGCGTCCATTCATCTGAAGAAAAACAGGTAAGTGGCAATCTTATAACTATTTGAGCAAAATAAATTTCTTCTTGTACTCTTCTACTTGACTGCTACTTTTACTTCTACTGCTACTTCTTGTAATTTTCCTCCTGTATTTTCTTAATGGACCACTAGACAAGGTATGAATTTAAGCGAGCTGATACATGTTTCTAGACCGGAATTTCACGTAAAACACGATTCGTGCAACGAAAATTACTGAAACCAACTCCTAACGAATATACTAACGTTTTTATTTCACATTGGTTACGAGGAATTTGCACTGCCCGCTCACAAGAAACTGAAAGCTCTACTCGAGTCAAATCGCGCACTACAACGGTTTCAGTAAGCTTCTCAATCGAGCAATGTTCATTTCCCGTCATATGTTGGTCAAATCACAAGAAATTTGCTATAGCTGAGCCAAACCGTCAAGATTGAGGTTTCCAGATTTTTATATCGCAGAGACTATCGTGATAAACGTTGAGCGCGCGATGTGAATCACGTAGAGCATTGCGTTTTCATGAGCGGGTGGTTT
This sequence comes from Bemisia tabaci, assembly GCF_001854935.1. Lineage (NCBI taxonomy): Eukaryota > Metazoa > Arthropoda > Insecta > Hemiptera > Aleyrodidae > Bemisia > Bemisia tabaci. Next base: position 5,057,313 of record NW_017548003.1, read on the forward strand.
GAATTCGTGCATGAAGAATCATTAAATATCCTCGTAAGGAGTTGATTCTTTGTGTCAAAAAAGACGCTTTTGTGGTATAAATTTTTTTCCAAAAACGCTTTCCCTGGGCGCCACGACTCCCCAAAATTGGAGGAAAAAAATTGTCTTTTTAACACTGCGGCAATGTTTATCAATTACCAATATTATTGAAAATTTTACTGGGAGTAATTTTAGCGTTCTATTCATTTTTGACCCCCAAAAAAGGTAAAACTAATTCTGAGGGGGGTTTAGGGGGGTACCGAACCTAAAAGTGGCTAAAATGAATGTTTATAGCGACAAAAATTGATTTTTGACGGCACCTCAAGATTCAGCGTTGAAAAATATTGAGAAAATGTCTCCTGCGTTTTTTCACTTTAACTCATCGTTTTCGAGATAATAGAGAATAGGGACTAATAGAGAATTATATAGGAGCTGATAATAGGAGGATAATGGGGCCCCCACGGAATGCGTTTTTCGAAAAAAATGTATATCACAAAAACGTATTCTTTTGACCCAAAGAATCGACTCCTTCAATATTCCTACTTAATCCTGGGACACCCTGTAGACCCTAGAAGTATTCCAAAAAGTTCTCAACTTTTTCAGGATGGCTGCCCTCCCAATCACTTTAATATTCCTTCTACTGATTCAAAGTATCCCAGCGTTGGAGATCGAGGATGTACGACACGACTCTCTCTCCTTTATATTTGCCATGTGCAATTACACGGTCAAATTGACTCAGCGACGACTACTTTACATAGTGGTACTCCAGGAACCAGGGTTTCCAGTGCCCCGGCTGATTCAAGACTTGCACGATCATTACATTCAGACCACCTTGATTGCAAGTCCTCGCCAACTGATGACTTTCGTCCGTTCTCCCGGCCCGAATAATATCATTATTCTCTTAAATTCGCTGAATGATATACTGAGCTTGATTCTAGACACTGCGACGGGCGCCGATGGAAAATCAAATAGAGGCGAGGTAAAGTTAATTCAAAACAACGCAACTAACATCACCTTTCCGTGCAGTAAGGAGGCTGATCCATCACTTACCAACTACTGTATCCGCACGAACGACCTGCCAGATGCTGGAGTTGATAGGATTTGCGATGTTCAATTGAATATTAGTTCGGCCGAACTAGAAAACAACGGTGAACTGACAAATGAAGTACATGAACTTACGAAGGGTCTGTACGTGCATGATATTTGGAACTCAAGAAACCGCCTCATTTTTGTGATTTGTGGCGCACGTGGGAGCCGAGACAGCTATGGCAAGGCCATTTTAGATACCATTGCTCCATCTGAAGAGAGCAAATGGGAGCTCAATAAGTATTCAGCCGCCTCACGCGAATTGATGTTCGTGTTTAGATTCATATGGCGGATGTTCAGCGGCTACAAATCTGTGATATGCCACGAGGATTCTTGTTTTAAATACGATCCTTTCGTTCAAAGACTTTTGAGGTTTTTCAGTCATAACAAGGAGAATTTCCTTCAATTTCCAATAAAAAATATGCACCAAATGACGGTCATATGTCCCGCGTCAACCGAGAAGGATTATCATTTTGGACTTGACCTCATTTTGCAGGAACAAAAGATGGATGATCTGATGGGTGAAATCATGTATGATCTTTCAGTGGATCTTAACTGCACGTTCGCAACATACGCTCGTGGATTCCTTTCGGACACGACCTTTGGCGAGCTCGACATGGAGCAGGGCCATAAAATTGGCGCAAAGTTGTACATCCTTGGAGAAAGCAAGTTTTTGAGACCGGAGGACTTTTCAAAATTCGATCAAACAACGAGCGTTGAGTCTTACGCGGTGTCAGTCATAACACCACGAAGTCCTTTCATCCCCCAAAGCGCAGTTGCCTTCAAATGTTACTCTTTGGTGGTATGGATTTTCATATTCATCACTATCATCCTATTCCTAATGATGCAAGCATTTCTTCAACACGTTTTCTACAGAACGCTTCAATACATCCGTGGAGGAGAAGACGTCAACCAAGACGAAGTGTCAGTTTTTTTGACCATCTACGCGTATTTCATCTGTGGCCAGCCACCAAGGCTGATTCTTGGTCATCTCTACACGAGCCGAATCGTGTTCGTCATCGTCATCTTTGCATCGATGATCCTCTCAGGCCTCTTCCAGAACGGGATGGTGACTTTGCTGAGCGCTCGGGTACGCTTCCCAGACATAGATACTCTCGAGGAACTGGCGCAGTCGGATCTTCGCATCCAAGTTCAAGGAATAGAATCTACCTCATTATTCTTCGAAGAACAACCGCTATTCAAAGGCCTGAAGGATAAACTTACGGACTTCTTCAGTTTTCAAATGAGGGGTGTATTATCTTCTCTCGTAGGATCCAATGACACTACTATACTCTACTCTTACATATGGACTGGCGGTGCTCCCTCTAATATTTCTGCGGTTGAAATGAATATTGTTCATAGCTACGATCGAGTTTTTGATAAACTACGACGAAGCCTCCAATCCGATGCGTTCCTAGTCAACTCACCGCTACTAGTGCTCCGCGGAAATTACTTTCTTTTCGAACACTGGTTATTTCGTGACAGAAAGCTGGCATACCACAAAGTCGGAGAAAACGTGATGACATACCCTTACGCGTATAAGATTTTAAAGAATACGTTTCTCTTCGAGGCGTTTAATGAAAGACTCACACGTCTGGTAGAGAATGGGCTTCTGAGAAAGTACTTGCCGTACTTACTAGGGCAGGAAAGCACTGGGGTCTCAACAGAGGAAAATGTCGCAAAGCCTCGAGTATTTGACATGAACGATTTGCAAATTGCCTTCTTATTCCTCTCTGTAGGATTATTACTAAGCTGTATTGCATTCGTGGTTGAACTTTTGATTCAGCCTTGATTAGTCCATGTGCACAAGGTTCATCTTTTGGACATGAAATGTCTCTCTTAATCACATCACGAATAATTACTTTACAGCTCGACTTCCTTCATCAATATAGTTCCGCTTTAATTCAAGCTAAAAGCAGCCAAGTAATTAAAGAATACGAGCGCGCCACGGGACCAGATAAAGGGGCCAGTGGGTATGGGGGGATTCGCGCTAAGGGGACTGAAGCCTCCGCGATAAATTACGAAGTCGAAAAAATTAAATAATTATAATTAATGATTAAATTTAAGAAATTATTAAACATTTGAAAATTATTAAATGTTTTTACCTTTTGGCAATCAATAGAGTAAACAACAAATACTAAAAAATGGTCATCTGCCCGGAATATTTGAGGCGGTAAACCGTTAGTGAATCGGGGTGGTAAAATCATAAATCCGGCTTTAGATGGCCACGCAAGTAAAGAATGAAACATTGCTTGTTGATTCTGTTTTAGTCTACGTGTGCTTATTTTTTGGGCTCTTTGTTAAAATCTAATTAAGTGATTAGATTAAATTGTGAATTAATCGATAGATCTACGCGGTAATGACGGTAACAATCCCACAATCAGAGGTAATATTGATATTTAATGATAATTGTTATTTCATCCGATCAACACGATTAAATATTTAAAGATGTAAATTTAAATGTGCGATGCCGTATTTATAGTTTTATGTGAATGAATAATAAAACAGCTCATAGAGAATTAAAGGAGGCTTGAAATATGTGTCAGACATTCGTCAATTTTTATACGAGTTGACAAACGAGAGTAGATTCTATATCTATTGTGCAAATGCAATTAATGGATTTCGCACAATCGTATTCCTTCTAGCCGCTCTTGCCTTTTCGTCTTAGAATATACTTTAGCTTATGACTTACTAATTGTAAGTGAATCATCCTCCACACAAATTTCACATTTCCTATCCTACTATACCTGAAAAATTATTTTCGTCACATTGTGTCTATCTAGACGACTGAAAAAAATATAAGCTCTTGCTGTTTCTCATACTTTCTTTTCGTTTCATCTGTAAATATTTTGTTTTAATTAATCATACGTGATCGTTCATCTGAGTAAGTGTGATTACAAGTATCATTCTTAGTTGTGCAAAATCATTTAGAAATATGTAGAACTATTCTTTCACGATTTCCCCTCTGTGAACTTTGTGTGTCTGTAAATTAACCTACTCTTCTCATCATACTTAACTGGACCTCCGACTGTATTCCAAATTTTCTTTTTGTGACTTTTAATATAAACGATCCTAAAAAATACGTACAATTATCTGATTAAAATTCATAAGTTTTCTAACTTTCTATCACTTGCTTGTCCTAAAAAAATGGAGTTATAATATATAGGGGCTGAAAGTTTTTTCCGCGGAACTTTGAAGTCTTGTTAGGAGAAAAAGGTTCTTTCCTCCACATGAGTTCATCAGAAGATGAGTCAACGTTTTGTCCTGATAAATGCACCCCTGACTATTACTGGGCAAAACTCAGAGTATCCAAATAAGAGTGCATGAATAGAATATAAATCCAATGGAGATCATAATCCAAACATTGTTTCAGTCGAGGCATCATAAATTCTCATGGAACTCGCAGGTAAAGTTTAATAGCCTGCGTTTGTAAAAGAAGCAAATAATGAAAATATACCAGCAGTAAGTTTCAACAGTCGAGCGTGCTGCCTGAAGTTTTTAGAGAAATCTGTCACCGAAAACAGCTCCAAAGTCTCAATTTCATCGAGGAGAAAATTTTCTGCTCCAAGTTTCTGAGCAATCTCCAATGCCTTCTTGATTTGCGCTCCTCTGTGGATAACTTCCTGAAGTTCACTTCCCCTGTTCAAAATTTTACAAACGCTTAATAAGTTCGATTCAAGCACCAATCACACCAGTTACTGACGAAGGATACTTCAAATATTTTTTTAAAAAAATAAATATAAAACAAGCGAAAAATTCTTATTTTTTAATTACGGCGAGGAGGAGCGATTTTTATAATTGCAATTTCGGTTCGAACGTATATTTATATGAAATGGAGCCATATGAAAATAAATTACAGGAAATGAAGCTTGCTGTCTTCATTAGTTTGCAGGCTTCTTTTTTGTTTTATTCATAATTACATTCTCATGGGATTTGGACGTCCATGTTATTTAATTTTGTCCATTCTATTTACAGTGAGGATTTAAAACAACAAGCAATTGTATACCTGAGAGTTCATACACACTGCTGATAAATATTGGCATATTTTAAGAAAACCACAGTAAAATAATTATCCCAATAATTAAATGGACTTCTTTCACACATACGAGCCGCGTAACCCTTCCTCCCTCCTTTTTATTACTTTTTGCAGTCCCTGTTAAGATCTTGCCAAAAACTTCCAATGTCGGGTAGTTTGTAACAGTCTGAGCACAGCGTTTAAAACAGTCCGAGTTCCTTCATTTCGGTTCAATGTACTTAAAATATTGCCACCGAGTAGGAACAGTGGTATCGAGAGAGTCTTGAAGGCGCTTTATTCTATTTGAATCGCTAATAAACGAAACGTATATTTGGAATCGAAATCTTATCTACGTAAAAAAGAGGAGGAAGAATGAAACAAATTTTAAGTTTAATATGTTTCTTAAATTAAATGTGAACTCAACTGAGGGTTCCTCTAATTTTGGAGTATAATTCAGTATCTATCAGAATATTTTGCACAAATCTTGGATCTTTAGTTGTAATTGGTCATCGTGTGGTTGGCAAAATCTCAACTGTCATAGTCAATTTCTTAGTTTCTTGAGAGAACAGAGCGACGTTATTTTGATGAAAAAATTTGGGTACAAACCTGAGGTGAGTCTCAAAATTTGGCTTTATCCACAAAGGGGTGATTCCAGTTTTTTGCTGCAGCTCCAACACCAAATTGATGTTCTCGTCCAAACCTCGGTGAAAATCCTCCAGAGACTCGCCAAATGGTGCGAAATCCGAGTCTGCAGCGGTGTAGTGTTTGATCCCTTTGAATAATCAAACATCTTGTTTATTGCACCACGAATAAAAATTGAGATTAGACAGAATTTTACACACATTATGAAGTCTTTGTTACAAACTCTTCTATGGAGCTTAGACTACTGACTTTACACCTATTAGTGGACTTTCTCTCCTCTGAATCTCATTACTTTTCTTGGGTCCCACTTTTGATGTTCAGATTTGCGGTGGATCGAATATTGGAGATTATTTACAGTAAAGATGAATTTTTTATTCTTCATTTGTTAGGAAAAATATAGCATTTTCGCTGAAAATTTGTGAAGCACATTTTGCGCGGAAATCATAGATCGACGATATTGAGGAGCTGCACGATCCACTAAAATACTAAATAATTGTTTTTTAATCAGTTTTTCAAGAGGATCCCACTTTTAAAAATGTCATTTTTCACATGATTTTCCTTACTTTTTTCCAAGGTTGAAACAAAACAGTTCAAGGTGACGTACCTAACTTCTGTCCCAGTTCAAACACACATCTGATCCTCCGTTTGTAACCATCCAAGGAATTTTGAGTTGAGTCCTCGAAAATTCTTCTAGCCCGCGGCCCTAGAAAAATGTTAAAAGATCATGACTGAAAATTCATACAAATAACGCTATCACATATCACACATCTCCTGTGTTTGTTCACTGAAAATGGGACTTCAGTGCGGAAAAAGTCAACACTTTGTGATTCATATCACTGCATAAAGGAGTATTTCAGGAACAATTTGTTGGGAAAAGTCGAAAAGTCAAAACAACCCATAGCTAAAACAGATTGAAGTTTGTAGCTGAAAATCGTAATTTGAAAAGAGAGTAATGAAACAATTTAATGTGTCATTTTGAGGGCTCAAAATTGTCCAATTATTTGCAGTTCCTCGCCCCCTATAATATCATGCAAATCAACGTAACCGGGTTTTTTTTTTTTTTTTTTTTTTTTTTTTTTTTTTTTTTTTTTTTTTTTTTTTTTTTTTTTAATTAGACACTATAGAGTTAATTCTATGCAATGCAGGTTCCGAGCTTTTTACTTATATTGAAAAAAAAAAACAGCTTTTGCTCAAAATTCGACTTGTGCGCTGAAGACCCTTAAACGATCATTATTGAAACATTACAAAACCATATCAAGGAGACCTTGTTCACTTATTAGATATACTTTCATTAATAAATCAGGATGAATTGCATTTGGTCAAACAAATAGGGGAATGGAAAATTATTACAACAGCCTTATCATTATTAGCCGTGTACATCCACCGAGATTTACCTCGAGAATGGTACTCGTTGATGACGTGATAGAATGAAATAGCCGGGCGAATCCATTCTTCTAGAGATCGGCCATGGACTTTCTCACTAGCATTGTAGTATTTAAAATTTGTCGATTGATCCACATCCAATTCTGGTCGGTACTCCGATCGGCTTACATCTGTTGGAACATTATAGATAAGATCATATGAATGATGGAACTAAATCGAATCTATAAAGACGTGAAAGAATTTGCAGGTATCAAAAAATGTTGTAATACTGGTACCACGGTTAGTGAAAATCTTGAGTATTACTTTGTAGTAGCATATTTCGTCGCTCCTCTGACATATGGTCGTATCTGAAGTTTCGCGTGAACCCTTTTTACATGTAAATTCATGCATCTCGGCTCTCGCGAATAGAGATCCGCTCTTCCGTCAAAGGAGTGACATTAAACCAAAATCAGGATGAAAAGTGGCGCATGAGGAGCGACTGCACCAGGCACTAACACCTGACGGGCGCTAAAATGAAAGGGAAGACAAAATTGAAGAGAGTGGCTGATACCAGGTTGCCGAAGAAGGTGTTGGAGTGGGTCCCCCCAGGAAGGCGACGGAGAGGGCGTCCGGCCAAACGGTGGGTAGAAGGCATCCGTAAAGAGATTGAGAGACGCCAGCTTCCGAAGGATCTCTACCATGACAGATTCCTGTGGCGAATAGGTGACGCAAAGCGCCCTAGCGCGCCGTAAAAGCGGCTTATACATACATACAAAATATGAGGGGAAATAATTGGCGCCTGCAAACCTAAGTGGATACTTCAAGCATTGTGCAATGCGTGAAGTATCCACTTAGGTTTGTAGGCGCCAGTGAGCCTCTCGCGCTGGCAGCACGCCACTCCGCTCTGTTAGGCTTTAATATTTATACTCGCATAGTCAGTGTTTTTTAACTCATGGTTTTGAAATGTTGGCATCTCTGCATTGATTATTCTCATTTAAATTGATGAAAAAGTAAATATGTATCAATTTATCAAAGGAAAATAATAATATAATGTGTGTTTTTTTTAAATATTGGTGGTTTTGTGTCAAATTGAATGATTTCCAGAGCACTTTAATTTTTTCTTTTACATTGAATCACTTACATCACATACAGTGCCTCACAGTGGACCGAGTCAATGGGAGAGGTCGGACAAAATTTAGACCCTTTAAAAGCTTTTAACTCCGTTCATACAAAACTTTGAGGTTTTAGAAGTGGTTCCATTGGTTTCCTCGTGAATTTTCCTGGTATACCTACCTAAGCACCTCTTGAACATTAAAATGTGACGAAATATACACATCAAAATTTACAGTTTTAGTTAAAAATATACTGGAAAAAAAACACATTGGATCTAGAGTCCAGACTCTTGAAAACATTGACAAGAAAAAATACTTTTGATTCGATCGGATTTTTGCTTGAAACAAAACGAAATCCACTTAAATTAAGAGGCTTGGTTCTTTATTTAAGCTAGATTCTGATTCAATCAAGAGTCCTTTTTCTTGTCGATGTTTTTAAGAGTCTGGACTCTAGATCCAATGTGTTTTTTTTCCCAGTGTATCAGTGGAAAAAACAAGGAAGAAACAACAGGAAACAAGGCTAAAATTTAAAAATACACAATTAATAAAACCCGCGACGTTCCGACTCAAAACTGAGTCATTTTCAGTCGGATATAATAAAAATAAAAAAAAAAAAGATGGAAAACCTGAGCCCTACATGGCGGTGGCCGGGATCTGAGAAAAAAAGGAAATTGATAACAGACATTGATTTCTGTTGAAAATATCATGTACGACCTCTCTGATTGAATTGATCCACTGTGCGACAGAACAGCTGTAGGGACCAGACTCACCGGGGAGGAACTCCTGAAATTCGAAAGAAGTGCCGCTACTTCTCGCTGGAGTGATCTCGCGCACTGCCGCGGCAGGTTTCTGCCGCTTGGCCGCATTGTTCACGCTCGAGTAAGCTGCCATCGTCCTGCAAAAAACGCCTCCACATATGAGTGTATTCTCTCACTAAGAGAGGATGTTTTAGGTTATTCACGATGTTCCTAATCGTACTGATTTACGAATATGACCTGAATTCTCAGGCGACCTCACCTTACCTAGGTAAGACAAGGTAACTTTTGAAACAAATGCGACCTACTTTAATGCTGCCGTGCTATGGAAGAACGCCGTATTAGCTTTCAGACATTGTCAAGTTTCATCCAATAAGAACCGAATTTACTGGGAAAATTGTGGATATTAATTTCCAAAATTTTCAGAAAATTTTCTTTGCAATTTAATGTAAAATATCTGAAAATTGAAAGGAAAAATATGCATGAATGCTAAGAAGTGGCCCGAACTGTACGTAACAAGGTGAAGGGTCCACACCATTTCGCGGGGAAAACAAAGCCAAGAAGTTCCAAAAATTATAATTAGCGTCAAAATTAAATTTTTTGAACTCTAATGCGTACCAGTGCGAAACTGTGGGAGGAAAATGTTCACAGGAATGGTTTCACTGTCGATATATTTAATGATCGCCATAAAAACTTCATTAATTGTCATCCAAACACTTTTGACCTAAACCAATAAAAACTATTCGAAAATTTTACTCATTCATGTCAAAAATTCAAAGTTATGAAAACAGATTTTTCAGGTGGAATTTGCATTATACTTTAAGGGCCTCTAAATTGAGTTTGCTAGAGTAATGAAACTTCAAACATCTTAATATCAGTTCAATCTTAATGCGACCTCATACCTTGTGCTTGTCCGGTCCAGATGTCACTCGGTGCTTAACCCGAGGAGGAGAAATATGATTTGAGGAGGTTGGAGGACAAGGCGCATAAGTGCAGTTTCTGCTAAATCGAGAAATACGTGTTTGAAGTTTCGAAATCACATGGATTCTTATGGCGGAAAAAAAATTCAATAGAACTGACTTTTTGATGCTTAAAAATTGGAATTTAGGAGCGAATTTTTCACAGAATATGCATTATGTTTTACTTGAAATTATTAATATCTTAATTTAATCGAAAACTGCACTTATGCGCCTTGTCCTCCAATCTCTCACATGCACTCCCACGGTAGATGACATTAATGACAGTGGCGTGGCGTGCTTTACGATATATCGATTGATCGGCCATTTAAACCTATGTAAAAGTATCGATTTACAGGGTGTTCGCAGCGAACATCTATATAATCGATTATTTACCACAGCTTCAAATGGGGAAATATCGACGGATCGCAAAGCACGCCACGCTACTGAATGACCGCGATTTTCAGAGGCTAATATCATGATTGATATCGGACGTGCAAAAACTCGATGTGTGGGCAGGTCTGTGGTGATTTTTGCCTGATTTTCACCTTTTTAATAGCTGTTAATATGGTTGAGAATGGGCACTTAAATGACCAGGAACATTCTGCTTACATTTGTTTCCACCCCCGGCCTTTTGATAACTATTTTTTGGTGTAGTTCTCATCGTACCTGTACCTAACGGGCGTCTAGACAAGGTATGAATTAAAGATCAGCGCTACGTATTTGCTCCTCAAAATTTCAAAAGGAAAACGAAACACACAACGTATAGTCTTAAAATCAACCCCTAGCTGAACAATATTTAAGCGTTTTCTATTAACATTGGTTAAGTGGCAAAAATAAAAAATACATCATTTGTATAATGGAACTTCCATTCGATCTGTGCTTCAATGACTTGTTGATCTCGTTCAGGAGTTGATTTCAAAACTTCCCGCTGTATGAATTGTTTTCTGTGTATTTTCAGGAGAAAATATTTGACGTTTCCTTCTACTTCAGACCCCGTCTAGTGGCGTCCCTTTTTTAAGTTTCTATCAACAAAATACCATCTAAAACGTGCGAAATTGCGACAAGTTAGAGTATTTCGACTCACTACCTCGTCATTGTTATTATGTTAAATTATTAATATTATACTTTATAAAATATTGATTTCTCAATGTATCTGTATAAAGGTGAAATTTTCAATAAAAGTGGACGTAAAAAAAAAACACAAAAAACGTACGACGTAAGCGATTTTCTCCCTATACATTGCTTTATCGTTACTAAAATTCGCGGAAAAAAATTGAATATCGATTTAGCATTTATTGTATTGTTAAAAAACGTGCGGCAAATATCAAATACTGATTTTACAACCCAAAAAATGCTAACTCAACATTGATTTCGTTCATGTAACCAAGGGCGTAGTTAACGTGGCATTTTTTTTATTGTAAAATCAGCATTTATACTTGTCGCACATTTTTTTAACATTATAAATGCTGAAGCAAAATTCAATTTCTTTCCATATTGTTGAATTTCTTACCTGATAATCCGAGATTAGCTTCCGGACACTCTCTCAAAACGGTCACGCGGAGTCACCGAATTCACGAAACAGAGTCAAACAGGAGGAATCTCTCAGATGCTCTTTTATAACCTCCGGACCAAGGGCGGAACATGGCACACAAGTTGAAACCTAAAACTGTGCGTAAAGCGGGGAAGAATGGGTGCAAGCAAGTATGACTGCGAGGAATAAGTCGACATGAAAGCGGAATAGACCTGAGATAAAGTTTCTCGTTACTATTGAGTACCTCCACCGGGACCAAGGATGCATAGTCGTGGCTAGTTCACATAGACCTTGCTCGGGGTTATCAGATCGGAAAACCATATTTTTTCTCCCGTTTTCCTCCTGAAAGTATGCGATATATCGATTGATCTACTATTTAAACCCATGGATAAGGATCGATAAACAGGATGTTCGCAACGAACACCTCGACTATCGATTCTTTACCGTAGCTTCAAATGAGGAATTGTAGATACTCGATCATTCACGCCTCGCTTTAGAGAATACGCCACTTATTATGGATGAGAGTAAGCTACGTATGATGGATCCAAAAATATGGTTCTTACCGGAAGATGGGAATGACAACCCTAATTTCGGTACTTCAATTTACTTAACTGAATTCTAGCTTCAATTATTGTCATCATACCAACCAAACGAGCCATCCGTTAAAAAATTCTTGGAAAAGATCATACGCTTAGTTGCTTGCTTAGGTATTGCATATTATGTAGTTGCCTGCTTATGTATTGTTTGCTTTGTATCTGTGCATGGAAAATTTGGCTCGTATATCGAGATGAACTCTCGAGGCTTTTTTCAGCTTGGTAGTTTCTTTCAGATAAAACCAGTGGCACTATCGGTGTTTTTGTGGAATTTTAAAAATACAAATGTACTTAAATCGTAAATTTGTGACGCATTCTGGAGCTCCATCGTTTACGTTTCTATCCATGCGTTCGAGTCTCTGGAAAAGAGGATTTTGGGGAGTCTTTTCGATCGCGTTACCAAGGAGAGCGGTAAATCTCGAAATTAAATTTTCAGAATCTATGCCAAGAAGTATCGGAGCGGAAAACTTTACTAAGTAGGAGAATCTTCATCCATGCTTGGTAAAACTGTCAACAATCATCCTGATCGTCTTGAGCGGTGACTTTATCGGAGACTTGATCGAACCTGACTCACCAAGATCGACTGGGCAGGAACCGAAATAGCATTGTCGGCCACAGCCGCCATCTTGGATTTTCGAATTTTGAAAATTTTACTATAAATTCGAGTTTCCCGTGTCAAAATATCTTCTGGTACCAAGATTCACTAAGATCGATCATACTGGAGCCGAAAATATCGGCATAGAATATTTTTCCTGTACATAGATTTGTTTGACACAATATATAATTTCGGCTAGCACATTGACTCAAACGGGACGAAGTGTAATCTTCCCTTTATCTTGTTAACACTCGACTTTTCTAAAGCCACAGAGGTTCAAAATCGGTCCATCAGGGAAGAAACGCCGATGATTTTTGCAAAACTTGCTGCACTGGAAAGTTTGGAAATTGCATATAATCTGTAGCTCTGTTTGGTATAGAAACACGTCCAAATGTATTGACGTGCTGTGAGAGAGCGACAACTACATTTCGTAATTAGACTACTTTTAACAGGTCATTTAAAAACCAACATATGTTTCATTTTTTTCCCAAGCTAAATGATCGCTTCTATGCATTAGTTAGAAATAATACATCAATATTGCAAAATGAAGTTCATATGTCCGCCACGGGTGTAAAATGTATACTCGCTTAAATGAAGGCGTTTTATATGGAAGAGATGAGCAAATACCGCAGATTTATAAATGGTTCCCATTAAAGTTAGCGGCTCTTCCACAGCAGGAGAGAATAGGTAACTCTTCGCTGTAAATTGCATACGCTTCTAAATTAAGGCGTTTCATACTGCCTTACATGATCTTACCGTGGCGTTTTCGCTTTAGGCAATATAAAAATCAGGTGTTTATTTGATCCCCAAAGAAGAACTTGAATGAACGGGTCTTAATTTTAAGGGTCGCACCGTCATGCCCAGATTTACTCAATTGCCACCCCTTGGCCGTCAAGATTGTGCTGCCCCCACGACTTGTCCCGACTTGACCCGACTTGACCCTTTCGGCAGCGGGGTGTTTGCGACAGCGCCCTAATTCCGTTTTTCTCTTCGTCCATTTTTTGCCGCCCTATTCCATGACCGAGACTGCTTGTGTATGAATTCTAGCCATGAGGGTCGCAATAGACTAAAATTGAATTGATATCCAATTTTACTTGCTTTGATTATTTTATGAAACAAGGGTAATGAGTGATACTTTTCCAATTCAGTTTTGATGTAAGTGATCTTGTTTTTCCTTTGACTGGTCCAATTTGAGGTATGTGTTAAAAGCAGTGGTCTGGAATACATTGCGATGTATTGATTGATCTGTCATTTTAACCTATGATTAGGATCGATTAACAGACCACCTTAACCGATTCTTCACTACGGCTTCAAATGGGGAAATATCGATAATTGATCAATCACGCCTCGCCACTGGTGAAAGCCTCATGGCTACCATTAGTAAGATAGGGTGGAGTGTAATTATGTATTTACGGTGATTTTACACCTTACTTTGGGCTGAACCAGTCGTTTAATATGGCGTGTCGATGGTGAAACTGCAAGACTGTGTGTCTCGGTTTGCGACACTGCAAAATTTCTGTAATAATTCGTTTCTTTTAATGAAAAAAAAAAAAACCATCGTCCATCAACCGTCATCTCTTGAATTCTTTTCTTATCTTTCTTCTATATGCGACAAATTTTCTGTAAACTTTTCGAACAATATTGTTAGTTTATATTAAACTTTGATAAAATCTATTCGGAGTGAAGATTTTGAAACCCGTCGTTGCAGTTTCACTGTCGATACACGCCCTTCAGGAAGACATCTTTGCCCAAAGTGCAAAACCATGATCTCACTCAGTCTATTCTTACCAAAAGAATTGCCCTAACTTTATACACAGTTTCCCTCACCAAATGACAATCACACATTTTCAGAAAAAATGGTCAATTTTCATGCGTAATGAAGGTAGAGCTTCTTTTTTTTTTTTTTTTAAAAAAAAAAACTTTTATTTGAAACCTATTCATAAATGAGCATATGAGCAATAGCATGAGATATTCACTCTGACTGATTGAAGGATGAGTGAGTATGCCCTGGTGGCCTTGTAACAGAACTTTTTAACGGAGAAAATGTTGAAAAATTCTAGAGGAGCTCACAACGTTCTTGTTTTGGACGGCAGAGAATCCGAATTATCTAATTGAAGTATCTTACATACTATTCCAACATTATGTTGTGACACTTTTGTTCAAATATTAGTAAGTATTAGAACCATTGTTTTTGCTTGAAATACGATGAGAACATTACGGTAAGGTCTACTTAATCGAGGTGCGTTCTTTAAAAAAATCTATCCCTTCATTTCTTACCTATGCAAATTGAAAAATGTTTCTGAAAATGTGTGATGGTTATTTGTTGAAGAAAATGGTTTCATTCTCATGGAGGATGAAAAAAAAGAAATTTGTACACCCTATTTGAGGAATTATTTGTGAGAATTGTCTTAATACCCCTCCTCGTTCGTGATGAGAAAAATATTCGGGAGAGCGTAATTCTTCGTGATTTTAGAGAATGGTTTACGAGTAGACCCCTCCAACGGGGCATTTTTCATTGAAGATGGTCTCTTTCCAATCACTCAGAGTAATCCGAGGAAATTACTGACCGAAAATGTTGGGGGCTGCGCACCATCTCTTATTACACTCCCAAGGGCATAAATTGGGCGGGCGCAACAACAAAAAATAAAACAGACACTTTATTTCACCACACACCAACTTGACATAAATAGGTTTCTTATACAATGGTAGAAAGTAGAATACTTATTTAACATCTATGAATAAAGAGAGCTTTTTATAGCATCAGTAACAGAGAACTGACTTTTACGTTCAACACTGGCTTCGGGAACGACTCGATACGTGTTTCGACACATCAGACGGATGATAAATGGCTTGATCAAATCGGGAGCATCGCAAATACATAACCACATCGATAAAATAGCACATGCCACGTTCACACAGTCGAGCGGCGCCTTCAATTGAATCGGATGCAATAGTGGTATCACAGGAAGGCAACCCGGTGGAATAGTTTATTCTTGGCTCGAGTATCGATTCAACGTTAATGATCAAATATTCTCTAGTTACCCTCTTTTGGGCTGACACTGTTGGTCATGTAAAAAGCCACAATGCAAGAAAAGTACAAACTTTTAAAATCCAGACTGCATTGCGATTTCACAAACTCTTTCAACGCGTAAAAGAGTTGAATTCGCAAAAGGAGGTACATCTTGTCCCCGATTGAAAAACGACATTTTGTTAATGTTAATTCACACCATGAACTGTCTCTGAGAAAGGGAATCTTTCCCGAAGCGTGAATCTTCAGCATGTTGAAAGATTTTTACCTAGTAGTGTAAGTCAGTTTCTTTAGTTTCTACAAAGTCAGGATGGGTGGGACCAAATATAGTTAACAAAAGGCAACAGATACAATAAAATAAACATCGATTTACAAAAATAATAACAAACAAAATTAGTTCAGAAGAACCGTTTAACAAATCGGGGTTGGATATCACCCTATATTATGCGCGAAGACAATTCTTTTATTATTTTGTTAAAGAAAACATTTGAAGGAGAAAGAGAGGAATCATAATTAGTGAAAAGGAAATGGGAAAGTAGTAGGATCAGAATCACACAGTTAATATTCGAAGTAAACTGGGGAACGTGTAGAGGCATGATTAACAAAGGAACCTACTATGTAGAAAATTGCTTAGGAAGGTATAAAATAGAGGGATCAGTTTTAGAAAAATAGAATGGAAGAGTCAGGTGAAAAGGGGGAAAGACACCATAGTTGGACGTATCTCTGCCAAACGAAAATATGTGCATTAAACCGTGAGCTCTATTATGCATATACTTATGGGTCTCAGAGCTCATGTCTTAATGAACATAGTCCTGTTTGGCAGAAATACATCCAGTCGAGAGTAAGGGGACTTACAGAGTAATAAAAGAAAAGAGATAACAGTTTCGACAAAATTGGTCAGTTAAAATCCCTGCAAATCCTGGGGGGGGGGGGGGTNTTCAGAAGAACCGTTTAACAAATCGGGGTTGGATATCACCCTATATTATGCGCGAAGACAATTCTTTTATTATTTTGTTAAAGAAAACATTTGAAGGAGAAAGAGAGGAATCATGATTAGTGAAAAGAAAATGGGAAAGTAGTAGGATCAGAATCACACAGTTAATATTCGGAGTAAACTGGGGAACTTGTAGAGGCATGATTAACAAAGGAACCTAATATGTAGAAAATTGCTTAGGAAGATATAAAATAGAGGGATCAGTTTTAGAAAAATAACATGGAAGAGTCAGGTGAAAAGGGGGAAAGACACCATAGTTGGACGTATCTCTGCCAAACGGAAATATGTGCATTAAACCGTGAGCTCTATTATGCATATACTTATGGGTCTCAGAGCTCATGTCTTAATGAACATAGTCCTGTTTGGCAGAAATACATCCAGTCGAGAGTAAGGGGACTTACAGAGTAATAAAAGAAAAGAGATAACAGTTTCGACAAAATTGGTCAATTAAAATCCCTGCAAATCCTGGGGGGGGGGGGGGNGGGGGGGGGGGGAGTTGGGGAGTTGTATGAAATAGATGAGATCAGGGCTGCCAAGTTGCGTACAACACCACCTACTATATTGATGAAACAGTGATTAGGATAGCACAGCAATCTAGCAACACTGGACTTGATAATCGTATAAACCCGACACAGCAAAGTAGCAACATTCACTAGGTAGTTAAAAGGTTCATATTAGGTACAGTTGGCAACAGTGACGTTACTGGAAACTTCTGTACACTTCTTTCTCTATCGAAGATTAATCATTTTGATTGAATCGTAAGAAAGGGAGAGAAATAAGGAGATTCCAGCCCTGACACTTGCTAATATCGAGGAGGAATTGAATGAGGCACGAAAAAGAACTCTTTCTTCGTGATAGTCGACTGAGGACACGAGTGAGAAGTTTCTAGAGTAAAAAGTTCTATTGCCTAAAAAGAATACACGATGGGGAGCAAAGGCTCTAGCAAAATACATTGAATCAGTTCAGGGTCCGTTCAAATGCGGGCCAAACACATGTTTACCCTCAGGGTTAAGACGCATCACGAAGGAATTTATGTTCAAGGAAACATGTTAAATTGGTCACTTAAGCTGGCACTGAGAGATAGTTAATTAAGAAATTATACTTTAAAAATTAAGATGTCAATTTTCGGACTCCCTCCAATTTAATTATGAATCCTCTTGCCATTTATGAGTAGAAAAAATTGGAGGAACGACCTTTTTTTGTATGCTCCAAACAAGATGCGAAATTATTAAAGAGTTGTTTTTTTTCTTCTTTTTACAAAATTCATCATATTAATGTGCGAAACTTGCCAAACTGGAAAAATACACAAGAACCTTTTCGTGAGACGTAAGACTTCCCTTCCCTCAAATCAATTCCTGATCAACATCAATAGCGCGTAAACCAACTGTAGACAAGGTACTTGAGTAACGAACTTAATAAAGAGGTATCATATTCTTCTACCGGTCGATGGAGGAATAGGAGAATTCGTAAGAATTTCTCTGCAAGAATTTGTGAGTCTTCGACGGATACCGATAGTAGACAAACTCAGAAAAGTTGACTTAGGTATAGTCAAAATACGTATACGAGCGAATTGTACAAAAGTGCGTCATTATCTAACGTAACATTGATCAACACATAAAGTTAAGATACTTCTGAGACAATTAAATCGAAATTGTTTAATGGAATGAGCAGAAACGGTGAAATAGTTGTAGGAAGTTGGTCGTTTGTTGATGGTCAGTCTTTTCGACCGCGACGTCATCTTTCGACCGAGAACGAGACCTCACTTCTTACCACCTGAAACATTTTCAAAATACAAGTTAGATTTAGAACAAACCGTGTTGGACGCAATGCGTGAAGTATTCACGCAGTCTTGTAGGCGCTATGCGTTTCACGCTGACCGCACTGTGTTTGATGCAATGCGTGAAGTATTCGTGCAGTCTTGTAGGCGCTAATATGTGATACATGCCGATCGCCGCGCCGAGGACTTCTCCTTTTCATCTCAAGTCCTCGTTATCATTTCTCTCTAAGTCGCACCGTTCCAGGCCAAATTGCCTGTTTGGTTTCTCTCTTGACTCGACTAATTGAAGGTACTGTCTCTTGTATCACTAAGAGACGACAAAATTAGAAATTACTATACTCTCAGTAAATAAGAGATTTTGTCGCATTTTCTCGTTTGAAATTTTTTTTTGTCTAAATCCGATTTTTTTTATACCTACACTTAAAAAATTGCAAATTTTTGCCGCCCCTTAGATTTGCCGCCATGGGCCGCGGCCCACGTGGCCACCCCCTTAATCCGGGCCTGATGCCGTCTGAAAAATTTGAAGCAAAACATCCAAAAATTTTCCGGTGAATTCGGTTTTTATCGAGGGAAAACTGGCAACGCCTGAAGGCTCATATGGTGTTTTTCCTTGCCAAGGCATCATACTGTTTGGGCCACATTTTAGTGTTTTTTTCCAAGTGTGAAACATTTTCAATGCTAAAATTGGTTTTGAAAATGCACCCACCTTTCTTTCCTCCTCCTTTATCACCTCCGCCTCCTTTTCCTTTATCACCTCCTTTGTTCCCTCCGCCGCCACCGCCACCACCGCCGCCGCCACCGGCTGCTTTTTTCTGGAAACAGAAATTTGAAAAATCAAAATCGAAAATTTTGATAAAACAGAAAATAGTTTGAAAGCATCTTACACAAGGACTGATCATTTGAATTAAACTTAAAATATTTACGCACAGTGGCCTTAAAATTTCGATGTGTAATTTTGCATAATAATTGGACTACATTTTGCAATTTGGACCTATAAATTCCGGCCCAGTTTTAAAACAACGTATGTGCCATTAGTTTCCCTATGCACATAAGTGTTTTTTCAGATGAGCCAGAATTTATAGGTCCAAATTGCAAAATGCAGTCCAATTGATCCAAGATAACTATGCTGCCGTACTAAGGAAGGACGCCGTATGAACATTCCAGTGTTGCTAGATTTCCTTCGATAAAATGTTCATTTTTGAGGAAAGTTATGAATATTTTTCCTTGAAATTTTTAGGAACTTTCGGTGAAATTAGAAACAACATCATCCGAAAAATTGGAAGAAACAGTCTCATAAGTTCATCAGAAAATTCGTGTTTTAGAAATGGAAATTTGGCAACGTCTGAAGGCTCATACGGCATTTTCGCTTAGCACGGCAGTATGGCCCGAAGTTTCAAAATAATATCAGCGGTGCCTCTTTGTACAGAAATCAAAAGGCGTGCAAAAAGCAAGACGGACTATGAGGGAAAAAACCGTAATACGGTTTCATCTGTTTGAATATAATCTATTTGTTGGTATTTCTAGCATTGTTTTCTACCGTCAAAAGTATAGGATACGTGAACAGTTTTGTTGCCCTCTGAATAATCGATTTTTTTCCGAGGTGCGCATCCTTGTCAATATGCAGCACTGAAATCCATAGTATCGAGATGTCTGTAACAATATCACGTCTGGCGACGAAGATCTAACTGGGTGAATCGCTACGAGAGCGAGGCAAACCAGTATGCGCCTTCAATTTGTTGTATATGCTACACGGACATCCATGAGGCTTTAATAGTTGTATCATAGCGCCTTCATTTTATTTCACCAACAGTATGGAGATTCATCCGGTAGGGATGGTTCCAAACGAGCGATACGGAGTCTTCCTGTCTCATGCCGTTTCTCTTTTTAAAGAAGACGAAATATGATGTTTCACCCTTCAACCAGACTTAAACAACATTTTTATGGAAAAATTTAATAATTTTTAAAGAAAAATAAAAAAAGTTAAAAAAGTTAAAAAATTTTCTTGACAACGCTGCGCTACGATTCAATTATCGTTGAAACTACGAAAACGGGAATCTCGGTTTACGATGCTACAGACTTCCTGTCATACCGACTTTTTTTTAAAGATCAAAATACTCAACATCAATTCTTGAAAAAGTCCCTGATTCTTATTATTATTCGTGTGAAGAATATTCTGTAATTCAAGAAATAGAGTAGGTTTGTTCTCCTTTGCTTTAATTAAGTGGGAGCAGAGATTTCAAACCGGCAACGAAACTCACGTTTTTGCAGTTTCATCGGCAATAATATTCTTTGATAAGTGAGATGGATTAATACAGGGTGTCCCAGGATTAAGTACGAATATTGAAAGAGCCGATTCTTTGGGTCAAAAAAGAGGTTTTTGTATTATAGCTTTTCTTCTAAAAATGCTTTCCCTGGGGGCCACGGCGCTCCAAAGTTGGAGAAAAAACAATCGTTTTTTTAACACTGTGACAATGCTTATGAACCGACCAACATTAATGAAAATTGGTGTCGGGGGGTAATTTTTAGCGTTCTTTTCATTGCTGACCTCCAAATGAGGGAAAACTCATTTTGAAGGGGGGTTTAGGGGCATACCGAACCTGAAAGTGGCCAAAATGAATGTTTTTAGCGACAAAAATTGATTTTGGACGGCACCACTAGATTCAACGTGAACAAGCGTCACCTCCGTGTTTTCGCTGTAACTCATCGTTTCCGAGATAATAGGGACTAATAGGGGATAATATGAGCCGATAACAGGGGGACAGTGGGGCCCCCAGGTAATGCGTTTTAGGAAAAAAAGTTATACCACAAAAACGTCTTCTTATGACACAAAGAATCGACTCCTTCAATATTCTTGCTAAATCCTGGTACACCCTGTATATTCATAAAGTTCTCGAATCTACAGCCAAAGTGAGGCGAGGATCGCGGTAGAGGATTCATCGCAGATTTTAGCGCTAAATCCGGAAATGCAATCTGTTCTCCCCGTTATGCAGCAGCGATTCTTGAATGTTGGATGACATTCTCTGAGAGACAGGTGCATGATAGAAAAAATACGGTTGTCACTTTCTGACTTTAAGCTAGAAATCCGTGAGAGATCGCGTACCCTGATCTTTGCCACATTCTGGCTGCAGACATGTGGGGTTTTTTTTCGTTGAACCGTTGTGAAAAATTTGCAAACTTTACATTGAATCTTAAGACTATCATCACTCTTTATGAAATGGATCGTATTCGATACAACAAACAGGTTAGATTGTGTCGATGTTGATTGGTTCAACATGTAGACGTGGCCTCAAAAGTATATTGAGTAATCTGAGGGAATGGGTTTCTTGTAATAGATTTTTGATTCTTATGAGTATAAAATGGCAATTAGGCATTCATAGCTTTTCTCACTTAAAGCCGAAAATTTTTGTCGAGAATCGAGAATCGAGAATTTTTCTTTAATCAAATGAAACATCGAACCACTATCGAATACGATCGAAGCAAGCTTGCAGTTCGGCCGCTCAATAAATTAATCCACGTCGATTCCGCTCTAAAATATAGGATAATTTATATTTAATTCAGGTCATAGTCTCCACGATCGCACAGCCTAGGTGAGAGCGGAAGACTGTGTATCGATCAGCTCCGTATTTCAATTCGCAGAAAATTATTAAAACCGTTTCGCGCTTCCGTTAATATTCGCCTCATTCCTTTTCCCACTATCAGGAGACAAGCAGAGCAGGTGTCACTTCCTCAATAGCTGTATTGATTATTGATTCTCGGCCTGACGCCACCGTGANAAAATAAAGGATTTAATTCAGGTCATAGTCTCCACGATCGCACAGCCTAGGTGAGAGCGGAAGACTGTGTATCGATCAGCTCCGTATTTCAATTCGCAGAAAATTATTAAAACCGTTTCGCGCTTCCGTTAATATTCGCCTCATTCCTTTTCCCACTATCAGGAGACAAGCAGAGCAGGTGTCACTTCCTCAATAGCTGTATTGATTATTGATTCTCGGCCTGACGCCACCGTGAGCTCAAATTGTCGAGGAGATTGGATTGGAGTTAGCTCGAGTCACCTTAGAATTATTCCTGCATCGCACTTCAAATTCTCGAATGAAATTTCCTCCATCCTTTCAACCTACGTTCGAACCGTTTGCTTCAGGAGGAACAGGGCGACTCCTCGCGCGGATAAGGTCAATCAGACTTCATTTCTTCGATAATTAATTTTTCGACGATAATATTGAGGACATGTGGATATTCCACACTATGGAAACAAGTGGCTTGATTTAAACAGAAATTAGGGTCTTGGAGGGAGAGGCGCGTAATTGCAGTTTTGCTATTCGAGAAATACTTATTTGAGGTTTCGAAATGATGGATCCTCATGGCGGGAAGAAAGTTCAAATTGACTTTTGATGCTTAAAAATTGGAATTAAGAGAAAAATTTTCAATGAACATGCATTAAAACTAGTTCTACTTCAAATCATTAACGCCTCAATCTTTTCAAAAATACACTAATGCGCCTTTTTCTCCAAGCCCCTCAAATATTCTTATATTTGCTTCTGCAAAGATTCTTGTGAATCGAAAAGAAAATCGCTCATGTCAAAGAGGAACCTGCCCGATTCACGCGATTTTACTCCTTGTTTAAGATGAAATCTTTTTGTTTGCGAATCCTGATAATATTTCCGAACGAATCAAGGCATCTTTCTTCCGCCTAAATCAGGAAGAAAGATGCTCATACCGAGCCGCAAAAATTCTCGAGAATTGAAAAGAAAATCGCCTTTGTCAAAGAAAAACGCATTGGAAAAAAAACACATCGGATCTAGAGTCCAGACTCTTGAAAACATTGACAAGAAAAAATACTCTTGATTCAATCGGATTTTTGCTTGAATCAACACGAAATCCGCTTAAATTAAGAGGCTTTAATTAAGAGGCTTGGTTCTTGATTTAAGCTAGATTCTGATTGAATCAAGAGTACTTTTTCTTGATGTTTTTAAGAGCATGGACTCTAGATCCAATGTGTTTTTTTTTTTTTTTTTTTTNGCGATTTTACTTTTAGTTTAAGATGAAATCTTTTTGTTTGCGAATTCTGAGAATATTTTCGAACGAATCAAGACATATTTCTTCCGCTTTGATCAGGAAAAAAATGCTCATACTGAGAGGCAAAAATTCTCGTGAATTGAAAAGAAAATCGCTCATATCAAAGAAAAACCTGCCCAATTCACGCGATTTTACTCGTAGTTTAAGATGAAATCTTTTCGTTTGCGAATTTTGAGAATATTCCCGATCGCATCAAGACATTTTTTCAAATGTAAAGCAGGTTGCGTTAAGCGTCGCAGAAGGAGAAAAAAAATTAATAAATTTGTACTTACATCACCGCCTTTTCCACCTCCGCCGCCTCCACCTCCGCCACCACCTATTTACAAAATAATCATTAATAATAAACTTGATTCCCAAACATTTGAAATAAAAATGCCGCACAAAGTACTGTTTTTCAAGGCATTTGTATGTAGCTTTGAATGATTTATTGATAAATATTATGAATATAAATTTTTCTCTAATACAATTCAAGTAGTTGTCTGCATTGGCGGATCCAGCGATTTGGCAACATCGGGTTTCCTCCATTTAAACCTATGAAAATGTATCGATTCTTGGAAAGGCCAGGTGTTCCGACAAGAATCGATTATTTAGCATAGGTGTAAATGGAGGAAATTCAATGTTGCCAAATTGCTGGATCCGCCTCTGGTTATCTGTATACATATTGATGGCCAAAGTGCCATTCACGTACCTTCGTTTGCGACGTTGCAGACTCTCTGTCATACTTTATTCTTTCTTTGGAAAGCTAGTCAACTTAATTTCTTGAAAACCTCCTTGATTTTCCTCCACGTCGGCGAAATATTCCGCACTAATTTCATGATATATATAGTTGTAAAATGGGAGCAAAGATTTTGAAACACCGCAACGAAGATTTACGGTTTCGCAATTCAGCCATCACTATGTAATGACCAAATATATTTCAGACCACGGAGGCGAAATCTTTACTCAGAAATTTTTGTCGAATTGGGTTGAGAAATCGGATTTCGAGTATTCCTAAAGAAACTATTTCGTATGCTATAGCAGGCGATGTGAACAATCTTTTTTTTCCTTTTCATTCCAACAAAAGGCGTTAATTTGCATTATAATTTGGCGATTTCCCGCCACAAATGTGGCTAATTCTTTTGGAATGTTTTTCCCCCGTGCGTTTTGGAACCGCTTTCAATCAGCAATAACTCTTGGTATACTATGCAATTTTTAGGCAGTTTTTTTTGTCCCGCAATGCTCATGGAGCACAGATCTCTAAAGGAACAATTCGTAAAGCGTAACTCAATTTCCAGTTTCTGTGAGCCGAGGTTTTATTAACCCCCTGACATTTGAGAGGCTCGGAGGACAAGGCGTTTAAGTGCAATTTTTGCTATTTCGAGAAATACGTGTTTGAAGTTTCGAAATTACATGCAGCCTTATGGCGGAAAAGATAGTTCAAACTGACTTTTTAATGCTTAAAAAGTAGAGTTTGGGAACGAATTTTTTACAGAATATGCACTGAGACTATTTTCACTGGAAATCATTGATATCTCAATTTTTCAAAAAACCGCACTTATGCGCCTTGTCCTCCAGCCCCTTAATTATTGTTCTGATTCTGTTGTTTGTAGAGTCTAAGTTCGAATTGGAACTTTGTCGTCGCGGACAAGCCTCGTATTTTCAATCTAGCGTATGTAGTTGAACCAAGCGCGATGCGCCGTTAAGTAAGATCTACGTCACACCAGCTCACAGTGCCAAAATAAATGATTCACCCTTGACAATGCTTGTCTGTCAGGGCTGAGCATAGAATTAAACTTCCTCGTTCAAGACGGTAACGACTCGCATTTGCTGATAACAAAATATGATTTTTGATACCCTCAAAATAATGACAAATTGACACCAAAATGCCAATTTTTCGGTCACATTTAGGACCGTCCGCAGGGAGAGATCATATCGCTGAAAAGCTCAAGCTTTTGACATTGCTATCATTGTTGTAAGTGGTAACTGGGTAGCGGGGTATTTTGTAAAAATTTCCTACCAAAAAATTCCCGGAGAAGTCAAACGGAACCGGAGTTATGCAGGATTGACCTTAGCTGATAAAAAAATGTCGTCTTAATGAAAAGCAATTGAAAGTTGACGGCTAGGTTTGAGGCCCAACTTCGGATTATAATGCAAATGTGTGTGCACTCTTGTTATTTTGATGGATTAGGTATACCGATCGTTAGGTATTCTTTGGGGTACTACAGAGTTTTGCGTTGAGTAGGTACTCAAATGCTTGTTTTCCACCCCGATTCCCAAAAATCGCTCTACTGAAAATTAGCCCTTTCAGAGGTCCGTTTCTCTACAGACGTCCGAATTGAAATGAGGAGAAATGGATCCCCAGATGAGACAAAATTTAATGAGCAATCGCGAATGACAAATTTTGAACATGGGTCTCGCTGAAGTTTCAAATATTTTAAAAAATGTTTCCACAACATTTTGAAAGATATATCTGCAGTTAAGAGTCAAAGGAACGTAACTAATAGTGTAAGTAATTTAGTTGAATACAGCATCGCTCTTCGGACATAAGTTTGGAAGGCAAAGAGTTAGGTGTGCACATATGATAGTTTCTCTTCTTAAATAGCATCATGACTGATATCGTGACAATTTATAGTTAATTAAGAAAGGGGTTTCCATTTACGCCAACCCAGTTAAAAAAAACTCTAACATCCCGGGTTTCCATTTATTTAAAATAAAAGAAGAGAGAAACGGAGAAAAAGGAATGTAAAGAGGAAAAAGAAAGCAGGAAGGAGAAAATAATTAAACGGGGTCCAAACACAATCACACGTACACGTACAGTCCAGTCGTCCGTTAAAACAGAAGTATATGTCAGGAAATCTACATTGCCTTAAACCGAGATAGATATCCCTAGTCTCGCCGAGGCTATGTAGCAGCTATACAAGAACATGATAATGGAAAAATCAAAATTTTTGTGCTATTTTTGAAGTCAAAATCACGCCGTTTACTTCATAATTTACACTTCCCCCTCGTCATTTATAGTGAAATTCGACAACTGGGATGAAAGAGTATGTTAATCCTGTAAAATTTACGATTCCTGCAAAGATTCATACCATCGCTCGGCAGAGACGCTGAAGTTTTACGAATGCACCCGATTTAAACGACACGCGATCACAAATAGACGAGTTTAAATCAAAAGGAAGTGTCTTTATTGTGACATAGGCCCTGAGACCCATACGATTACATGCATGACAAGAGCCATTTCCAAATAAAGCTGGCTCCTTTCGATTTAAGTACTTCTAAATTTGACGTAAAATATGTATCTGCTAAGCTTTATGGGTCTACGGAGGCAGCGGATGATCCTTCTTCCCTAAATCCCCCTCCCCCTCTCTGACCCTTTTATTGTAAATGAGGTAATCATGACGTCACTATTTTTGCGGATGAGCATTGAATTGTTTACATACTTTAATTCGCGCGTGTTGATTCCCTCCGATATCCCCAATCACATATCTACTCCCCTACAATCAACAGAAATCCAAACCCACCTACATGCGATGGACCCAATATTACTACCAAAATTCTGAAACTCTTCACCTCTCTTAATTTAAAAATCTAAATTTTCGTATATACTCCCATTTTCAAAATTATCTGTAAAGACGTTAATAGCCTGAGACGCTGAATGTCTTAAAATTATACTAACTAACTAATCATTTCCGTGACAAACAACGATTTTGTATACCTTCTGCAATGGGGAAAGATGGTAGGGATGAATATAAGTAAAATTTTTGCACTGAAATTCTGTATAAGATCGTTCCTCATGTAATTTTAAATTTTAATTTTCGGATAAAACAGAGAATTTTCATGTGGGACCATTTTCACACATGAGAAAGTTTAGACTTATTCATGATTTATTTTTTGATCAACTATAGAGTTTACGGGCGATCAGTTAAAATTTGACTTGGTTGATTAAAATGGTGAGAATGTCATAAAAATGGGGGAAGTAAAAGAAGTCAGAATTTGCCTTTAATTTTAGCCTTTTCCTCTTCTCTGCATATATTTGATGAATTATTTAAGTGAGTTTCGTGAGTTTCAAAAGCTCTGTCACTAATTCATTCTCTTCCAGGAAAATAACAAAAAATTCTGAAAGCTTCTAAAAACTTATTTAAAAATTATGCGAACTTTTGCACATTTAAAATCGCTGGTCTTAAAATAAAATCAATCGAGAAGATTGCAATATCGGAAAATTAGACACGAGTTTTTTGTTTTCGCCATCGACAAATATCTCGGTTAAATTGCAAATTGAATAAGAATACAAGATAAAATAGAAAAGAAGAGGAAAAACAGAAAATTGTCGGTAAAAATATGAATAAAGAAATCCCGTGTGTGATGTTTCAAAATTTCTACTCAGATTTTAATTTATCATAGAATCATTATCAGCAAACGTTCTACAGATGCAGGAAGAACTCACGAGAAATTTTGTATAAATTACCCTCAATCATCCCTCAAAAAAATCAAATGTGGCAGAAAAAATGTCGCAAATCGAAATTCGTGGTTTTACAGTTTCACTATCAGAATTTTGAAGAATGATAGAAATAATAATGACAGCCCTAGAAGTTGGTTGAAAAAGGAAGAAAATAGTGGCATGTATTAAAAAACGGCACTTTTTTTAAATATTCAAGAAAAAAAGGGAAATAAGTGAAGGAATATGAAAACACCTATTTCCAGGCAAACTTGACGTCATGTAATGCTCAGCCGAGCGTGACGTCATATGCAGGCTCAAAAGAGCGGGAAAGAATCTCTTGAGAGTGGAGGGGGAGGAAAATCTCACGGGCCGCCACTCAATCTGTACTAATCCCGGAAACATCTTACACACCAATTATGAATAAAACAACTAAACTCTATTTAATTTTTCTAAGCGCAGTATCTAGATAATACAATATTGTGATGTGTTTTTTACACTAGAATAAACCTTAGTATTATGCACCGTAATAGAAAAATTAGCGAAAAATAACAAGCGCTCAAATTACGTCGTTTCATCCATAAAAAAAATATTCAACACACAGGAGAATAACGTACGGGAATCATGCAGTGCCTTGGACAGGGAATTCAAGGGTGCGTTGTGAGATTCACCCTTGGGTTGCATCATGACGCGTAGAAGGATCTTTCGGAACTTCCTGGACGCTTTCCTCTGGGATACTGACTTTCATGCTGAGAGGGTCGTTCTAAAAAGGACGAGTTCGGAAAGGAGGCGACGAAAAGGGGTGAAAAAAGAGCAATTACCTTTTCCTTTACCCATGGTCGAGGTTGATGGATAGTCGTCGGGCTTTGATACGTAGCAAAATCAATATGAGGCGCGCGGCAGTCGGGGAGTATTTTAAGCTGGCTCGCGCTTGACGACTGCACCGCTGCACTCGGGAGCAGCACCGGGCTGGGTCACGTGATTTCAGCTGCATGCGAATTTCAGCGTTTCAGCACACGGCGCGGCGGGCGCGTTGCCGGGCCAAAAATACGCGCGACCGTGGGTGGGTTTCGCGACCGAGGACGCGACGCCTGTGGTTCATGACCAAACGGGGTTGTCAGACCCAAGTAGCAGTAATCGCGATAAATGGCGAAGATTTAAGTGCGGATGAAATTTTCGAATGATTGGAACAAGAAATTAAGAATATTGAAAGTTTTCAAGAAAATTCGTACTTTAAAAGAAGACCCTGGTAAAAATTTGCGATAGGAGCTGCGTTTCAAAATACCACAGGAGTTCTTATAGCCGACTAAAGAAGGCTATTGGAAATCATATAGCTGGCTGTAGAAAGCGGAGGAAATCATACAGCCGGGCTATACGAAGCTATAAAAAAGTATACAGTCGGGCTACAGCTCCTATCGCCAGGCTTAACACTTTATCGCCATTGGCTATAAAAGGCTATAAGAAATTGTGTAGAAATGCGTGTGCTTTGGAAATCATTAAGTTTGAAACGGAACTACCTTCATATTTACAAAACACACATAATATATTTTCCTTTAAAACATATTTTTTTTCATCAATTAAAATGAGAATTATGCATACAGAGTGTGCAAACATTTCAAAATCATGAGTTGAAAAACGCTGACTCCGCAAGATTAAATATTAGCGCCTAACTTAAAGCGGAGCGGCGACGCTCTAGCACCTACAAACCTAACAGGAATACTTCACGCATTGCGCAACGCGTGAAGTATCCCTGTTAGGTTTGTAGGCGCCAATGCGCGTTTTGTGCTGGCTGTCCGCCCGCCGCGCCGCAGCGTGCCACGGCGTCTGAAGCAACTATTTCACACCAGAGGTATTGCACAGTATCATAAGAAATTGAAGGCGCTCCAACATATTAAGAATGACAGGCATCCTTCAAAAGCACGGAACATTCCTCGCAAAATTAATCAAGATACAACGGCACAAAAAGAGAGCGGTGGTCCAAAAACTAACTAAGTCCTAGTATCCGTATTTAGTAACGTTTAGCATAAACTTTATCGTCTGGCCGTTGCTTAGTCGCCATCGGCTATAAAAGGCTAAAAGAAATTGTACAGCCGGCTACAGAAGCTATTGGAAATCTTACAGCCGGCTTTAGGTCTATGGTATTTTGGAACACAGATTCTACTGCCAATTTTTACCAGGGGAGATTTGCTAACTCTCGTAGGGATTACACGGCGTACTTCCTTGGCACGACAGAATTGACGCACCAGCGAGCTGATAATTCAAATTGATAGTTATAGCTATAGATGAAGATATAGACCAAGGAGTTAATGGATAGACAAAAGTTAAGCTGAGTCTGGACTCATCAGCTGAAAACCAGAAATTTGAATTGTGAGCGGTATTACTTAATGAGGTAGTCAATAATGATTCAACGCTTCATTTTGTTTATAAAATTATTGGTATATTTACATGGCGAAACTTAGTAACAGAAAAGCATTTCAGTCGAAATTTACCGCACGTAGTACAGTTTGATTAAGCCATTTAAAAATAAATTAATTGCCATGGAGTTTGCTGTACCTAAACGATTTCTTCACAGTATAGGTTTGAATTAGGTCGGCAAGTTCAGTTTTTACGCGAAGATGTTTTAAAATCAAAAGTACAATTTCCAAATAGGCATTTCATTACGTTTCACATGACCCTTCAATTTATCAACCGTCAAGTTCAAAAACAATAGAGACCCACCACTACTACCGTAATGGTAAAATTATGGAATAGTCCAATAATAATGGCGAGCACTCGCAATTTCACGGTATCAACATTTCCTTGTGCGGACAGCAACACTTATTTTACCTTCTTGCTAGCCGTTGAACCGTGCGTTGAGCTTTTATAAAAGACCTATAAGGCAAATAAGCTGCTCAATATGTCATGGAAATACCAGCAAGAGGACAATTTTGAAGGTTGAGAAATGACACCCCGAAATTAGTAGTGCTCATTTATTGCCAAGAAAATGGTTAAGGGTCTCAGTCTTTACTTTTTCTGCGGGTTGATTATTGAAACTGATTGATAAAAAGATAGACAAAGGGAAAATGGAGCAATACTATTGGTGAAATCGGGTACGGCTATAGAGAGATCCTATACTGCCGTGCTAAAAGAAGAACGCCGTATGAACAAACGAGAGTTACCAAATTTCCTCTGATCAAATGTCCATTTTTGAGGATTGTCATGAATATTTTTCCTTTAAATTTTCAGAATCTTTAGGTAAAATTTCGAACTAAATTATCTGAAAATTTGGAGAAAAAATATTCATAAATTTACCAGGGAATTCGCGTTTTATGAAAGGAAATTTGGCAACGCCTGATGGTTCATACGACGTTTCTCCTTAGCACGGCAGTATAGCTAGTCCATCATGGTTCCCCCTCAGTATATAAGAACCTACAATTACAACCAATAGGATCGCTCTATTTTTGCCTTGTCTCCTTTAACTATCGCTTTTTCTATCAGTTCAATGATCAGCTTGCTGGTCAAGTTCCTGATATGCACCCTTTTGAGCTGAAGAGATCGAAATCAGTCTTTATGGATTGAGATGTTATCACGATTCATTCAGCCTCGGGTCGAAATGCCACTGGGCTGAGCTTGAGATCCACCAGGTTGACCTTGAGATCCTCCAGGTTGACCATGAGCGCGACCAGGCCGACCTTGAGAGGCACCAGGCTGAGCTTGAGCGCCAACGGGCTGAGCTTGAGAGACAACTGAGCTCACGTAGTCAAAGAACTCATCAGATTTGATGAGGCCAGTGTGCGAGTGGCCTTGAAAACCTTTGACTATGGCGTGAGGGAACTTTTCGCAATATCGCAGACTCTTCAGCGGAACCACAGCGTCACCCACCGTGTTGACCTTTTCGTAGTCACTCGTGTCGGTCAACTTGTCTGATTTTATCCGATACCTGAAATCTCAAAGGAAAACGGCCTGTAAAAATTTTTGAAATTCAGTTATGGACTAAGCAATGAGGAGCTCTGTCGTGTATAGTGGCCTTAAGAGAGCCGTTTGAAAGGGCGAGCCGGCCGCATGACGCTGCAACTGTTGCGAGCTGTAGCCAATGAACTGTGCTGATTGGCGAAGCGGAAGACTTGCCGCCACACACTTTTTTATTCATGAAAATAAATTTTGACAAAAATATTTCACTAACTGTCGCTCCTTTTAGCCTAACGTTTCGTTTATTGGGCCGTAGGCTTAAATGAACCTTTTTGAACGGTCAGTTGAAGGCGATATTACAGGTCTATTGGAGGCAATGTCAACTGTTTTTATTTTATTTTTTTTTTTCTTTATAGAGTTTGAAATCTCCGTCATTACAGCATGAAAATGGAATTGGGCGGATTTTATCGACTTTTCAGTTCCGTCAAGTTAATTTTTGAAATTCCGGGCATCAAAATGCCTGATGAACATCCAGCATCCTCCATTCAAAAATTCTAGAAATGTGCATGAAAACAAATCGCCCAGAGAAAATGTACTACTATTCTTCGTACATTAATGCCCTGGTGAGGTGGCTGATGGCATTTTTTGAGAGAGAGAGCAATAATCGAGTGGAGAGTCGTCAGCCCCCCTTCCAGAACGCATCTGTCAAGACTTCTGGTCTTATGTGAGGATTAAACAAATCTCTCTTTTTCAATTTCAGTTTGATGTGCGTCCGCTTCTTTGTATTGAGATTAATAAAAATTATCATCTGACCAGGAATTAATGACTTGAACCCGGAAAAAATTTTAATATTCCTCACGTGATGGGAGTTTCAATCTTGGAGGAATTGGCCCACGTGCAAACGTATCTCACCCCCAATCGATTCAACGGGACAGGGTACAGATGGCGGAGATCTTGTCGCATCAAATATCCGTCTATAAATCCGGCATCCCTGAAAAATGGCTTAGTAAATTTGTGATGTAGATGAATAGAGCTTCTATCCGGGAATAAATAGTGAAAAGCTTCATCTTTCTTTCTTCGCAGGACCTTGCTGGACTTTAGTCTACGTCAGCGGCGTGCCGTGCTTTGCCATAGATCGAGTAATCTTCCATTTTAACCTATAGAAAAGGATCGATAAACGAGGTGTTCGCAACGAGCACCTCAATAATCGATTCTTTACCATAGATTCAAATGGGGGAATATCGATAGTGGATCATTCACGCCTCGTCCTTGGGCCACGTCAAAGTTACCTTCGTTGCTTTTACAAAGAAAAAAACTTCGTGCGTGGGACCCGAAGTTGAGGTCGTATAGATATCTGACGTTTTCGGATTACGTATCTGAAAACTTGAGGTCCAGCTGCCGAAGTTCGGGTCAGGCATCTGAAGTACTTCGAAATATACAGAGGGGTTCGGGTCACACATCTGAAGCACTCTGGTACATACCGAAGTGCCCCGATGTTTGATCCGAACTTCGGCAGCTCGACCCCAAGTTTTTGGATGCGTGATCAAAAAACTTCAGAGATCCATATGACCTCAACTTCGGGTCCCACGCACGAAGTTTCTTTCTCCGTGTAGCGCGGAGATTTTCAGGAATATGTTTCTTCTATTTATTGAAAGTAGGAAGAAAACGCTTAATAATTTCCAATCTACAGGGCCGGATTAAGGGGGTGGCCACATGGGCGGCAAATTTAGGGGGCGGCAAATTTAACAATTTTTTAAATGTACGTATAAAAAAAAATCGGATCTAGGAAAAAAAAATTATCAATAAGAAAAAGAAACAAAATCTCTTTTTCCTGAGAGTATATAGTAATTTCTAATGTTGTCGTTTTTCGGTGATACAAGAGACAGTATATTTAGTTAGTCGAGTTAAGAGAGGAACTAAACTCGCAATTTGGCCTGGAGCTCAGCGCAGAGAGGAATGATGACGAGGACTTGAAATGAAAAGGACAAGCCCTCGGCGCGGCGCGGCGGTCGACATGTAACACATATTAGCGCCTACAAGACTGCATGAATACTTCACGCATTGCGTCAAACACAGTGCGGCCAGGAGCGGTTGGCGTGAAACGCATAGCGCCTACAAGACTGTAGGAATACTTCACGCATTGCGCCAAACACAGTGCGATCAGCGCGGCGGCGGAAGTTAAAATTATTAAACCACATTTATGTTTGTTCTTCCATAATTTTTTGGTTCATTTCTTACAAATGGAGGACCCTGTCCATACAGAGATAGGTTTACGGAACTTAACTTTCGCGTCAAGTTCCGTGAAATTTTGAAACTTTTGAAATGCATCCAACACGAGCAGGTAAACGCGTCTGGTGCACCCCTCCCTCTCCGGCACGTTCACTTAATGGTTTTGGCGCGTATACGT
The DNA here is from genome assembly GCF_001854935.1 of Bemisia tabaci. Classification (NCBI taxonomy): domain Eukaryota; kingdom Metazoa; phylum Arthropoda; class Insecta; order Hemiptera; family Aleyrodidae; genus Bemisia; species Bemisia tabaci. Next base: position 5,091,562 of record NW_017548003.1, read on the forward strand.
AGTATACCGCCTTTGCGATCAGTTCGACCTCGATTCGATTAAATATCTTTTAAAATCGCAGAGAATAATATATTTGCATTGACTTGCCTCAAACGATCACGTCTCCGGTTAAAAATGACGTGATACTGATAAGTAATATTTTAACTAGAGGACTCTTTTTCAAATCGGCCACTCATCTGGATGATACCATCACTTTAATCCAGCTTAAAATGCAATTGGGTTCTTCAGTAGACAATATTGTCTTGGGGACCTTTGATCTAAGACAATCGGTGCTTACTTACTGGAAAAACTGCTGATAATTTTGGGCAGTGTATTTTCTCCCTTTCGGCACCCATTCAACCAGAACTGTTTTTGCGAATGCTTCCTCTTGTGGTAACAGATATGCAAGAGACTGAAATGACTGTGAGAGAGTTAGTATGACTGACTTATCAATTGTCGGAGCACCGTAGTCTTCGCCTATTTGATTAAATAGCCAAGAAATAGGACATTACTCTAATGTTGGTATGACATGTGAGATCTTAAAAATAACCCTCTCGACTAAGTGTCGGTGATAAAGTTTTTCTTTTTCAGCTGACAGGCTCTTACTTCAACTAGAACAGGAAAACAAATTGAAGTTCGGTTGGATTAGTTACTTTATTCTTTCTACTTTCATACACCTTTTTGTTGATTTCTCTCGTGATTTATTTTTCATCTTTATAAATAGAAAATTAAATGTATTCTTATCTGCTCTGTGGTCATTTAAGCAGATTTCAAAGAAAGTAAAATTGCTCTCAAGGAAGGAATCAAAACTCATATCCAAAAAAATACGCTAAGTAAAGTGTAAGTTAAGGGTCTGAGTAAGGTGACCAAAGCCGCTTGGAAAAGGTTAAGTTTCCTTTTCTTGCGGGTGGAATTGCAAATTGTCACTCAAGGCCGGATTTAGGGCCGCATGGGCCGCGGCCCATGGCGGCAAATTAATAAGGGGGCGGCAAATTTTACAATTTTTTTTTAATGTAGGTATAAAAACAAAACAAAAATCGGATTCAGAAAAAAAATACAATCGAGGGAAGGCGAAAAAATCTCTCATTTACTGAGAGTGTAGTAATTTCTAATTTTGTCGTCTTTTGGTGATACAAGAGACAGCACCTTTAATTAGTCGAGTTAAGAGAGAAATCAAACACGCAATGTGGCCTGAGACGGCGCAGCGCAGAGAGCAATGATGACAAAGGACTTGAGATGAAAAGGAGAAGCCCTCGCAGCGGTCGGCATGTAACACATATTAGCGCCTACATAACTGCATGAATACTTCACGCATTGCGTCAAACACAGTGCGGTCATCAGCTGTCGGCGGGAAACGCATAGCGCCTACAAGACTGCATGAATACTTCACGCATTGCGTCGAACACAACAGTGCGATCAGCAGCGGTCGAAGTGATACGCATAGCGCCTACAAGACTGAGGGAATACATCATGCATTGCGCCAAACACACCGTATGCGGTCAGCGCGAAACAGTGCTGCGGCGGCGGAAGTTAAGATCATTAAACCACATTTATGTTTGTTCTTTTATAATTTTTTCGTTTAAATCATATAAATAGAAAGCCTTGTCCACACAGAGACAGGTTTACGGAACTTACTTTCGCGCGAAGTTTCGTGAATTTTTGGTAGTAGTGTTGACAGGGCTTTCGCAAAAAAGGTGTCCAACACGAGTAAACACGTCTTATGCACCCCGCCTCTGTTGTTTTTATTGATGTTTCAAAACGAATGAGAAGGGGGCGGCAAAATTCAGGCGGCCCATAGGCGGCAAGTAGGTAAATCCGGCCCTGTTGTTACATCTTAAATCCACCTCTGCATCTCGAGAACTAGTGTGGCTGTCCAAAGGAAAAGGAACCATTGTGCACCAAACAAGTCTTCCGAGAGGACAAATGGACTACATTTTGCAATTTGGAACTATAAATTCTAGCCCGGTTTAAAAACGACGTATGTGCCATTATTTTCCCTATGCACATAAGTGTTTTTTCAGAAGAGCCAGAATTTATAGATCCAAATTGCAAAATGCAGTCCAAATAGGATGTCGAAAAATTGGAGTCTAAGTTTCAAAAAATAAAAACCATCCAGTGTTCCGAGGAACAAACATGAGATTGGTCTCGTGGAGAGTATGGTTCAGTGCTAAAGTTTCCGCACAGAGAGTTTTTTTCTGGAAGATTACTGTAAACCTCAAATTATCATCCAGCTCAAAGCAGAGTGCTCGGAAAATTGTTGCATTCGAAGCAGTGATGGCACGAATCGTTGTTTCCTTGACGAAAGAACAAAACTCCATTCCAATATTGCGAAACCGACTAAAACAATTCAATTTTTTAAATGAATAAGCCTGCCTTTTGTATGAGGGCAGAAAAAAATCAGTGAAATTTCTAATCAGAAATCCTCTCTATTTTATCCAATTAATTTTTAGCCTGCATAACTTTTGTTAATTTTTGTATGAGGGCAGAGAAAAATCAGTGAAATTTCTAATCAGAAATCCTCTCTATTCTATCCAAATAATTTTTAGCCTGCATAACTTTTGTTAATCTTTGTATGAGGGCAGAGAAAAATCAGTGAAATTTCTAATCAGAAATCCTCTCTATTCTATCCAAATAATTTTTAAGACGCTCGATGGACGGGGTGAGGAAGGGGAATAAGACGATTGATGGGCAGAAGTGAGGAAGGGGAGTCCAAAGGTCAGAGTTTTAATAGTGGGTATTTACCTTCAGAGGCATTTGTTTAGTCATGGTCACGGTGGCCGGTGGCCTTATCAAGGTCGACTTCCAAAAAAGGAATACGAATTCAGAGTAAGGAAAAAGTCATTGAAAATATCGTTTGGCAGGAAATTTTTTTTTGGAACATCGTTTCGTTATTCAACTAAAATTATTTGCTCATTAACGAGGGCCGGATTTACGGGGTGGCCACATGGACCGCGGCCCCGATTCAGAGAAAAAATTACGAACGAGAAAAGGTGACAAAATCTCTCATTTTCTGAGAGTATAGTAATTTCTAATTTCGTCTTCTTTTAGTAATACAAGAAGCAGCACCTTTAATTAGTCGAGTTAAGAGAGAAACGAAACACGCAATTTGGCTTGGAGCGGCGCGGTGCAGAGAGCAATGATGACGAGGACTTGAGATGAAAAGGAAAAGCCCTCGGTGCGGCAGTTGGCATGTAACACATATTAGCGCCAGCAAGACTGTATGAATACTTCACGCATTGTAGTACGGTGAGTACACAAAAAAACCCTGCACTTTTTGATTGGAAATTGCCGCTTTCAGGGATCATTCTTATGGTCATAAGAAGCCCTTTTAGAAGGGGAAGCACTCTAAGGTCCGTGCAGGAACCAAGATGGCGGCCGATAAAGATGGCCGCCGAGCGTTTTTTCAGCGCGCTATATCTCGGAAACTTCGTGTCCGATTTTCGTTTTCTTGATCTCGTTTTGAAGCTAAAATGCTTCTCCAGAAGTCTACCTCATAAATTTTTTCGCCTAAGGCACACATAAACGGTCATTAGGAAAATTTTGAAATTTTGAAATTTCACCCAATTTTCAAGAGCGTATAATTATTTAACACGCGAGAAAATGACGTTTTTTCCTTAAGTAACGGCGATGGGAAATTATCTGACTTTTAATTTGATACCAAAACAATTTTTTTGCGTCAAAAAATGCACCCTCCAGAGCACTTTAAGTGAGCGTCGCGGTACGCGGTGCGCGGTGAAAACGGCGGAATACGGGCAATTAACGCGCTACGCAAGTCATACGCGCGCTATATCTCGGCACATTCTCGTCCGATTTTCATTATTTTGGGCTTGTTTAGAAGCTATGTTGAAGGTCAACGAGTGTTACGGATATACTTGCGTTTTTCCTCCGACTTTTCCGGGTATTTTCCAAATGAATAGAAAATGTTCAAATTGCCAAAATTTACAACGACGAATAATTTTCAATAGGGTGGAGAAACACACCTCCTCTCGTGTTTTGTAGAAAGATCATTTTCTGACGTTTAAAATGATACCACAACCATTTTTGTGCGATGATAAATAAATCCATGAGCTCAATTTGAAGCGCACCCCCGTGGCAAGCACTTTCCGTTGGTAGGCGTTTTGACCCGATTCGTCGCCGCGCCGCGCCTTATGCAACCCAAGTGGACGCGACTTTGCGTGACTTCCCGGATTCTAAGACAGATTCTTGATAAATTGCGATGTACAGAGGGTTATCTCACTTCCCATAAAACTTAATTTGTTTATCAAGATGAATTTTCATCGGTATGGTTGGTATATACGGAGGGGAAAAGGGACAGAAATTCGTAAAAATCAACATGAAAGCGTATTCTCTTTTGGCCTTGGGGTATTTGTTGTCTGGTATAAGACGTGATATGAAATGGTTTGAAAGATCGACTAGCTGTTTTCGATGTTTTTTCTGGGAAGTTTTGCAATGACGGAGGAAAGGTGGAACACGATAGGATTATTTTGACCAAAAAATTACTTCGTACTTATTTAAATTCATTTGTAAATCTTGAGAGAACATGAACATTATTTTGAACTCCGTAATTAATTGACATTCCGGCCTTACACTAAAAGTTAGGCAGTACCGCATCATATCCTCGGTTATTGTGTGCCTTAAGCAGCGATTGTGCACGTATCGTAAAGGTCTTGGGGGAAACTTTTATTTGAGCTACAAAACTCTTCAGCAAAAATCATTATGATATGAATTGCCCTCCGCATGGTAGTGAATTTCGATCGAAAAATTCACATCTCCACGTTAGTCCCCCCACCCCTAGCGATTTGTTTTTTAATTTGAAGAATAAGAATTTTTTAAATTTCCGAAGTAAGAAATTTGAAATCATTGGAAGTCGGGAAAAGGAGGATGATGTTGGTGAAGCAATTTATCTGCCTCTGTTATTGCCTGTCTTTTAGAAATGGCCAAATTGAAATACTCGTGGGTAGCAAAAGGAATCATATCTCTGGAAAGGAGAGAACACCAGGGAATCTTCCAGCCTTACAGAAGGGCCGCTACGTGCATAATTTATGGATGATGAAATAAGAAAAGAAAACAAACATTAGGTTCTGAGTGTACAATTGAGATGATAGTCAAGCTGACTGATTCTTCAAACTCTCACAAAAATAGAAGAGTAAACTGAAAGAAAATATCATCAGCATAGGCAAGGCCAGGTTATTTCGGCCCCCCCCCCCACCTCCGAAGAATGATGGGAGCGTTGAAACCCCTCCCCCCTCCTCCACCGTACAGTTCAAAAAGCCTCTCCCTGAAGTTTGTTGTAATTTCAGCTATAATCGGACGAATTTCGAGGTCTCCGTGAGGACATTTTTTCTAAAAGGGCTTCTTATGACCATAAGAATGATTCCTGAAAGCGGCAATTTCCAATCAAAAAGTGCAGGGTTTTTTTGTGTACCCACCGTACTAGATTGGGTGTCCCCCTGGAGGCTCGCGGACTGTAGGAGTGCTTGACAACCAATGACGCCTCGTCACTTCGAGAGATACCGAGCCGTCCCGATTGGCTCCTGCCTCATCACGGAGGCGAAACTGCGTCCTTCTACGCCTTCGATCACGTTTCCAAGGGGGTTCATGGATAAAAAAAACTGTGTGTTTTGACGTCCGAGTTAGAGGAGAACGAGCATACAGGGAGGGTCATAAAAACCAATGATGGATGAATGCGTGATGATGTGACGATATTTTAGAATTGTGCTCGGTTAATACTAGGGGGCCGTTCATAAAATACGTAGCGCTATAAGGGAAGGGGAAGGGGTCTAGGACAGGGTGGCAAAATTTCATGAAAAATAAAATCTTGAAATTTTACATGAAATGTTTCATGAAATTTCAGAAATTTATGAAAGACATTGAAAAATACCGGTTCCTTCCCATGTTCCGCAAAATGTAAAAATTGTGACTTTTTTTAATTTTGTGTGTTTGAGTGCATGTTGCATACTCTAGCCCCTGACAAATATGAAATATTTCACAGCCTCGTGAAAGTTCATGAAATATTTCACTGAAATTTCCAATCTTTCATTTCTTTCTTACGTTTCATGCCACCCTGGTTCAGGATAGTGTTGCGCTTTTTCGTTTTGACGTTTTACAGAACTGGGAACCACTTCATAAAAGCGCTAAGAGGGGGTGGGGGTTAAAGATGATACTTTGCCATGAAAAATAAAACAATTTTGTATAGAGAACTGTAAGAATCACAAAAATAGTAAGTAGAATCATATGAGTAAGTGAAAAAAAGTTTAAATAAAAGGAAGAGGAAAAAAGAAAAAATACTGAGCTGAACCTCACATAACACAGAAGAGGGTGTCTCAGAGTCGCAGAAAAACCCGGCCTAACTGTGCCTGCCGGAAGGAGATGTGGGGGTTGAGTGCAGAGCTTAGGATTGAGTTGGCGCAGGATTCGCGGAGAGGGGTGATGCAGTGATGCAGGGATATATTACATGGAGAATGCTTCTATAGAATATGCCATCTTATATAGAGAAATATTTCGCTCCAAATCTACTGAACTGTCAAAAAGTTTGTAAAAAAGTGAAGAAAATCGGACGAAATCGATTGCAATCAGCCTGATTATATTTCATATTGCCTAGTGTCCCCATAGGTTGTATTAATTTACAGAGAAACCAAGCAACAAACACCTTAGATCTTTTCATCAATATCCTTGATTATGAATCATGTACTCCCAAAATTTGAAGGCAGAATGTTTCTTAATTACTCTTAAAGAAAAGAAAACATGAGAGAAAATTAGGCAATAATGTCGGATAGAGTTAGCCGAATTCTGGTTAATGTTAAAAAAAAATCCTATTTGACGAAAATAATCGGTTCTTGAGTGTTTCATATTTAATACTGAGCCACCCTGTATGCGTCGAATCGAAATGTTCTTATTGACATTCCACCCCTGGGCATATCAAGTTCGATTGTATCACCCCGTACCTGGAATTATTTACAGCAACATTCCAATATCAGCTAATGAAAGAGCAGCCCGGGTATTCGTTATTGCTTTTCCCGTTACAATAAGTTAAGCCTGATGAAAACCTAGAAATAAAAAATGTATGAGAGCCTATTCATGTCGCGGCTTCTTCCTCTAGAGAAAGGAAATTATTTATGAGGAAAATATGTAATTGCCTTTTATTTTTAGAATTTAATATATTGAACACTGGTATCCTCGTGTAACATCTCAAGATAACTTTCATATTCAATTTCTGGGAAAAAAAAGGGACTCGATCGAAGCTCTTGCATCCGTGAAGAATTTGCGATTTAAGTATTGATTCCCGTATATTTCGCGAGGAACACGATGGTGCCGTTGGTTTTCTCTGAAATCAACTCCAAAGCTCTAAAAAAGCTCTCGAAATTGAGGCCGTAATGGAGGGGATATCCCACGCTATCCTGAGAGTCCACCTCTACACCCAGACAAACTATCTATGTAATGCAAAGATAGGAAGCAGATACACTAACAGAGTTGCCACCTTGTTTAGGGACTCCAAAAGTGAAAACACGGCATTCTTGCTAATCTATACTCACTCCGTAACTTTGCGTAGAAAGTTTGTCTTGATGTAGAGGTGGACTCTCAGGGTGGCGTGGGATATCCGCGCCAACTTTGAAAGCTCTTTTTTGAGCTTTGGAGCTAATTTTATAACAGACAACAAATACCCCAAGGCCAAAAGAGAATACGCTTTCATGTTGATTTTTACGAATTTCTGTCCCTTTTCCCCTCCGTATATACCAACCATACCGATGAAAATTCATCTTGATAAACAAATTAAGTTTTATGGGAAGTGAGATAACCCTCTGTACATCGCAATTTATCAAGAATCTGTCTTAGAATCCGGGAAGTCACGCAAAGTCGCGTCCACTTGGGTTGCATAAGGCGCGGCGCGGCGACGAATCGGGTCAAAACGCCTACCAACGGAAAGTGCTTGCCACGGGGGTGCGCTTCAAATTGAGCTCATGGATTTATTTATCATCGCACAAAAATGGTTGTGGTATCATTTTAAACGTCAGAAAATGATCTTTCTACAAAACACGAGAGGAGGTGTGTTTCTCCACCCTATTGAAAATTATTCGTCGTTGTAAATTTTGGCAATTTGAACATTTTCTATTCATTTGGAAAATACCCGGAAAAGTCGGAGGAAAAACGCAAGTATATCCGTAACACTCGTTGACCTTCAACATAGCTTCTAAACAAGCCCAAAATAATGAAAATCGGACGAGAATGTGCCGAGATATAGCGCGCGTATGACTTGCGTAGCGCGTTAATTGCCCGTATTCCGCCGTTTTCACCGCGCACCGCGTACCGCGACGCTCACTTAAAGTGCTCTGGAGGGTGCATTTTTTGACGCAAAAAAATTGTTTTGGTATCAAATTAAAAGTCAGATAATTTCCCATCGCCGTTACTTAAGGAAAAAACGTCATTTTCTCGCGTGTTAAATAATTATACGCTCTTGAAAATTGGGTGAAATTTCAAAATTTCAAAATTTTCCTAATGACCGTTTATGTGTGCCTTAGGCGAAAAAATTTATGAGGTAGACTTCTGGAGAAGCATTTTAGCTTCAAAACGAGATCAAGAAAACGAAAATCGGACACGAAGTTTCCGAGATATAGCGCGCTGAAAAAACGCTCGGCGGCCATCTTTATCGGCCGCCATCTTGGTTCCTGCACGGACCTTAGAGTGCTTCCCCTTCTATAAGGGCTTCTTATGACCATAAGAATGATCCCTGAAAGTGGCAATTTCCAATCAAAAAGTGCAGGGTTTTGGCCATTATTCGATCGTACCCACCGTACTATTGCGTCAAACACAGAGCGGTAAGCAGCGGTCGGCTTGAAACGCACAACGCTTACAAGACCGCATGAATATTTCACGGATTGCGTCAAATACAGTCCGGTCAGCGTGAAACGCATAGCGCCTACAAGGCTGCATGGATACTTCACGCATTGCGTCAAACACAAGGCGGTCAACAGCGGTTGGCGTGGAACGCATAGCGCCTACAAGACTGTAGGAATACTTCAAGCATTGCGCTAAACACAATGCGGTCGACGCGGCGCGGCAGCGGAAGTTAAAATTATTATTTATGTTTGTTCTTGCATACTTTTTTCGTTCATTTCTTACGCATGAGAGACCTTGTCCACACAGAAATAGTTTGTTAGTAGTGTTGACAGGGCTTTCGCAAAAAAATGTGTCCAACACGAGACACCGCGTCTTATGCACCTCTCCCCCTCCCCCTCCAGCAGGTTTACTTGATGGTTTTAATTGATGTTTCGAAACGAATGAGAAGGAGGCGGCAAAATACAGGCGGCCTATGGGCGGCAAGTAGGTGAATCCGGCCCTGTCATTAACCGCCATCGGGCGATTTCGACGATTTCGCTGGCCACAAAGCGGCCTTAGTGAGCGCGCAGCGCCCCGGGGGTTGGGCTGTGCGGTGGCCGGGGCATAGCCCCCTAGTTCCCAATATTCTCCTGGTTGAGAAGTATTTTTTGCGGGGAAAATTTGACAAAAGTGAAATGGAGTTACGTTCCTTCGTGAAAGGAACGACGAAATGGACTGCATTTTGCAATTTGGAACTATAAATTCTGGCTCTTCTGAAGAAACACTTATGTGCATAGGGAAACCAATGGCACATACGTTGTTTTTAAACCGGGGTAGAATCTATAAGTCCAAATTGCAAAATGTAGTCCAAATATCAAGCATTTTGAATGTTTTCAGAGTCACGAAACCTTACTTTATCGTACCTTCGATGTATTTATTCAAGGCCTCGGCACTTCCCAGCCACGGAGTGCCGGAGGTGATGAGCACCTGAATGTATCGGTTCTTCCAGGCCTGAGGTTTTTGGTTGAGGAAGTAGGCAAGAACGAGGCCTCCCATGCTGTGAGCCACGAGGGCCACTTTTCGTCCAGTTTGTGTGGCTGTTTGCTCGATCAGCCGCGTCAATCGTGTGTAGTACCCAGTCTCCCCAATTTGTGCTGGTCAAATTACAGCAGAGACATGCGAAATGGAGTGATCACAGGATTGGACGTATTTCTATCGAACGGAACAATAATGTGCATTTCGACGTGAGTCTTTTTATGCACATATCGTTGAGGGTATAAGGGCTCATGTTTTGGTGCACATAGTTCCGTTTGATAGAAATACGTCCAATTGAACCAGTGAGTAATGAGTTTTATGGTTACCAGGGTAACAAGAGAGAGA